>CM045912.1:17776748-18376748 GCA_025169955.1 Salix arbutifolia | reverse complement strand
AAATTGCTGCGCCCATTCGGGCAAGGGAAAAATCCCTGGCATTTGAGGAGCTTCATGATTTGCTCATCAGCCATGAAACTTATCTCCGGCGTTTGGACAATGCCTCTCAACAGCAGCTCATTACTGCCAACTACACGAATAAAATGAGACACAATTCTCATCGTGGATATCCTTCAAAAAGGCCAAACAAATACCATGGGCCTCCCAGGTATCAAAACAGCAGCCCACCCAGAGCATCACACTCGTATGACAATAACTGGAACAATTCCAGTGCTAGCAGGCAGCCGAGATTCAACAGAAGATATCAACCCAAATGTCAACTTTGTGATCACATTGGTCACACGGCAAAACACTGCTCCCAAATTACAAAAGCCACTATTAATTGTACTCAATCCTCCACAGGTAAAGACAAATCATGGCTCTTAGACTCAGCAGCTTCTCACAACATCACTGGCGACTTGGAAAATTTATCAGTCCATTCGGAATATAATGGCACTGATGAAATTCTTCTAGGTGATGGTTCAGGTTTGGTTATCTCTCACACTGGTTCTTTACATTTACCATTTCCAAACAGAATTTTTCAAATGAAAGATACTCTTTATGTTCCAAATATAAACAAAAATTTAATATCTGCTCATTGTTTTACAAAACAAAACAATGTATTTGTTGAGCTTCACCCGTTTCATTTTCTTGTGAAGGACAAGTTCACGAAGGAGACTCTACTAAGAGGCATGTGTAGAAACGGTGTCTACACCCTACCAAAGACGTTGTCCACTGTCTTCCATCCCAAACTTGCACTTATGCATGAACGTGCATCACTTGATAGATGGCACAAACGTCTAGGTCATCCTTCCAATAAACTAGTACGAGGACTAGTCAATCAATTTTCACTTCCAATCATATCCCAAAAAGATGAGTTGTTATGTACCTCTTGCTCAATCAATAAAGCGCATAAATTACCATTTCGCACCACCAGTTTTAAAAGTCACAAACCTCTTGAATACATCTACACCGATGTATGGGGACCCGCTTCCTACATGGGCATTGATGGTTTCAGATATTATTTACTCCTTGTTGATCACTATACAAAATACATGTGGTTTTATCCCATGACAAACAAATCTGGAGTTTCTCATATTTTTCCACAATTCAAAAATTTGGTTGAAACAAAATTCAATACCAAAATTCGCAATCTCTACTCTGACAATGGTGGTGAGTATGTTGCTTTACAAAAGTATTTATCCTTGCATGGCATTAGTCATTACACCACAGCTCCACATACACCGGAACAAAACGGCGTGTCTGAACGTCGTCATCGCCATTTAGTTGAAACCGGGTTAACACTCCTTCATGATGCCTCTCTACATCAATCTTACTGGCCCCATGCTTTTGCAACTGCTACATACCTCATAAACAGACAGCCCACCCCATTATTATCCCATAAAACCCCATTTGAAGCATTGTTTGGACAACAACCTAATTATCTTAAATTAAGAAAATTCGGTTGTTTATGTTACCCATTAACCCGACCATACAACTCCAATAAAATGCAACCCAAATCCATCATGTGCATTTTTCTTGGTTACTCTCAGAGTCAAAATGCATATAAATGCTTGGACCCATCCACCAATCGGATATATATATCCCGCCACGTCACTTTTGATGAGAGTCAAAATTCCTCTTCTTTATTTTCCAAATCGTCCTCGTCACCTACCTCTCATTCCCCTGTCTCACAATCTTCCCCAACAGTGACCAATTTATTCCAAATTCTTGACAGTCAGGCAACATCAATGGCAAGTGTACACTCCGGTTCTTCACATGACTCAGGTATGGGTATCTCTTCTCAAACTTCTCCTTTACCAAGCACCTCTAATGATTCCTCTCCAGCCAGTTCCCCTATAACTGTTCAATCACCACCTTCACCATTACCTTCTCCTCCATCACAACCCAATCCCGTACCTCGAACCCATTCAATATGCACAAGATCCATGAACAACATCTATAAACCCAAACACATAAACTCTACCACCCTTCACCCTCTACCAACACCCATTGAACCAACCAGTGTTAAAGATGCCTTATCTCATCCACAATGGCGAGACGCCATGTCCAGTGAATTAACCGCCCTCATGAAGCATGGAACGTGGGATCTTGTTACTCCTCCCGCACACTGCAATTTAATTGGCTGCAAGTGGATTTATCGTGTTAAGCGTAAACCAGACGGTTCTGTAGATCGTTTTAAAGCCAGGCTCGTAGCCAAAGGCTACAATCAAGTCTCCGGCATTGACTACTCCGAGACATTCAGCCCTGTGGTAAAACCTGCAACTATTAGGACAGTGCTCACCATTGCTGTCTTAAAGGGTTGGGCATTAAGGCAAATGGATGTCAATAACGCGTTTTTGCATGGATCTCTCACAGAGGCAGTATATATGAGACAGCCCCCAGGCTTCAAGGATAGCTCTCGTCCCTCTCATGTCTGCAAATTAAACAAAGCTATCTACGGCCTTAAACAGGCCCCGAGAGCTTGGTACAACACACTGAAAGATACAATTCTACAGCTGGGGTTTATACAATCTAAAGCCGATCCATCTTTATTTATTTACAATAATCAATCTAATGTGTGTTTTATGCTTGTCTATGTTGATGATCTCATAATTACAGGTAATAAGCCACATTTCGTATCCGCAATTATTCAACAGATCAGCTCACGATTCTCCATCAAAGACATGGGACATCTTCACTTTTTCCTTGGCATTGAAGTACTGCCAAACTCAAATGGATTGTTCTTATCACAGCAACAATACATTCGTGATCTCTTATCAACCACCAACATGAGTGGTGCCAAAGATGTCTTCACTCCACTGTCTACCAGCTCCTCCCTCAAGCTTGATGATGGCAGTGCCCCAGTAGATAGCACTGAATTTCGTCGAGTCATCGGTAGCCTGCAATATCTCTCCCTGACAAGGCCGGACATCTCCTTTGCCGTCAATAGACTTTCCCAGTTCATGCACAGACCAACACACAGTCATTGGGTAGCCACGAAACGACTTCTAAGGTATCTCAAGCAGACAATTTTGCATGGCCTTCAGATAAGCCGAAATGGTTCCCCTGTTCTTCACACATTCACTGATGCCGACTGGGGGGGCAACCTAGACGATCGCACCTCAACCTCTGCATATGTCACATTTCTGGGGAACACACCTATATCATGGAGCTCGAAAAAACAACGAGCTGTCGCACGATCTTCAACTGAGGCCGAGTATAGAGCCCTTGCAACTGCTGCGTCTGAAACAATGTGGATTCTTCATCTCTTGCAAGAACTTGGCTCTCCCTTATCGTCTCCCCCAAAACTACTTTGTGATAACCTTGGCGCGACTCATCTCAGTTACAACCCTGTCAACCACTCTCGTATGAAGCACATACAGATTGATCTCCATTTTGTACGAGACCTTGTTCATAAGGGTGTTCTGCACGTACATCATGTCCACACGGATGATCAGTTGGCTGACTTGCTTACTAAGCCCTTATCCAGACAACGAACTGAACTCCTACGACTCAAGATTGGTCTTACCGATGGCAGCTCAATCTTGAAGGGGCGTATGAAGGAGATTACCAAAGATGCAGCAACAGACGATCCTCAAGCAAGCCGAAGATCATGCAGCACTTAATGAAGATCTGATCAGCATATCAATACGTCCCTCAATCATGCAATCATGCAACGGATAGAATTGTATATGGAAACAATAGCTACAGATCAGCCAAGACTCTGTCAATTGAATTCATGACAGTGTATATAAATAGCATTAGCAGAATCATACAATGCATCAATTACAGTGAGCATTTCACAATATACCAGTCATTCAAGCATATCTCTGTCCAATCTATCTCTCTCTTTATGTGAATCGCCAAAGATACTTGCTGATTAAAGCAATCAAGTGGTATCTTTAGTTGCACTCACTAGTGTCAAGAACATCTCAATCAAAATATAACAAATCACAGAGACCAAGATGTAAAAATTCTGCTTTGGTTAGGCAATTTTTTCCTCAATAAATATTGATCAAAAACAACAGCCCACAAAGATTAAGTTCAGCAGAGAATGGACCGCTGGGACAATGAATCACAAGAGTGCAAGTTTTCTAATAATTAGAGCAGTCACTTGGAAAAAACTAGAAAGAGTTGGAATGACAAGACAAAATCAGATTCTTGTTTGTAACTAAAAGTTATCTAGCATCAATCAAGCATAGAACAGCTAAAAAAATCTGGCTGCATGTTTTTCTAGTTTCTCAAACAAGTTCATCGAATAGAAAATTAGGAAGAAAGCAGAGAAGGGTTGAAGTCTCACACCTAATGCTACCAGCAGAAGTAATGGTATAGGCAATTCCACACCCATATAAGCTCTCCTCTGCAAATATTCCGCACACTATTTGGCTTTTCTCTCCTGTAATCGAATTGTCTATGCTGTCAGAATCCTGAATTTACTACATTATAAAATAAACAGTGAGCAGTTTAAGTACAATAAAAAAACAACTGCTAGTCTATAACTCAACGCCTAAGTCAAAGATTGAGTGTCATACGTCACAGAAGCTGGTGAAAGGTAGACGTTTCTTGCATCATAGTCAACATAGTGCAACTGAAATTTAGAAATGGAACATATATATTGTTTCTTACTACCGGTTTTAAGGTTTGCACTCCATAGGAAAGCTAATATATTCTCTCTTTTTTCATGTCGAAATATAATAATCGTGCTTAAATCAAGGTATCGGTTCATTTATGCGGACCAACAATCCCAACAGCTATGCCCTTGTGGATGGAACAATACAAAGATGGATGTGTGTGTATACAACTCACCCAATTAAAACCCGAAAGCTTCCATGTAGGACCTGTTTCTGATGGTGTTAGAGAATAATATAAATCATATTCTGGGACCTCACTTATAAACTTGAGCTTTTAGGTGAGATGGTTCCTTAACATGGTATCAGAGTCTTGTTGAACCAGCGGTCACGAGTTCAAATCTCACCACCCCCATTCTATTTGATAAAAAAACCAAGCATAAGGTGATGTGGGCCTGTGAAGTTTCAAGTCCAAAGGGTTTTCACTTGAGGGGGTGTGTTAGAGAATAATATAAATCATATTCTGAGACCTCACTTATAAACTTGAGTTTTTAGATAAGATGGTTCCTTAACAGATGAGGTCATGTTCGGGATCAGGAAATCTATAGCACTCACAAAGAAGGTTTGTGGAAACAATGATGATTGCTGCAAAAAGTATCATGCATATAGGACCTGCAATCCAACCTAGCTGAGCCATGCTCCATGCAAGTGACAGTACTCCTGCCCCTATCACTCCTGTTATAACATGCGCTGTTGCACTCCATATGGTTCCTTCAAGTATTAAAAATTAATATAAAATTAGTCCAATACGGAAGGAAGGTGCTTCTCGGGTCATTATAGCTTAATGGACTTGTGATTAGGAGAATTGTGTGTCTGTGTATGAAACTTTGATTTGATTTTTTTCAGGCAAAAATACAAGAAATGTTGAAATTTCAACTACATTAAGAATAATGTTAGTTTCAAAAATTCTTCACAAAATCATACCCTGAAAATTATATTTACACTTGTTATAAATGAGGTTTCTTTTAAGAAACTAATTTAAAATGAGCTATCGAATCATCAACGTCGTTGTAGTATAGTGGTGAGTATTCCCGCCTGTCACGCGGGTGACCCGGGTTCGATCCCCGGCAACGGCGCATTTTTTTCTGCCGGTTACAGAAATTTCATGCAGAAAGGCAACTAGCAGTCAAACCTACCACACAATCCACCAACTTTAATTTGATTAAGAAGATGAAAGCCTGTAGGAAACCCTCAATTTTACAGGTTTCTTGGGATCCAAGACCATGGAGGAAAATCAGTGTCAACAAAAGAATCCAGACCATAAAGCAAAATATCATCTTTCTCATGATGCTGCGTAGGAAGAAGAGATGACATGAAGAGTGGACATGGAAAGGTGGTAAGAGAAATACCAGTTCTTTTGAGAGGAGGCTCTTCTGGTTCATTAGCTGAATGAAAGCTTCCAAGCAATGGAAATTCCTCAGTTCTATCGCCCATAGGAGATGAAATGTGTAGAGCCACAATTAATTAAACCTATAAATTAGAGTCTGTTTTTGTCGCGAGTATGGAACGTGACGACCATAGCACTTGCGCCATGTCCTTCGCTTTGCTGGTTGATGCTGTCCTGATTATGAAGGCTAGCAATGGTGATACGTTTGTGCTGAATTTGGGAAGTGCTTTGCAAATCCATCCCCAGCTTCATTCTGATGTTTTTATTTATAACAATAAAACAGCACGTGCTATCTTCTCGATGCAAGTCTGTTTGGTACTCTACTAATTAAAACATACCATAAAGCAGAAAAGTCATAATGTTTATGTTGACACGTTTCCTTTGTTGGAGACTTTGGTACGAGTGATTGAAAATGGTTGATCGCGACTCCATTTGGTGAACCTTCAATTCCAGAGTCTCGGCTCGGGGCTAGATTACATGGAAGCCGAGGCACTTTCAATTACTGTGTTTCAATTCCAGAGCCTCTTTTTTTGTTATTTTAACAGGAGTGGACGGTCTGGTGATTTCCCACTTGTCAGCATTCATGGAATTGCTGGAAAATTGATAAACAGTAACAGGAGGAAAAAAGGATTCCAAACTTTACTTCAAAAACTGCCATCGACTAATTTTTAACTGGGAAAGATAAAAGTAGAGATATTCAGAAAGACGAGTTACATTACAGTTTTTTTATATATATTTCTTTTTGGTTTTCAACTTCCTACACTATAAACAAGTCAACTTGTCATCTAACTGGATCACATATTATGAAAGCATGTGCTGGAGAAAATTTGGCAAGATACCTTTCCAGTACTATTAAAGGAACAAGGTCAAGCGGCAACCCCAAAAAATAAATTGTTTTTGGTGTGTGTGTGTGTGTTTGTATATACACCAGAAGATGACAGACCAACTCTTGGTGATAACCCTCTTAGACTTGCTGTCTCCTTGGCTATGGAGTTAATGACTTACCTGCAAAATCACATTAACGGTCATATCATAAGTGAAATGTAGAAAAAAACACGCAGGAATAGCACGAGTATGACCCAAGTGCTCAGTAGATGATAAGTTGTTCAATAATGAGAGTTCATAGCTGACCTTCTGGAGGAGGATCTTCATGAACAAAGAAACTTGCAGCAACAATTACATAGCAAAGAATGAGCATCAATCCTTTGAAATAATTGGAAGACCCTTCCTGCAAATATAACATGTGGAATGGCTGCTTAAGTAGCCACAAAAAGCATGAAGATTTATTGTATGAATGACAAGCTGAATAACTTGACAATATTTTCCTGTTCGGATACAGTTGATATCGTCTCCATATCTTTTTTAAGAGGCATGTTACCAAAGCATAAGGAATCATTTTCCCTCTATATCTAGGGCATACTAACCTGCAGAAAGAAGGCCACGACGATGACAGTGATGAAAAGAGTTGCGGTCTCAAAAAGCTGAAAGTTTAAGTCCATGGGCTTCCCCATTATCCACCCAACAACAACACAAAAGGGAATCTGAAGCAATGGCAATAACAGAGATCTTAGAAGGTACCATGCCAAAAACAACATCTTATGTGAAACAAATAGAAACTACAGGCACATCAGTAAATGCATGAAATGCACGCGTCACAGTAAAACCCTTTTAATCATACACCAAACAAATGAGATGTTTGAAATAAAAGTGACTCTTGACAGTACACAAACAATTCACTGCTGCAGTAAAAATCGAAGCTCTTATTTATGTCTACCCTTCATAATTCTTTGCTTTTAATATTCAAGTAAGGAAGCAGAGAGGAGTTGGTTTTCTTGAAGATCATAAATCAATGGCTAATTTTGTGCCAAGAGAAAAAGGCTGCATCTTAATGAACAGATCTCAGTGTGACTACCACCCGAGTTTCTAGTTTCCAGTTTCCATGAATGATGAGTCAAGAAATTATTGGCATTCCATTGTCATAAGATGAGGTTAAAAAAGCATATGAAATAACACATCTTCAGCATTTTCTGAAACAGGAAAATTGAGGCTAACTACTAGTTTTTAAGGGCCAAGTTTCTGGCTCAAGATTGAACACATGGCACCGGTTGGGGATAGACTAAAAGGGTTAATTGATTAATTGTAAGATAAGTTGCCCATACCAACTTACATCTACAGACGCACTGATGAGGAAGATTGGTCAATGGGAGGAAGGAGGTGAAAAGAGTGATAACTGGTCTGCAACTGAGGCTTAGTTATCAATTCCTGGAAAGGACATTCCAACCAAACTGCAGAATTGTTCAGGAGTTGGGAATAGTCACTGGTTCCTCATTGCAAGGGATGTTAGATAATCAACCATTCATGGAGATAACTTTCAAATACGTGCATGTTCTGCTCATATCTATATGAAACTCAAGACTTAAACTACTAAATACTGATGAAATCAACATTCAGGAACAAAAACTGAAATCAAAATAAGAAAGTAACGTAACAAATCTGTAGATTGCATTTCATGACTTGAAATACTTACTCCAAACATAGATATCTGCGTTGATGACCCTATTGCGACTCCCAATGATATATCCTGCAAAGTAATTTACAGTAATGAGAAGGTGAAGTATGGAAAAACAAGGTGAAAGAAATTAATCTTCTTACAAGCTTGTCTTTCATAGCAAACATAATAGCACCCGCGTGCTCTGCGGCATTCCCCACAATTGGGAGCAAGATAACCCCTATAAATGAAATTGGTATATTCCATGCACGAGATGTTCCCTACAAAGCAATCACCCACCAAACAATCTCAGCAGAAAGTCACTAACATGTGACCAAAAAACTTTTATTCTATGGAAAACCAAAGTGGTGTACTTTAGATGGTCTCGGATACCATTTCAACCTTGGACTCGTCATTATTATAAAAAGATGAAAATTGTGTCCTTCCGTAATCAACAAATACCCAAGAGAGTGTTAAAAGGGGAAAAAATCAAGGTGTTCATCTAATCAAACAAGGAGAGGAAAAGTACAACAGTAGAATATCACCTCTATGGCATCTACTAAATATTCTGATAGGATAGAGATCCAAGCTGTCATTATCAGAAGCCAGATTACTGATTCCCATTTACCAATCTCTGGAGTCTCATCATGGTCATCTTCATTTTCCCCATGCTGACTCTCGTCCTGAGTCCACATAATCCCTCAGATTGCTGGTTATGACCTCCCAAAACACTAAAATTAAACAGACAATTAAATTCTACAAAAATAACAAACCTCGGACAGAGGAATGTATGGATCCTTTCGACTCTTTAACTGGAAAAAAAGATAAGCCGCATACACCCCAAGCATAATGCAACTGCTAAATCTCGAAAGAGCCAACTCTGACTTCCCATAATGCACCTCGGTGTGTGTGAAATGCAGGACAGCAGGAAAGAGTAGCCCCATGACTGCCATCAGCAGCAGTCCTGAATTCACAGTAGCAGATGCCTGCATGCCACCTTAGTTCAGCCATGATAAGAAAGAGACAAGACAGAGCAAAATGAACATTTGAAAAAAAACAAAGCTAAAACATTTACCTTGTTAAAAACTTGTTCTTTTCTGTAAAAAACAAGCCCACCACAGAAGAATGCACATCCAAGCACCAACAACATGTTTGACAAAATTGAGCCTAATAATGACAGCTGAACAACTCGAATCATTCCGTTTCTTAGTGCATATATTGCTATGATGAGTTCTGTAGCATTTCCAAATGTGGCATTTAGAAGACCCCCAACTGCAAATACATTACATTTCGAAGATGTGCTCAGACCAAAGACAATCTACTGATAGGAGCAAACACTGTGAATGAGATGGATGTTATAAATATCCCATACCTGTAGGTCCTGTGTACATAGCTAGCTGCCTATGTCAGAGGAGTGAGAAAACAATATTAGATGATTAAAAAACAAAATTGAAATGCAGAAGTCTGATCCTTACTCTGTAGCATAACCTAAACGTTCAGCCAAAGGTATGATACCCAATAAACTCAGGAGGAAGACCCATCCCTGTGACCAACCTCAAAATATTAAACAACCACGCTAAACAATAATGCATGGTAACTTAAACAAAATATGGGCAAATATAATCTTACGTTATGCCCAGTCAAAATGTGGACGAGGATAGTGAGAGGCCCAAAAGGTATGAGTGCATTGAGTTTATTTGAAAAAACTACAGTCTTTATGCTCTTATACACAACATCCATCCCCATCTTACTACCACCAGGTTGGAAACCACCAGGAGCTGATCCATATTCAGATATATGACCAGGTTGCATCTTTTGAATCACTGACTCCGGGCTAAAAAGACTCTCATCCTCAAACTCATGTAATGACTCATTTACCGCTAATGATCCCATCTGTTACAATAAGGAATTAGTTTTTCTATACTCAAATCTAAATTTCCATTTTCCATAATCATGCAACAGAATTCAAGTGGAATTTGTCTGAAAAATAAAGTTTCAATAAGAAATTTAAGATATTATACATAGAGAACATTGAACCGTGAAACGCAGCAAGATGAGGGTCTTACATATTTTCTTACTAATAGTAATGGTAATGAAAAGGCAAATAACTTACTTCAAGCTGGGATTGAGTCCCTGCCATTTGTAACTTTTGATCCATGTTCTTGAATTATTATAAGCATAAATTTATTTCCACATCCATGAATGCGCACCGCAGCATAGTGTGTGCTCACAGTCGTTTCCTCAACCTAAAAGAAAAGGGTTCCTGGATTCACAACGCAACAAAACAAGAAACACCATTACCAACCTATTTAAACCGCCACAAACACCCTAAGACAACATCCTAAAACTCCTACCCTGCCAACGAAAAAAAAAACAATCTTTAAGATGAAGTTCAGTTCTTTTTCATTCATCTCAATTTCCAAACAAGAGGGCCTAACTCAAACCATTGAAATCCACCTAATTACACAGAACAAACACAACCCGATTGCCCCATATGCAAGGCATCAAAAACCATGACAAATTCCAACATGGGCTCAATTTATAAGCCAAACCGAGTAAAACAGATAAAAAAACCCGATCAGATAATAAAATTTAATCCGAAAAAATATAAAAAAGATGGCAAGCATGATGACATTAGATCTGAAAACGAACTAATCTTTACAGACACATGCAGAGGATGTCAAAAAACAGATAAAAAAAAAAAAGCAAGAGAAAAGAAGAAGAGAAAACCCACCAGCAAAAACCAACTGCTTTTTTATTTATCATTAAAAAAAGAAAACTTAAAAATGGGGGTATGTATATGATTTTTGTGAGGTGCGGTAGCAATTGAATTGCCCGTCTTAATCGCTTGGTTTTTGGTTCTATTTAGTGGGGGGGGAAAGGGAGGGAATTTTATTTTATTTTTTTATTGTTTTGCTAATTTTAGACGACAGCAGGACCAGAAGGATTTCCAAGTTGAAACATAATCAGTGTTAGAGTTCCAAGGATGGTTCGAGGAAGGCGTGGGTTTGATAAATTGGGTTGAAAACTTGCCTTTCACGGCCGTATCCTATTTTTTCCCAACTGATTACGAGATCTTCTGACAACCAAAGAACTTACGAATGTTTTGTAAAAGTCAGATATGAGATTTATTCGTGCTCTAAATTAATTCCACAAATATATTGAAAAATAGTCTTTCTTTATTGTTTATAAACTAATAATTTTTTATGTTTCATATTCTTGTAAACGACAATATATCAAGATAGATTTCATATTGTCGAGGACATTTTTTCATCCTTCAAAATCTTTTTTTTTTAGAATTGTTTATATTATATTTCTTGGATCATAGTATATATCTTTATTCGTTAAAGGCCTTGATGTTATATTATTCCTAATTAAAATCATTGCGTACCAAGAAAGAAAAAAAAGCATTTATGCTTCATGTGACTCGTAAGAGAGTTTATAAATTATTTGATGAACTATTATTAAAATATATTATTTTAATATATTTTTACTATAACAAACATCGTAACCAAACTTCCCAGCAAAGAATAGATTTTCAACTTTAAGAAATAAATGGAGAAAGGGATTCTTTTCGAAGAAAAAAAGGGTTGGTGGGATCATTGCACCAAGTAAGCATTCTATTCTACTTTTCATAGGTTTAAGTGAACCGGGTTCAATTAAACCTATGAAAAGTCAATATTGTTTTGAAAAATCAAGCCATAATATTTATTGGCTTAAAAGTCACAGTTTGTTGCTGTGAAAACGTTTCTTATAAAACTCAAATTATTCTTTTTATGTTTTTAATTTGTATTGATGTACATATAAATTTTAAAAAATAAAAAATATTATTTTGATACATTTTCAAACAAAAAATACTTTAAAAATAATTATTACCACAATACCAAACAAGTTTTTAAACCATTTTTTATGGTCCAGTTCATTAACACCAGTCCAACAGCATGAACAAACAACCTTAAAGAAATTTTTTTAAAAAAAAAAAACCAAGTTAAACCACACTAACTCATACACCTGGTTAAAACTCAACCATCAAAAATGTTTTGATTTTT
The DNA here is from genome assembly GCA_025169955.1 of Salix arbutifolia. Classification (NCBI taxonomy): domain Eukaryota; kingdom Viridiplantae; phylum Streptophyta; class Magnoliopsida; order Malpighiales; family Salicaceae; genus Salix; species Salix arbutifolia. The sequence goes on along the minus strand of CM045912.1, from coordinate 18,364,154 downwards.
TATTAATAAAAACAAACCATGAATCGTGGGAGCTCACCAGGAATGTGTTTCAGTCAGTAAGTTCCACTTTGCTCACTAGTTGGACAATACAAGCCTACAAAAACAAAATTTCGTCATCCAATGGGCAATGGCACCAATTTCAACGCCCGGTGCAGCAATGCCAATGATCATATCTATCCATAACGCTGTTGAAATAAACAGAAATGAAAAGGGGCTGGTGTTTGTCATGTGAACCAAAAGGTTTTTTCCCATGACAGTACATTGTTTTTATGTTATTATGATGAATAGATAGAGAGTTTTCAATAAACGAATACTTAAGCGAGCATCCAAAGGAGGAGGCAGAGATCTCCAAAATATCAAGGTGCAAATTAGTTTGACAACTCAAATTACAATGAATACAAAATGATGGGGTCCCCCTCAATACAAGCAAGCCAAGAATGCGGTCCCTCTTTTGCCCTCAAAGAGTGGATCCTAAATATGAATATTAAATTGAATTATAACAACATCAAGAGTTTAGTAAAAGTATCTCTATTTGATTAAACTAACCTAATTCTCCAAGCATAGTTCGAGGCTCGTCATAAGGCAGTCTTCACAACTTGAGGCAGTGATTTGAGAAGAGATGCTGATGGCTTCCGCAAAGTGTGATTGAGCAGAATCATTAACGTCAGGAGTGTTAAGGCCCCTGCCTGATGTGCAGTTCCGAGTGACACAGGAACATATGATAGAAGGGTTGATATCCCCAACGATACCTGCAACAACGATAAATATGACCATGGACCCTGGGAAAAGTAGTTGATAATGGAAGATAGTGCTTGATAATGGAAAGAGCCTCCATGGATTAGGACCATCACCTGAAGAGCAGCCATGCCAACAGTCGCTCCAATCAAAGATTTCACAGCTGGATGTATGTCCAGCTTTCTTGTGAACCACCACAAAGCACCAATTGAAGTCAAGCTTGTGATTGCAAGGATACGGTGGTCAAGCTAAAAACATCCGAGAAAAACAAATCAGTGCCCAATACTCTTTGTTTATAGTATCCTTTATATGCTAGTGAACAAGAAAATACCATTCGAAGTGCTAAATACAAACCTGTAACATCATCTGTGAGTTTTCAGTTATTTACAAAACTGCAAGAATTAGTTTTTCTTTATGCTCCAAAGGACAGTTAAAAACACTTGTTTTTTTTTTATTCTGAGCAAGTGAGTTTCACTATTTATCTTGAGGCCCAACATGATAAAGTATGAACAAGTGGTTTTACTGTATTTCCAGGCCACTTAACTGAAAAAAGTGCAAAAGCTAAAAATGAAGAACAAACTCTAAACTTATTTCCTTGTTCACACTCCTTCAGAAAGAAACTTCAAGGCATGTCCTCTTCTCTTTTCTTCATTGTTCTTCTATCCACTATATTATGTAAATTCCATTCCCAAACTTGATAAGAGTCTAAACTAGCAATTTCCACTTCTGCAATCATTAAGAAAACTAAAGATTCCAAAATTGAAAATTTATACAGACAAATTACCTGCACTGTTGATGTATTTTCAAAAAAGTTGCGAATAACTGGTTTCAAATCAAATATATCACCAGGAATCCATGTATCACCCATCTTTGGGAAAGTGTTAAATGCATGCCCCTGCATTAAACGGAAAAAAAAAAGCATGATAAAAATTTTGCTTCTAAGCATGCACCAGAGCATTTGTTTATAATCATACCACAGACTTCGCAAAATACTCTTGTGAAATAAAAAGAGCAAGAAAAGAATTAAAATAGACTACATACAGCATCATTTCCAGCTACAAATGCTCCTGACACGGCAGTAACCCCTACAATAAGGCTTGCAGGAAGGGCAAGCCTCTTTACTTTCGCCGCCCCACGAACCCAAGCTAATGACTCGGCAGGGGGTTCAGGCATTACAACAGAAAGAGCAGTCCAGAAAAGCCCACTATAAATAACAAATGCCGAAGTAAGATGAGCAGCAAGACGGTAAGGGCTTACTCTCGGCTGAGCATATTCAGAGGCTGGCTCCTGAGTATAACAAAGTCACTCATAAGTCTCGCCATTTTGCACAAATTCAAGTTCAATTAACACCAGAGTTAAGTTTTTTTTTACCTCTAAACCACTTTTAACCATCCACCAGCCAATTAAACCTTGGCCAGCACCAAGAGCAAAAAGACTACATAGTTTGGCTCCAAGTCTCACGGTAACATACCCTTTTCTCAGAAAATATGAAAATGGCAAAGCAAACAAGATCCCTAATCCCCTTCCCCACATTCGATGAGCATATTCCATCCAGTAAATAAATTTGAAATCCTCAACATTCATCCCTTTATTTACACTGCAAAATACCAACAAAATTATTAATTCTACAAAATGAACTTACTCTAACTAAAAAAGACTACTTTCATTGCTTGCAAGAGCTTACATTTTATACTCAGGTGATTGCTTATACTTCTCAAACTCAATTAACCAGTCCTCGTTTGATAAAGGAGGAAGACCACCAGTAAATTTCCAATCAGTCATTGAAAGACCAGACCTTGTTAACCGCGTAACACCACCAAGAATCACCATGCTGAAAACCCAAGCAGCAGATCCAAATAGCCATATACCCACCATTTTTTGAGCTTTCGGCCCTCCATTTACCAGCAACCTAAGACCCTCTTTACTTTCACTGACAACAGAAGCAGCTACAGTTGACATTTTCCTCGATGATGATGGCACATACTGACAGTTATGACCCTGAAAATTTAACAAAAGATTCAAACTTTATAAGATAAAAGGTAGGAGTTTTTTCTGATTTCAGAACATTTGAGGAGACCCAGATGGAAACAAAGGATTTTTACCTTGGATAGTGATTTGAAGCCATAAAGGAAAGATCTTGATGGTGGGTTCTGTTGATGATGGATGTCTCGCAAATGATTGAAAGGTGTTATTTTTGTTCCTCTGAGATTGGTTATTGCATTGTTGATGATGGATCCTCCTTTGTTTCTCTTCAAGATTGAAGCAAACACTCTGCTTTGAAACATCTCTCTCCCTTTCTCTCTGTGCCCGTGGATGTGAGGGTTTAGGGCTGAGGTTTTTCATTTTTGGGAAAGTTGAGAAACATGCCCTTATTAGATCTTGTTCTTGCTAATTGGTATAGCTAAAGATGACGTGGACACGGCATCAACCACACCACGTCGTTTTGTATAGGATCTCGAACAGGGATGTTTTAGAGGGGTTGGATTTCGGTTTAGAATTGTTTACAACCCAACTACCGTCTTTTACAAATTATAAATTTAACTCTTTGGAGAAGAACAATATATTTGAAAAAGCAACCCGAACCCGATCCAAAGGTGGATGCTGGAGATATGTATTCATTGTAGGATAAGCTCTTTTTTGCAGCTTCAAACTCAAATATACTAGATTTAATTTTGAGAACAAAGGAGAGGAGAATACAAGTCCCTAACAAAGGAGAGGAGAACACGAGAATGGTGGGAAACGATGATCTTCTATCTTATTTATTCCAAAGCTAGCAGAAATGATGAATACAATGGCAATTTGCCATCTCAATTCATCCTACACAGATCCATAGAAGCCCTTATGCAGAAGCTATAAAGAAATGATGGGCTGACGACAACACTACTGTTTTGAGTTCCTAATGCAGAAGCTACAAAAACAGATCTTCTAAAGTCTTCATAGTTCTACTGTTATGTTCCAGAGATACAACTCTTCCTCTGGAACTCTCAAATCAAAGGTGACCAAGCCAGTTCCTTCTTCAAAACCGAACTCTACTTCCTTAGAATCAACTGATATTCTCTTAGGTTGTGCGGATGAGTACGCTCCAAACAGGCCGCAGCCGTGAACTTTCATTTCTACAGTTGCAGTTGTGCCGGAGTCATACCGCAGCTCCTTGATAGCCCCTCCCGAATTGAACATCTTGACCAGGCCTACGGGGGCAAATCTAACCCCATTGGACAGCTCCTTTACAGGAACCACTGTGAAAACTTCAAACTCGCGGGACTTCAATGTGAGTGGCAAAGCTGCATCCTTTGGAAGGAATACTACTTCTCCTGCAATTCACGATAGAGAAACTTGTTAAGAAAAACCGTGATTTCGTTGAAGCAATGCATAACCAACATGTAAATTTAGCTGCGTGGACGAAACATCTGGGCCCTGAGTAATCATACCTCCAACATGAGAATACAATACACTGTCGCCTGTCCATCCATCACAAGCGACTCTAGAGAGATAATCAACATCTTTAGCCTTGACAAAATCGCTGATCGTGCCAGGATTTTCGTCATGGATAAGGTTCGTCTTTCCAACCCTGCACCATCCAGCTCCCTGGCAGTTGAAGACCCCTATGACTCCATTGAAATCGTTCAGGTTCCATATCTTCAGCAGACTGAAAGATCAGGCATATGTTGAGCAAACATGGAATAGGATCATTTTATCCAGTCCTTGAAAATGCTATTTAGATACTCCTTCCTTACCTTTTACCATCTCTTGCAGGATCAGAAAACAAGCAATCCCTTGCTGGTCGTCCTGGAAGTTTGGCCCTCAATATAGAGCCATCAGGAAGCACAAGCTTCTTCAGAAGATTAAAGTCATGTTGTCCAGGCTTGTCACTGCATACACGGACACCAAATATGACATGTCTTGTGTCTGGATAGTATCCAGGAAAGAAGCAGAACATATTCATGACAACTAAGAGTACCTAACATAGATAGCACATCCTCCCACAGCACGGGCTGCTCCGTGGTATTCTGCCATTGGGTGCAGGCTCTGACATGACAAACAATTTCAAGTTTAACACCCAATAGAACATAAAAATGTAAAAGGAAATTAATCATAGAACAGCAAAATCTAATTATGTTTTCTTACATGAAACATATCCCAATCCGGCTGCATAAATTCTCCAAGAAAAATGGTATTATAAGCAACTGATGCTACATGAATTGTGTGCGATGCTGGATCTCTTGGCCAGAAATCATCTGATGCCCTTATAACTGCTGATCTCTTTGCACTGAACAAATAAGGCATGCCGGATCGATTACGAATCTTGAGGATATCACTATTGACGGATAAGAAAAAGAAAAAGAAAAAGAACAATCACCTGTACAAACCATCAGTGTTGTGACTCATACAATAAATGATCCCATTGTCACGGAAGTTTCTGGCAATAGAAGCCTCCAGTGCTTGATGGTACTTCCTAGCAAGTTTCACTCTTCCACCATGGCCTGCCCCGAGAGTTTCAAGGATATTTTGAACATCAACTTTGACCCCGTCAATTCCAGCTGACGATAGATAGGAGTGCAGTTCATTATAGAAGCTGAACACCTTTTCAGGATTCACGAGGCCAAGTCCATTGGTGGCAATGCTTTTCAAAGCATCGCAGTGCTCATTTGATTCAACCCCAGGAGATGAAATAGGGTAAGTCATCTTGGATTCATAGTGTTCCATTTCAGCGCCACCCGGCCTGACCCCTCCCCAGTATCCTGTTATCGCATGCCACACATAAACGTACCTGAACAGTCACGGCGCAAGTTATCAGTACACCGTCAAAGATTGGTTTTCTTACAGGAAAGTTAAAGGATGATAACTGATGAGGAAAAGAATACTTCAAATTATGCCGTTCTTTGATTTCGGTCACAGTGTGCTTCAGTCCCAATGCTGGATCCTCGAATCTGTTACCCTCTTTGCCATTTTTCTGGAATTTATGATTCTCTTTGATATGTGTTAATCTGTTTGCAAAGCTGAAGCACAATTGAAAGTGTGAGTCCGTGAAAAAACAACGAAAATGGAAGGCGGAATTTGCAAATCTGGCTGCTTACTTGGCTGAATTATCTGCTATAGTCTCAGTACCAGTGGGATCCATTCCGACTGATTGCCATCCATCATCAATTATAACAAATTTTGGAGGAATTCCACCTTTCTCGAAGCTGCAATAATCACTCTCATCAGCATCAAATGTTCAAATCATATAATTCTCTATGAAACCTCAAAGAAAGGAGCAACACCTCTCTAATCCTTGCTTCACACCCTCTGCAGTGACATCTGTGTAAAAAGCATCCCATGTGCACCAGCCAAACCAGTTCAGCATGTCTGGCATCTGAAACAAGTTGTTCAAGATGACAGAATCAAGCTCAAGAAAATCTCAGAAAAGGAACTTCAGGAGATACTACTAATCTTCTTCTGGGAAAGAAAAAGTAGTCACCTTCTTCCTCTCACGATGAGAAAATGTCTGCAAATGGGATTCCACGGCCCTGAGTACAATCCAACATACAACTTGGTCAATGAAGTAAGGCATGAAGAACATTTGAGTCACAATTCGTAAAAAAAAAAAGGCATAAACGAGGTTTTTGAACATCAGAAATCTATACTGTATTAATAGATCGCTAAAAATATCAGTTGTATTTGCTAAATAAAGCATAATAGCTTGGCAAATTAGGGAACTCGTGAAACTTACTTCACTGCATTTGTGATGACATCAAAGGGATCTGAACCAGATGCCACAAAAACTAAATGACTCCCCTCAAATTTTTTGACAGCAGGATCTCCTGCAAAATGCCCCGGCAATTAACAAAATGAAAACCTGTAAAATCATACCCAGAAGAAATTTATTCATCTTTTATCATACCACTTTCCAAGCAAATCTCCAGCTCATTGTGCTCGTTCCCTTGAAGAACAGCCCTGAAATCTCCTTCAAGAATTGGCAAGAAAACGGTATATAAAGCAGATCGTTCCTCTCCGTTGTCAAAATGAGATCCATCTCGAGCTTCAACAATCATAAATTGTGTCTCGAAGGGAATTTCTTGCCCACAATTTCCCATCCTTTGTGTCATCCACCACATCTTGAATCGAAAAACACACATAAACCGCAATCCCCTGCATCTCAACAACATTCATTGCAAATTTTACTCTTGCCGACAAATCAAAAATCATCAAAAAGACCTCAAATTCATCGTCCAAACAGGAGAAAAAAAAGAGACTTCTTTTTTATGCAATGTTATCAAGAACATTAAAGAAAACTAAACAAATGACATTCCTCATCTTTCCTAATTTTCTCAGCAGCAATTGCAGAGAAGAGTAAAACAATAACAAGGAAGAAGAAGAAGGGACATACTCGAGCTTTCCAACAGGAAAGACTCTTCGACAGCCAGCTTGATCTGATCGGACACCAATGAAAGCTCCATTGATAAAACCACTTCCAGAAGCTGGTGTTATCTCAATGTTGTCATGAACATCATTCAACACACAATTCCCTAACACCACCAACTTCCTGTCTGCCACTGATATCCCTGCCCCTACTGTCATCTTTCTCTTAAAATAACAAAGAAAACGAAAACAAAAACACACTCACAACACCAAGAACAAGAAAGCACGCAGCTTTGGTTACTGCGGGTTCTAACGTGGGGGGAGTTATTTATAGAATAAGATGATGTAGGAGTTTAGTTGCAAGGAGTCCCAGATACAAATATTGCAATCCAGGGACTCCTTGAAACATGGCAAGAAGTCCCTCTTCGTTTTTTGTGCTAGCTAGCTTCGCATATTGTAGAAAAACATTAAACAAATATCTCTTCTTGTTTGGCGGGAATTATTCAACCATCTAAGCAACCATCAAAGAGGAGGTTTTTAAAACAAATTTAAAATTTAACCAAAAAAAACTTATTATTAAAACAAGGATAACGTCTATTTAACTTAATTAAACATAATTAATCAACAATATAATTAAAGTGTTTAAAGTAAAAGTATAAAAATAGAAATTACAAACTCGATTTTTAATGTGATTCCACAAACTTATATTCACATCTCAAGCACTAAATTGATCTTGAGTGCTGTATTCTTTCCTCATACAAGCCAAAAGATTACAATGTCCTTAATAAATCCTTAACAAGCTCCTTTTCACTACTGAAGAATAACCCTTTTAAGATTTTTTTATATTAGTAATACCTTATCAATGACCATGAGTTTTTTACTTAAACGCTCAAAGGATTACAAATGTTTGAGATATAACACAATTGAACCTTATATCTCTGTAACTTACCTAATAGTACTTAGAATATATGAAAGTGTAATAATTGACATTTAAAAAAGACAAACTACTTTTGAAATCAGGACAAACAAGATTTTCTTTGAAGTACAAAAGCATGATTTTACAGGCATAATGAATAGTGTTTATTATTTATGCGTTCAGTAAACTCTTCAGTAATTTATCACTGCATTTTATATGTCATGTTTAAAGTGTAAAATAGATAATTGTGTTTTTAAAATGTTTTTCGCTTATAAATATATTTAAATAATATATTTTTTATTTTTTAAAAAATTATTTCTTTATATTTACACATCAAAATAATCTAAAAAAAATTAAAAAAACTATTTTTAAAGTGATTCCGAACCTCCCCAAACTAGATATTAGTAGCTCTGCTCGTGAAAGGGTTAGAGGTAGCAAGTGGGTTGTCGAAGGTAGTTGAAAGTGACTTGTTTTGATCACTCTGCTTCTGGACATCATCACTCTGTTTCACGCGAGTGAATTCCCTCGCAATTTTCATGTGTACCTTTTCTTCTCTCTCACAAGAATTGATCATAAAAATGTTGATCTTTCTGCATCCAGTGCTTATAATATGGTTTACAAAAGCTGATTCCACCGCCGTTTTGAAAATTAATAATCAAGGGAGATAAATATGTGTGTGGAAATAAGCTCTGGCAAAGTAATTTATAGTTTAAATTAGAGAAAAACATATAATAAATGGATGCTTATTTAAAATCATGGAAGAAGAACACATGAGACTGGAGTTGATGAGGACAGGTGGTTGAGAAAGCAGAGACTGATGTGTAAATGAGGTGGAATGTACGTGTAGCCTAGTGAGATTATGAGTCAGCCATTACGTGGCATTTGCATCCCTCCATCCAAGTAATAATGCCTTTGCTTTGCTTGCTGGCCACCACAAACAATGGACCATGACGACGTGCTCACCTTTATGTCAACGGAGTTGAGTAGATTCTGAGGCTGTGATTGACCGAGATTCAAGGAAAACCAATGAAGATTGCAAGATTATAACTTATTTCCAATCTTGTTAACTATTTTTTTCATCTCATCTTTTAATTTTTAATTAATCTAAGATTTGGATTTTTAATTTATTTTTTTCAAAACTATCCCACAACTTTTGTATGTTAACCGAAATGATCGGGTTGATCCAATGTATTTTTGCCTAGATATTTGTTTTTTTTTATTAAAAAAACTCGATGGCGACCAGCATCGCGGCGCGTGACAATGAGCTAATAATATATTATAAATCATTGGCATTTCATTCTCTAATAGAGGTTTAATAGATACTTGACTTCATAGTTTATTTTGATTTGTTTTCTAAAGACTTATCTCAGTTTTATAATCTAGGTGTCGTGTTTTGCGAATGTTAACTTGGGTTTTTTTCTCTTCAATTTCATCTCTTAACATTGAATTGATTGAAAATTAGATTTCATAATCATAATTATTTCTTGATCTTCTTTCTTTAGAGTAATCATGATTCGGGGGATGAGTTTTATGGGATAACCAGATTGAATTGTTGTTTTTTAATTTTATCATTGTATGAGGTCAATTGAGAATTGAATTTTATTTTTTATTTGTTTTATACATGATTTGAATTGCAAATTTGGTTTTTAGGGAATATGCTGATGCCGTGACTCAAAATTAGAAGTTAAACTCGGGTTGACTTAATTTTTTTATTTTTAATTTTATCCTTCAATATCGTGTTAAATAATTATTTTTATTTACTTTATATAATATTATCTCATGATCTTAATTACAAATTTACAAATCAACCCGAGTTAATCTAATCAATATAATATTGTATTGTTTCAATATTTAAAAACAAAACCATGTTAATTTTTTTATAGTTAAACTAAAAAATCACGGCACGTATATACAAGCATAGGCACAGATTTCATGGTAAAAGTAGAATCATCACATGTCATACGAGCTACTTGCAAGACAAAAAACAGTCACAGTTGAACAATACGATGAGCCAGTTGATTTTATTTATAATATATAGTTTGTATCCATTATTTGTACGTATGGTATGGGTCGCAGAAAAACATGTGGCGATGGGAAGATGCAGTTAATCTCATAAAAGCTGTGATAGTATATATATTCATGCTTTAGTAGATTTTTAGGACATAAAGCCAAACCTCTTTCTAAGTGGCCATGTGAGCAGAGGATATTTTGTTCACCGACAGCTTGCTCATTTGTCAGAAATGTCACATATAATCAACAGCAAAAAGCCAAAAATCTCCTAACCATAGCCACTTCAAAAAATTGGAAAGATCATGACGAGATGTTATTAATGCTGTTTGAAAGGCAATGTTTATCATTTACTTTATATATATATATATATATATATATATAATATGTTTGTCTATTTTTTTTATTAGATGAAACCCCACCCCTCTTTAGTCATTATTTACGGGTTCAGGTTAAGCGAGTAAAACCCCGGCTATACCAGGTTGTACAAAGTGAGCATGTTCTGACTCAAACTTAAGACCTGCAAGACATATCTCAAATCATTTGTCATCACGTCATGCACCTTGGAGACCACCTCCATTCTTATAAGGGTAATATAATTTTTACATTATACATATGGAGAATAAAAACACATAATTGTTACCGGTCGACTTTCTTTAAAAAAATGCTTTTAAAAGGAATATAGTCTTTAATTTTGTATTTAAAAGACGAGATAATCAAATTATCTCCTATTAATCTTATAATGAATAATAATCAATATAGAAAGACCGTACTCTTCCAATTTCAGCTTTATTGGTTTTTTATTATAAGAAAAAATAGTAAATATAGTATCGAGGAACAATAAATTCTTCATGCCAATCATTTGTTTATTTATTTTTTAATATGTTTATAGGGCAAGATTTTGTTTTTAATTTATTGCTTAAAATTATCCTAATTTCCACCTCCCCAAACCCCGAAACCCTGATTAAGCAATTTCTTCAGTAGCGAATGGGGCTCGTCCAAAAGTTCTAACCTTACCAATTGGGCCTCTTGCTCCAACTTCGAGCCCATTACAAATTTAAGAAAGAAAAATCTGAAGCTTCTACAAAGGTGCCTGCAAAAGAACTCGACGGTGCTAGAGAAAATGTTGGAGTCTGGAATATCACGAGTCCAAAACTAATTAAGGATGAGGAGACTCATCTCCACCAATGAAAGAGGACTAGAAGGTAGGGACCAAACAGGACATATATAGCCTTAAAGTTTCAAGCACCTATATAAACCACCATGGTCTAATCTCCCCGACGAGATACTCGAGTTGCCATGGTGTTTGTGTCCAATGGAGATTAGCTGTCAAGAACATAGTTGTTAATACCATTCCGGGTACCGTTCTGGATTTTCGATTGGAACGGAACGTTCCGGTTTCGGAGCGTTCCAGCGTACCGTTTCGGTGTCGTACTGTTCATATATAATTAATTATATATATATATGAAAAAAATAAAATATTAATTTAACAAGCATAATTAAAATTTGAATTCTTTTTTATTTAAAATATTTTGGTGTTTTTAAATTATTTTGATGTATAGATGTCAAAAATAATTTTTAAAAAATAAAAAAAATAGATTTTGAACCCAGAACGGAACGCCCGGAACGGAACCGGGGCGTTCCGGCCAGAATTTCCGGAACGGACCGGAATTAAAACCGGGATAAAAACGACGCCGTTTTGTCCCGGATTTATGAACGGAACGGAACGTTCCGGCCGGAACGGAACGGAATCAATAACTATGGTCAAGAACTTAATTACTGGAAGTAACGACCGGTAATGGCTAGTTGGATTCAAAGTATGGTTTGAGGCAGACAGGGCCAATCCTTGTGAGAAAGAGACAAGCTTGGGTGGCCAAGCATTGTTCTTCAAACATGGAGATTCAAGGTGCGTTTCGTTTTCGCATCCCAGCATTATGTAAGCCCATTTCCATATATTTCATTGATGATTTGATGCAATACTTCAGGAGGCACAGTTCTGTTGTCTGGGTTGCTGAATTTTGACAGACTGAGGTTAAGTTATTCCATATACCAGAAGTTTGACAGACTGAGGTTTAAAAGTATAAGAACATATCTATAGCATGACAATACCTAAGAAAATAGAACATAAATAGACTCGTCATGTCTTTTCTGGTAATTGTGAAAGCCTCCCCATGTTAATTTTGGAAGCTCTCCCAATGAATCCAAACACGTTTTTGAATCTGGTTTCTAAGCACTCAATAAAGTTTTAATTTAAAACCCTGTCACTATATATTTTGGCCCCCAAGTCGATTTCGAACCTAGAGTTGACCGGGACACATGTTAACCCGAGTTTTGATCTTTTTATACCGGGTCAATTCTCCCTCAAACTCTTTTAAAACCCAGCATAACCAGATCACTCGGGTCACAAGTCAACTTATCGAGTCAAGTTGAGTTTAAAATTATAGTTCTCTAGGTGGGGCGCTTTTGGTTTGGTCGATAGCTAGGATCACGAGTTGAAAAGTTAACATGGGGTGACATTGTGTTCTTTTTATGTCCATGGTGCTAGCGAGCATTCATGATAATTGATGAGTTTTTCTACCCCATCTTACCATGAAGGATCAACAGGGATCGATAATCAAAACATACATTTTGTGGTTACATCTTTGTCAAACTATATGCAAGCAAAAGCATGCATGGTGAAATGTAAATGTCAAGGCGATCACAAATATCAAGCTTATCGTCTGACCTAAGTGTAGGCAGTAAAAAAAGACTATCATAAATTTTCCTTCATTTGAGCCCAAATTAAAGGAAAGAACGACTACCTTAATTTGAAAGACCAGGCTCGAATCAAAATCACAATCTGCCATGTCAAAGTTGGCGCCACTACTATTCAAACCCTGTACGTTTTTTTTATTTTAAATTATTTAATTAGAATTTTTTATTTATTAAACTCTATCATTTTTCCCTGTCCACGACAAACCTTCGACTGTAGCATATAAAATATTTGAGAACAGCTAGCTATAACTGAAAATACCTTATTTTATATCTTACAAGTTTCTTGTATTATCAAATAACATTAGAATATCTTGAAATTGCTGAATTAATGATAGAATAAATAATAATAAAACTTAATGGTGCACCATGACTATACAGTACACTCCAGGCAATAAAGATCAAAGAGAAGATAAATTAATCAAATAAATCCATACTAAATTATTAATACAATCCTTTTATAAAAATCCTTAATTGATTGATTGATTATAATATTAAATAATTTCCCTATCAAGGAAGAAAAAAAATACACTATGCACCATTATTTATTTATTTATTTTTATTATTTTAACGCGTGTAAAAAAGCCTTGCGCGTGCCAAAACAAGTATACTCGTGACAAACCGAACAGGGTTCGGTCCCAGTGGTTGAGGAGGCCGCCCCCTTCCTCGGGACCAAGGCTCGAGTCCCAATAGGTCTTGGGGAGGGTGCCTCCCTCATGTGGCACCCTGGTTCATTCCGTGTTTGGTTCACCTGTCACCTCTGCGGTGCTTTGCTTGCTCATTTAAGCTTGCAGGGTGTTCAAGTGAGCCCGAGAAATAGTTAAAGTGCGCGTAAGCTAGCCCCGGCACCCCGGTCATAAAAAAAAAAATATACTCGTGACAAACGGTGAATCAATAAACAATTAGGAATCACTTCCCATTCCATGAAAATATATAAAACAGTACTCCATATCATAATGTATTTATAATTATTAGCTTCTAGAAGCTTTGGCACGCGTGAAATTTGAAGGAAATTGTATAGAAATCAGTGTGTATATATCAAGCTAAATTAATTTATTTTAAAATGTAATTAGTGGTGGGCCATTTCTATCAAGACCTGAAAATCCATGATTTTTTTTTAATCACCGTCCAGTCTAAAGATAAATAGCTTGGTTGACAAGGAAGTACACTCACTAGCTAATTAACTGAAGGCTGAAATATTCAGGCTCCATCTCTGAGAATATATTGCCTTGATTTTTATGTTTCGGAGAAGAAGAAGACGACGAAGAAGAAGACTACAGACGTGTGATTATGAAACTCATGCCATATACTTTTTAAATTACTTTCCACGAAATTCAATATATAATAATCAATTTAATGCTAATTTTACAAAATCAATGGTTCAATTTAATCAATTATGAATGATAAATGAGAGTGAGGTGGCTCCAGTGAATGATAATTCTCTTTCTCTTTTTCCAATGAAATTGATGCAGGCCAATAACAGTGCCGCGTCATTATCAATCAAGTTTAATTGAATTATTTATTGTCATACTTAGCGGCGGGATCACACAATTTCAACTTGGCCTTTGATAAACACACAACCAATCAAACCAAACTAGCGCTTCATTGTAACTGAAAGGCTGTCCTTAAAAGTTAAAAACATTATCCTGGTTAGGTTGATTGGTTTCATGGAGACCATTCCTTGATTGTTTATTAAGGTTGGCTCGACGCATGCGATAACTATGCCCCTCGCCCTGTCTACGTAGCACGAGGAGAAAAAACTCTCTTGACCTCTTCAGATTTTAATTTTAATTATTACCTATTGATAATCAGGGGGGGAACATTATTAATTTAAATAAACTATATTCATCGGACATGGTAATTCATAATTTATTTAATTTGACAAACTCAACACAAATTCCAAAATCAATGAGTTTTTTTGCTGGAGGTCCAATCCCAGTTAAATTCGGCACGACAGCACAACTGCGAACAGTTGCTTGAAAATGAAGCTTGTGTCCACTAGACTCCATCCATTATTTTCCATGACAGAAGATTAACAAATGATCTGACCGTTCAATCCACGTATTTGTGGAGAGGTGCAGCACCAAGTGTTGACTAAAAAGATAAATAAATTAAGATTATTTTTTTGTATATTAACCAGTTAAATGAAACAATCATTTCTTCTTCTTCTTCTTCTTCTTTCCAAGTAATTGGTAAAAACCAACAATAATGCACAGTCACTGTCAGTGGAAAAAATCAAGTTTCATGGAGCTTTTAAATGAATTAACTTTCCTCCTTTGGGACTTTTATGGTTGGCCATCGCTTTCAACTTTTTCTATGATATGACATGATCAAACCAAATTAGGGTTTGATTATGGATATATATGCTCCTACTCTATTTACAATGAATTATTTTTTAGCTTATTAATTATAAAAGGAACTATAGAAAATATCTGTCTCTCGTAATTTGTTTTTTTCTTACATAGTGTGTGTGTGTTTATCAAGTTCTTCCATTGAGAGTTAAATCAAAGCAATGCAAAAAAAAAAAAAAATAACAAAAATATTTCATTTCATCAAGTTATGCTCTTCTAAAATAGATAAAAATGATGGAATCTTGTTTAAAATAACATTATTTTAGGGGTAATAATCATACTAAGAAATTCGCATAAAAAATGGGAATTTGATTATAATACTTGATTGAAACAAACGAAAAATTGGTGTGTCAAAATAAAAATAAAATAAAAGTATATGTTCTTAATTTAAATAAATAAAAATTAATTACAGAAAATACTACAAAGATAAATAATATGTCATCAAATGAATGAAAATTAAAGAAATGTCCAGGTAGTTGATTGAAAGCTCTGAGAAAAATATGAGGACGTTAAACTGGGAAGAATTGTAAATTTAGTACACTTAAAGAGAAAAAAATCACTATTTTAATACAATAATTTATTTCATGGGAAAACAAATCCACTCAAAAGAAGACGTTCTAGAAGCCTTGGCACGTGCCAAACCTTTGTCGTTTCCCTCTTTTAAGTGACCGTGAACCCCCAATAACCGTGGCTAAGAGCTGATCTCCACAGACTTGCACACGGGACAAATGCTTCTAGAAGGACTTCACAACTGCCAAACAATTCACGTGATGTCTGCCGTTGGATTTGATGGGGCTCAGAACCAAATCTAGGGGCAGAAACAAATCAATAAAAGATGGAGAGGGAGGGGGTGGAGGAGAGAGAGAGGGATTCTGGAGGTCGACTTGTCTTCTAGAAACATTGGCACGTGCCAGATGTCAAAGGCGTGATTTATGGAAAAGTAGAGGGTCTTCTCTCGGCTGCGCCAACCTGAGCCAGCCGATTAAGCAGTTTAATAAATAAAGATAATATCATATTATTTACATTAAAACATAATGATTTCGGATATCATATCAACCAAATTTTGGAATTGCTATCATTTTTATATTTTAATATTAAAAATATTTTTTTTAATAAAAAAAACAAAAAGTCTATTAAGCAGTTTAATAAATATAGATAATATCATATTATTTATATTAAAACATAATGATTTCTGATATCATATCATCCAAATTTTGTTACCATTATCATTTTTGTATATTGATGTTAAAAATAAATTTTTAAAAAATAAAAATAAAATTATTTTAATATATTTCTAAATAAATAAAAAATTTCAAAACATAATTATTACTCAAATACCAAACACACTTTAAGGCTCAAGTTAGTATAATATTTGTACGAGAAAAATGAGTATTTTATAGGTTTAAATATTTTTTAAATCATGTTTAAATTCTCCATCGAACATGTGTTGTGTTCAGACTCGTGTTAAGTCTTGTATTATCTAAAGATATAAAATATAGAGACGAGTTTTGACCTTTAGCCTCCTTCCTTTTATGGGTTTAGAAGGATTTATTTATATAGACTTTTTAAAATAGATATTTTAAGGAATATCTAAGATATTTACTATAAATATCTAGAATATTTATAAAGATATTCATGAGATGTATATATTATATATGACACAATGTAGGCCCGGTTGGATTCACCTCATAGTTACTATTATTATGTAGTTTTATCATGTATAATCAATATTTTACCTTAAAAAAATATAATATAGTGTAGGTATCCATGAATTTATAATAATTTTGATAAAAAATACAATGTAATTACACAAAAAGTAATTTTAAATGTCATGTAAGATCATTGCATCAAATTGTATTCCCATTTTTTTATGCTATAACATTAAACTCTCATTTCTCATATAATTCCTTTGATTTAATACCATATGTATTTCCCCAGGAAAAGAAATGGCAGCCAAAAAAATCACCAAGCCAAGCCAAGCCAAGCCACTTCCAAATTAGTAGCCAAACCCCCATTTAGAAGTTCCAAATGGCTTCAAAAAGCCAAGAAGAGAGAAAGGAAATAAAAAAGGAAAATAGAAAATGGAATACACTCTTTCTTCTAGAAGATCTTTATTGTATTGATAATCAAATAAATAAATAATAAACCCCATGCCAGCAAAGCAACTGCCCCTGAAAAATCTGCTGCAAAACAGACATCTGCCCCCGCACTCACACTGTTTTCTTTTCTCCCAAGAATTAATTAATAATTCTTTTTTATTATTTGACTTTTCTCTCTATGTATATATAAAGTCTTTTCTCCTCTCCACCTATCTTGCTCACCATTTCGCTTCTAAATCATCTTCTCTTATTCCCATTTTGTCCCTAAACCCTTCTCTTCCGATGTTAACTGCGTTCTCTTCTTCCCCTCTAACCGCCGCGGCCTCCGTTATCACGGTTGCGGCAACCTCCAATACAGTTCAAAAGCCTATCCTTTTTTCACCGATTAGAACCACCGCCGGTCGTTCTCGTCGGAGGATTCAAATCAAAGCCTCGGTCTCAACGTTTCCCGACACCCGAGTCGACTCAAGGTACTCAACGCTGAGTCTGTACGATATACTCCGGGTGAATCCAGCTGCGTCGCAAGTGGAGATCAAGTCAGCGTATAGGAGTCTTGCGAAGATTTACCATCCTGATGCTATTTCGAGTCATGATCATGATGAGGAATCGGACGGTGGAGACTTCATTGAGATTAATAGTGCTTATGAGACGTTGTCCGATCCGGCAGCTAGAGCGGTTTATGACTTGTCTTTATCGGCAGCGGCGAGGTGTTTTTACAGGAGAGCGGCTGGGTATTCGAGCGGGTATTATACGACCCGAAGATGGGAAACAGATCAGTGCTGGTGAGAATGGAAACTGACCAGGTTCATCGAATCTTATAGTTTAGGATTTTTCTTCTTTCAACTTACAGTGTAAACATGTCACTGCTGTGGCAATGTGTAAGGCCGTAGATTTCGTTTTTTTTTTCTTAACGAAATGACAAAAAAAAAGAAGAGTATATATTTTTCATCACGTTAGAGTATTTAAATGTTTGATAGTTTTATCAAATGTTTTTTCTTGGATCATATTATTAAAATGGAATCTCCATGGATTATGGATTCAAGTTAAATTCTGATCTATTCGAATGGTTGCTACACGATAGGAGGTTGTGTCTTTTCACTCCATCGGTGTGTCGATCCAACAGACTTTTTTTTTTTTTCATCAGATAAGTGGATCGATCTAACAAACCATCTATTCAAGAAGACTCAACATCTGATTTAGATTTGGTTTAATGCCCAGCAAGGTGAGAACTTTACTCCATGTGTTGTATCGATCTAATAATAAACCATCAGTCCAAGACTAGGAAGTAAAGTAGAAGTTAATCCAAGACAAAAATCTTAAATCTTAATCTCTGGGTTGAGCATGAAGTTAACCCGATCGAATCGGGTTTAGGGTTTATAAATTGCCAAGTCTACTTGCTAAGACCTAGGTGAAAAGGGGAAATCTTGAAGCATCTTGCTGTGAATTCACAGGTAAAAAAGAGGGCATCATTTTGCCTCTACAAACTAAAACTCCTTCTCATTCAATAACTTGCACAAATTGGGAGAAGAAAAAACAGAGAAGATCTAAGACATAAAATATATGAACACCACCAGACATTTGTACAAAGTTTCTCCTACTTCAAAACTCTGCCATGTATTTTGCACAGTGGTTGACAGTGGGATCATCGTGTACAGGTCACCAGCAAGTAATTAATGACATGCATGAGAACGCGGATGCTTGCAAGCTCGGCACCACTAATGGCAGGTGAGGTCCTTGCATGGTTCGCAATCTCGACGACTTGCTCAACAATTGGCCGGGCGTATAAGTGCCCGTTTGGCATTGCGATCCCACCGGTTTTTAGCTGAAATTTGATTTTTTTTTCTTTTCATTTTAAATGAATATGTTTTGGTGTTTTTAGATCATTTTGATGTGCTGATTTCAAAAATGATTTTTAAAAAATAAAAAAACATTATTTTGATGTATTTCGGCACGATAAGTACTTTGAAAAGCTATCGCAACCACACTTCCAAACAGACCCTCATTTGGTCAGTTGGGAGTGGCAGCCGCCATCGCTGTCATCCACTCAAGCTTTCGGGGAGTATTATTGTTCATATCACAGGCCAGCTGCTGTAGCAGAGAGAGCAATACTCCCTCCCTGGCCTAGAGGAAGAGGATGCAGAGAAATGATACCCTGCAAATCAACCTGGAAAAAAATCACGATCAGCTCTTCACAAGTCCATTTCAAAGTGGAGAAGATGAAAACCAGAAGCCCAGCAGGTTAGCAGGGGAAACGACACCGGTAAGGGAGAGCAAAAAAATTACACATCTTCCATTGCAGAAGTACCAAGACTAGATAGACACAGCCAGGATACAATAGCCACGTCACTTCTTTGTAGCGCAATAGTGAAAGCCTCATCGTATTTGCATTCAGATATTAATATTATTAGCTCTTTCGTTGGATCCAAATGTGTTTCAACCTGAATAATCAAAAGGGGAAATGCCTAGAATTACTTCCATGATATCAAATGGTTTTCGACGGTCAAAGGGCAGCTGAAATAGTTAAAGATCACGAAACACAACAGAGCTTCCCGTGGAAGCTAGCCAAAGGTCCGTTGCTAGGTTGTGTGTGACCAGTGGATTTGTTGCACCTGAGTTTGTGGCAAACAGCTGTCTGACCATCAGCCAACTCCATACTCAGGGTTTTTGTCAATGTCGATACTGAGTTGATTGAGTCCTGCATTTAAAACAAGATAGATAAATAAATAAATAAATGGTGCATGTCAATATGGGGAGAACAGGCAGCATGAAACTAACCGAGGACGACAATTGCAGAACATCCATGATTCTGAGGGGGGCGGAGGAGGGCCATGATTTCGGCACCAGAACAGTCTCGGAGTTGTTGGTTTGGGGTGAGAGGGGGCGTCGGATAAGAGAGGGAACGTCGGGGGTGCATGTTAGCAAGAGGTGGTGGGTTGTTTGGGTTTTGTTGGGGAGGGTAGGAGGGTTGGGATTGTTGTTGGGGTGGGAAGGGAAAAGGGAAGTTGGGGTGGTGAGGGAAGTGGCGGGTCCCAGCGGAGGGAGGATAAGAGGAGGAGGGGGTTTGTTGGGGTGGAAGAACCACGAGGCTGGGAGGAAGAGGAGGTGAAGGGGTTTGGGGTGGTGGTGATGGTGATGGGGGTGAGGGCATGAAGAATTTGTGCATGTCAAAAGAAGGACGTGAAGGTGGAGAGGGAGAAGGGTTTTGGGTTTTGAAGGAAAATTGGAGAAGGTTATACAGAGAGAGCTTTGAATGATTCTTTTGTTTTTGCTGATAAATATATATTGATATTATAAATTTAAAATAAAATTATTTTTGCATTACCTTAGGCTTCAGACAGCATCTTTTGCATGGATTATCTATGGCATAGAACAGAGGCCTTAGGATGGTGGACTCGGAGACTGACTCTGCTAGATATTCTAGCTGATTCCTTCAGTATGCGAGTGAGTCTCTGGCATCTGAGCTATTTTCTCAGGAGATTCAGAGTATCTTGTTGCAGACAGTGGAGCTAATCCTGGTCATAAGATGGAGTTGGATTTGCACGAGCTGTTATACTGCAGGGGTTGCCATGCGCTCGCTCACTGTGTTCATCAACTAAATGAACTTTGTATTTATATTAACAGGAAATAAACCCTAAAGCATGGATTATAACTATGTTTTAGGGGCCCAAGACCCCAAAATTCTACTTTGAATATACAAAAACAGCCCAAGAATCTTAAATTTATCTCTGTAACACCAATCACGTAGTTAACCAGCCATGTTAAGGAGGCCATGATATCACAACAAATCAGGACTCTTCACCTCGTGGAAAAGGTAAGAAACACATTAAACTTCCTGTAATCTCAATAAATATTTCAAGAAATTTCACTCTTTATTGCTTTCCTTTGAAGGGAACACGACTCGTCACATAACGTCCAGATCAACCAAAACCCACCACACCACACCACATTGCTTTCACGTTTTCATGACCCCTAAACAAACCACCCCACCGCTCTCCCTCTCTCTTTTATATACACACACTCAACTGCCTTGTTTATGCAACAAAGAAGAAACCAGGAAAACCCTCTTCAAGAAAAGATGTGCTGTGGAGGTAGAATCTGCATGCTCTGCACTTGCGTCATTCTAGTGGCCATCCTGATTGGCTTGTCGTTTGGTTTCGGAGTTTTCAAGAATGGGTTTCACAAGGTGAAGGATCATCTTGATGTTTGTGATCCCAATGCTATTGGCTCACTTTGTGGTGGTGGTGGTAAAGCTTCAAGGCCTTTCTTGGGTTTCCCAGCTCCTTCTCCTGGCCCTTTCTAGGGCTAAGAAAACCTCTCTGTTCTGCTGATGAGAAGGGTTTTCTCCATGGGTTGTAATTGTTGTAGGAGTGTGTGATGTGATTATCTGTTGGGATTTTTTATATTGGATTCCAGATTCTTGATCTGGCCTGCATGTCAATGACAGTGATTTTACTTCACTTGAATTCTATCTCAAAAGTATTTGCAGTTGTTTATGATTTTGATGGTGCTGATTAGAGACTCACTGGCTGTGACTGTTCATGTTCATCTGAGAGCGTGTTTGGAATCGTCATAGCTTTTGCATTTATGATAAGGGACTGTTTGGGAGTGTGGTTGCGATAGCTTTTCAAAGTGTTTATTGTGCCGAAATACATCAAAATAATTTTTTTTAAATCATTTTAAAAATCAGCACATCAAAATGATGTAAAAACACCAAAACATATTCATTTAAAATGAAAAAAAAAATCAAATTTCAGCCAAAAACCAGTAGGATCACAATGTCAAATGGGCACTTAGCTTCTTCTAATCTAATAAGATTTTGAAGCAAAGCTTTGATATTTGATGATTAACCAGAAATCTGTGGTTTGGGTCTGCATACTGTACCGCACCATAGAAACAAGCACATGTCTCTTTTTTTTAAAATTAAAATAAAAAAAACATTATTTTAATACGTAAAAACACTTTAAAAAAACTAGGCCGAGATTCGATTTCATTGAAGGAAAAGGCACGCAGTTGCATGCATGCGGCCGAAATTAGGTATACCGGATTGAAGTAGTAGACCTAATCCAGCAAGAATGCAAGGCACATTTTTTTACCAAGTTAGGTTAGAAAGCTATGGTGGTACTGTATGATCCTCCTGATCAGTGTGAATTCTTGATGCGGTTTTTAAATTATTCAAAAACATTTAAGGATTGAGTTAACTGATCTATTAATGTAATCCGAGAATATTTCTTCAGTCTAATTGTATATCTATAAATGATGATTGAGTTCTTCTAACTTAAGTTCTTATTTATATTTAAATTTTTTTAATGCAACAATATCAAAAATAAATATTAAAAAATAAAAAAATATTATTTTAATTTTCAAATAAGAATCCCTTTGTAAAACAATATCTTTCGTAATTCTAAACATGAACTCAATCAATAATTTAATGTGATTTTCACTAATTGTTTTCTCCGGAGCCAGTTATTTAAGCAAATTTCATTCACTTTCAACCATAGTTGTTGATTCCGGCCGGAACGGCCGGAATGTACCATTTCATTCAAAAAATTAAGACAAAACAACATTGTTTTTATCTCGGTTTTAATTCCGATCCGTTCCGGCCGGAACGCCTCGGAATCATTCCGAGCATTCCGTTTCGGCCAAAAAATTCTTCTAAAAATTTTTATTTATTTTTATCAAATTAATATTTTAATTTTTTTTATTTATACATAAAATTCACTGAGCCTAAGAATAGACCCGGTGAACTGAGTCTAAGAATAGACACGGTTAGCATGCTATATAGTGGCTTCCTGATTTATATTTATAGAGAAAATTCTTTGGCTGAAATCCTTTTTGGCCGATGTGGGATAGAGTTTGAAGCTTTAAAGCTACAGACTCTAAAGCTATCCCACATTCTAGCGATGTGGGATAGAAATGATTTGTCCAGCTGGACAAATCATTGATTTGTCCAATGGAACGTTACAACTTACAAGTTACAGGCACAGCTTGTAGCTTTTATATATATATATATATAATAAAAAATAAAAAATATATATATTATAAAAAAAATGTTGCGTCAACTTTGATTTTATAAAAAATAAAAATTATATTTTGTTTTTTTGTTTTTTAATTTTTTTCATATATATATATATAATTAATTATATATCAACAGTACGACACCGAAACGGCACACCGGAACGCTCCGAAACCAGAACGTTCTGTTCCAATCGAAAAACCAGAACAGAGACCGGAACAATATTGACAACTTTACTTCCAACTAGTTGGTCGTTCTATTTTTCCTTCCTTTCAATGAACTCAACACAAAACTGATCACGCATGCACAACAGGAATCTTCTGAGAATATGTTACGTGGGAATCCAGCAGGAGTCTGTCTTATAGTGAGGCCAGGATCGATGAGGTAAATTTTGCATGAATCTGGAAAGCCTTCCTTTGCTGCCAGCACCTCTATCTAGTAATGACTTGAGAAGCTGGGTGATGGCATGAACAAGCAAGAACATGCTTCTACAGCTGAAAAAAAGGATTCTCCATGGAGAGATTTACAGCTGCAATTTCAAAAATCACCATTGATTGTGGCAACCATTATCTTCTGTGTACGTTGTTAGTAGTCTGTCTTCATAGCTACTGCAATGACTGTTCTAAACGTGAACCTAGCCAGTTCAAATCCCATTCCTTCCATGGCTTGCTAGAGAGGAAGGAAGTAAAAATCTTTGAGTCCATAATCTTATATGTCATTCTCAACTACGTTTCAAATCTATAAATCTTATCAATTCGGTCCCAATTCCCCTCATTTCTCAATAGGATCATGTCCTCAATTGTTTTGTTAGCATTTTCCGTCTGATTTGCATATTTTATGCAATAAAACAACAATATTTTTTTTAAAAATTGATACTAAACGATAAAATTTAGAGATTTTCCTTTCAAGATGAGCATATAAGTTAATGAGTAAATTAAGGTTTATCCAAAACATTAAGGTGGTGTTTAGTTTACATATAGGAAGTAAATACACAAATATATTTAATTAAAGAAATAAAGATAAAGAGAGGTATCCCAAAACCCAGCTCTCCTCTGGTCAACAAAAAACCCTCCTTCTCCTCTAAGATACCAATACGTCCTTACAACTTTAAATTCAAACACTCACTCCTATATAAACAAGCACAAACCTCAGAAACCCAGAAGAGAAAAAACAACAAGAAAGATGAGAATTACTGTAATGACAGCAGATGAACAGATCATATCTCTTGAAGTTGATCCTCATGAATCCGTAACTATTTATCCTTAAACCTCATTTGTTTTTTCTTTCACTAAAGTTATTTATTTGTGTAATTCTGATTGCAGGTTGAGAATGTGAAAGCTTTACTTGAAGTTGAGGTGAAGGATTAATTTTTTTCCCCTTCTCTTATTAGAATTGCTAGAGAAATCTGGTTGCTCGTATTTTTTTCGTTTTGAAAAACCCAATTCAAAGTAATTCATTTATTATTGTCTGTTTCTTTTGTGAAGTGTAATTATAGAAAACTTTTGTATCGTCATTGTTATTATTGATTAGAGCACTCAAAGGTTCAATCTTTCCCTTTTTTGAATCCAATTCACCCTAGTTTTAAGCAGGACTAAGAATTTTATAGTCTTAATTGAAGTGTGATAACTGTGCAAATTTGGGTTTGCTTGTGAAGTATTGATTTTGCTTTGTTTTTGGTGTGAGAGTAGACACAGGTGCCTCTCCAGCAGCAGAAGCTGCTATATAATGGGAGGGAGATGAGAAATAATGAGAAATTGAGTGCATTTGGCGTTAAGGATGAGGATTTAGTCATGATGGTCTCTAATGCTGCTGCTCGTAGGTATATGCAGTTTTATCTCTGATTATTTTACCTTTAAGTTGCTCATTTTGATTGACGTGTCTTGTTTTTCTTGAGTTTTGGATTACTGGTTAGGTTTTCTTGTTGTTTGGTGACTTTCAGATGTACTAATTTTGTGACTCATGTCATTTGAAATGCTGGTTTAGTTTTTGTAGTTCGATATCTTAGTTATGCATCCATTTGTTCATTATGGGCATTGGTGATCCTAACATCAGTATATTTGTGTAAATTGTTTCGGGATTGAAACTTTCGTGCAAAACAATAAGGATTGCAAATTTGTTTCAGTGCCCCCTCCAATAATTCGGGCTTAAATCTTGATGGATCTGCTGTTAACCCTGGAGCTTTCCAGCAGCAACTTCGAAATGATTCTAATACAATGGCTCAACTATTTCAGGTAAGATGGATGATTTTTTTTGTTCAGTTTTTCCTTCACCCTTCTAAATCAGGAGACTTGTGCAGTTTCATTCTGATTTTTATGTTTTAGTTCAGATGAGTAAAGTCCTGCAATCTGATAAGTTACTTCTCTGTTGGAAGTTTTATTGTTCTTTTGTCTTTAGTGTCCATTGCTTATTTCCTAATCCTTTTTTCTTTTTTTGTTTCAACTATCGTGAAATAAGTGCATTGTCTGAAGCTATGATTTTATATTGAACTCAACAGGCTGATCCTGAACTTGCCCAAGTTATTCTTGGAAATGATCTCAACAAACTCCAGGATCTTCTAAGGCAACGCCATCGTCAGAGATCTGAATTACGTCGTCAACAAGAAGAGGAGTTTGTGAGTGCTTAGCTTTGACTGATGGTTAACTACCTTATCTGTTGTATCGTGCCCTTTTATCTTAAGAAAACATTCCATATGTAATTTTGTTCGTTCAATTGCAAATTGATTGTAATGTTGGCTGAATTAGTTGATTGACCTATATTCTGTCTGGTTTGTGCTGTAGGCCCTCCTTGAAGCAGATCCCTTTGATGTAGAGGCACAGAAGAAAATCGAAGCTTCCATTCGTCAGGTGAGTATTATTTAATTCCTTAATTGTTAAGGTTAACAAGCAACAACGTATTAAATGTTTTTTTGGCATCTGTATCCTTTTGTATTATATTGGCATCAGTGATTGTGCAACTAATAAGAAGTCAAGAATGAAATTTTTCCTTTTCATTTTTTTTAATGATATGCAAGAACATGACAGGTGTTGGCTGCCTTCATTTCTTTGAGGATAATTCTCTTTTAGGGTTGTTATAAAGAAATATAGGTTTCTGTATCTAGTTTCCACTTGAAGGCTTTCGCTATTGATATTATCACGGGCGTGCAATTGTTTCCCAGGTGCCTTTTTCTTTGAGTCTTTTTTGATGTTTGTCACTCCTGCTAACTCCAAATGCAGAAAGGAATCGACGAGAACTGGGCAGCGGCCTTGGAATACAACCCTGAATCTTTTGCCAGAGTGGTACGCATGCTTTTCAACCTTGTGTTCTACAATCAAAGTTTGATTATTGGTTTGAAATTTCAAGTTTCATCTTTCACCTTTCAGATTATGCTGTACGTTGATATGGAAGTTAACGGTGTCCCTTTAAAGGTAGAGACAGTCTTTTGTAATATCTTTCAATACATACTGTTTGATCTACGGTCCATGTATTCTTTCAACATAATCATGATTTTGGTTTGTTTCTCTTGTTATTTTCATCATAGGACTAGGACCATCACCAAAATTTTCTCCACAGTTCAATCAGATTTTTCTTGCCAGCATTGAGCTGATGTGATTATGCTCAATCAATACTTTTAGACACGCCTATTTTTCTTTTTGTTTCAGGCATTCGTTGATAGTGGTGCTCAATCCACAATAATATCAAAAAGCTGTGCTGAGCGATGCGGGTATGTGCTATGCTTGTGTGTTTGTTCATTTTAGTATTGGTCAACGTCCTTTAAGTTGGTTCTTATCAACCTATCTCTTAAATAACATGTTGGTTTCTACTGCTTGCATTTCTCTCTAATTAGCATTAACATATGTTAATTTAATGGTTCCGTGCACTACTTTTTCTTTAGTGATGTTGATGTTACAGTTCACATGTTTGCTAGATATTAACATGGAGGACAACCTGTTTTGTTATTGGCTTGTCTATTCAGATTGTTGAGACTTCTAGATCAACGTTATAAAGGCATTGCCCATGGAGTTGGACAATCAGAGATATTGGGTCGTATTCATGTAGCTCCAATCAAGGTACATCACTGGGGAAATATTTCTTGGTTAAAGTCTCACGTGTGTGGTCATACATGCAATTTTTACTCAGTGCCATTCAGTGTTGCTACATGCTTGCTTAAATGTACGTGTTATTTGCTTAGGCACTTGCCTCTGTATATGGCTGTTTCAACACTTATCTTGCACAGGTGAAAAAACATCCTTTATTATTTTCTAAGAGAAATGAGTGAGAAAGAGCTATTTATCTATTCTTAATCTAATACTAGCTTCCTGTGTATACATCGATACTGTTAGAGAATAATATAAATCATATTCTGGGGCCTCACCTACAAGCTTGAGCTTTTAGGTGAGATGGTTCCTTAACATGGTATCAGAGCCTTGTTGACCCAGCGGTCACGAGTTCGAATCTCACCACCCCCATTCTATTTGATAAAAATCAAGCACAAGGTAGAGTGGGCCTGTGTGCAAGTTTCAAGCCCAAAGGGCTTTCACTTGAGGGGGTGTGTTAGAGAATAATATAAATCATATTCTGGGGCCTCACCTACAAGCTTGAGCTTTTAGGTGAGATGGTTCCTTAACAGATACTTGACCAATGTGCACTCCTTTTCCTATCTTCTTTGGGATTTTCATTTTGATTTCGGTAATTGACCTCTGACACTTCTGTCTCCATGCATATCGCTGTTAGTTTTCTCCAAAAAATTGTACTTTCTTTAAAATTGTTCTAGATTATTGAGCATGCATACCTTGATGTGCATGAAGCTCTTTTTTTTTAATCCCTTTACACTCCCATTTTTCTTTATACCATCATGTCTTGTGTGTGCCCCTCTGTTTAACCGAAGAATGTTTCTTGTACTTTTTTGTTTACTGTGTGTTACTGTCACTCTCAACACATTGCACTTAAAGCTGAAGCTAATTTCTTTGTTCTCTTCTGTTTGTTCATCTAGATTGGGAATATATTTTATCCTTGTTCCTTCATGGTACTGGATTCTCCTAATATGGAATTCCTCTTTGGGCTTGATATGCTTCGCAAGCACCAGGTAGCACCAGCACTTTGTCTTCTATTTGATGATAGCTATTTGGACATTTCACTGTTGAAAGTTTGTCCGGATGAATTTGTTTTAATTTTAGCCTGCTCATGCAGTGTATTATTGATCTAAAGGAGAATGTTCTGAGAATGGGTGGTGGTGAAGTTTCTGTACCATTTTTACAAGGTTCTTCCATCTTCTGCATTTGCTTGTTATTTGTATTGATGACCGTATTCTTTGATATGCTTGATTTCTTTTGGTAATCTGGGAAAGCATTCAAGTCATGATCAATTCTTTTTTCATTTGATAATTAAAGTGTTGTTGTTTCAGAAAGGGACATTCCACCTCGTTTTCTTGACGAAGAGAGGTATTCAAAAGAAGCATCCAGCTCAGGAAACCCGGTAAGTCTTATCTTCAGTTATATGCTATTACTGAAACAGATCCTTGTTTATGGTATGTGCTATTTACTCTGTGATTCTATGAATTGTTTTCAAACACTAAAGAAATCCCCTACTGTTTGAGCCTGTTGGTACTTCAATTTTCGATAGTTTCTGAAATGGACACTATACTTGTATCCAAGGATATTGCTGTTATAGTGTACTGAAGCTCTTTAAGGTATTGATGTATTTTGCTACGGGCTATATAAAAGAGAAAGCACTTTAAGAGTTAACATTGCATTCCTGTTTTTCAAGCAATATCTTGGAGCTTTACAGAAGAAAAAGCCTTGGAATATTTTATGGTCATCTCAAACATAAAACATGATTTTATTTGTTGCTAATGTGAAAGCTAAAGTTTTGGCATTGATCCTCTTGATGTTATCAGGTGACATCAGGAAAAGCAGAGAAGAAGAATGATCTGCCGACCGTTGGTCAATCTTCTGGTTAGTTCGTGATATGATATATGATATTGTCTAGCATTCTGCTTTTATTTTCCATATACTGGTTTGATCAAATGTAATCCAGGTAGATGCTGTTTCATAAATTATGCCATTGTAAATAGCTGTGGTTTAGTCATTATAGCTCTTGTTTTAAAATACCAAGGTGGTCCATGAATTTGATTTCCAGATGGTATCTAATTCTTTTCTTTCATCCTGTTGTGTTCCACAGGGGTCGCACGCAGCAGTGTGACACAGGTATCGCCATTTTTCTTCCCGTGGGAAATTTAGTCTAATTGCCTGTTTGGGAGTATGGTTGCGGTTGCTTTTGAAAGTGTTTTTCGTTCAAAAATATATTCAAATATGTTTTTTTATTTTTTAAAAATCATTTTTGACATCAGCACATCAAAATGATCTAAAAACACTAAATTTTATTAATTTAAACTTAAAAATAAAAATAAAAAATTTTCAATTTTTTTCAAAAGCGCTTTTGAAAAGCACTCCCAAACACCCCTTAAGCTTTACTTGAACAGTTGGATTCCTTCAATATCTCAAGTTGATCCCGCATTGTGCTTCAACAATTGTAACATATTCACTCTTTCAGCCAATTTGAATGTCAATAATAGTTCTCACATATTTACTGCCAGGGATCTGACTTCGAAGCCAAAGTTGCAAAGCTTGTTGAGCTGGGGTTTGGAAGAGAGGCAGTTATACAAGCTCTTAAATTATTTGATGGAAATGAAGAACAGGCTGCTGGGTTTCTTTTTGGCGGCTGAATAACAATTATTCATTCTTTCAACAATTATTATTCATTGTGGGAATAATATTCATTTTAGGTATCCAGTGACTTGACAAATTGAAGAAACTCTGTACCAAACTCATATTCATTCGGACAATCTTGTACCCACAAACAACTCTTGCAATTCAAATGGGAATTAGACTTGTCAGATGCCCCTGAATTCAGTTTGATTCTCTTGGTTTTCAAACTTGTATTTCTTTTACAGGCAATTGCCGTCGTTTACATCAGCCCCAGAAGAATGTTCTTCCGATAAGTTTCTTGGTAGAAATTCAACGCGGGTTTGCGTGACCCTGGTAGGATTCGGGCAAACGACTGAAGGACTATTTTTTAACATCATATTCAAACGGTAGAGATGACTTTACAAGATCTAATCGTTTTCAGTTTCTGGATATCCTCAACTTACCGTAATGAAAAATCAGTGTGCATCCTTCAAGATGAATTTGTTTCTTGCCGAGCATCCTAGGTGAAATTATTTAATCTAACTGGTTGTACTAAATCAAGAATACGACTGGCTTAACAAAAACGACAGGAGTCAAAGTGATTTTTGCTTGGAGTTTTGCCATTTCCACGTTTTGTTACCTAATACAGAAACAAAAATTTCACTATCATGCATACTCACTATTACCATGGCCATGGTGCCTTTCAGTCTATTAGATACACATAAGCTAGCATGCAGTTGCCTGAATTCAATTTCTCCATGTACGAGAAAAAATGCTGATCAAAGAGCACCCGGGTAAGAGATGCCATATGAGCATTGAGCAGCACGCACCATGAGGCTGCTTAAGCACCTGTTTGGCTGGGCGGTGCAACCCGCTTTTTGCCAAATTTCAATTTATTTTTTTTGCATTTTAAATGAAATTTTTTTTGTGCGTTTATATCATTTTGATGTGCTGATATCAAAAATGATTTTTAAAAAATAAAAAAACATCATTTTGATGTATTTCGGCACGAAAAGTACTTTGAAAAGCTACCGCAACCGCTCTCCCAAACAGGCGCTAAATTGAACAGCGCACTATGCCAGTAAGTTAAATCCATTACCAAGTAGAAATGAGAAGTTAATTCCTTTATAGTGAATGTTTTTTGAGAGCTGATACAACATCTCCTCGCAAAATTTCATGCCAAATTACACTCTGGCACTCAGCAGTACAAAAATAGCATGTAATCTCAATTCGCAAAGCAACACAAACAAAAATGATCAGAATCTCTCAGCCAATCTAGCTGTAACTTGTCTAAGTTTGGAGTATACCTTTCCAGCAGGAGACCCTAAAATGAGGCTGCAAAGAGAATCCCTTGCAACTTTGATATTTTGAAAAGATCCTAATATGTGAATCTTGGTGTCAGCAATCACAATCCTTGTCTTGGTAGCGTTCTCAATGGCAAACTTTGTTTTGCCACCTTTACCAGACAGTCTCCCAATGGCCCGAGACAAATGCTCACCTCGAAGAGTTTTAACATCTTTGATTTCAAAAGATTCAACATATAGCTCATCCAAACGCAAAAGAGCAATGGCATCTATCACGTCAAAACCTAGCATAAATGCATGCACAAAATCAGCACACTTTTGTAGGTTACTGATGTCGGGCGTGTCTGATCTAGTTTTCAATTCAACCTTCCTAGCCTTGAGGTTCATTCGGACATCAATCTTCATTTGCTCATATATTGGAGTGTAGATTTCCATCCATGTTTTCTTCAGGGGTGAATACCGATGCGGGGGAACCGAGACTTTTCTAAACTGAACTCGACCATCAGACATCTCATGAGCCTTCAAAGGCTCAAAATTTGGCTTTGCAGGCAAAGCTCCCTGAGACTTGTGTTCACAGGTTTCAACTTCCATTGATGCAGGGGCTTTGCTGGACTGCATTCTGACTGCACCTAATTCTGCTTCAAAATAAAATACATAAAAGTATGATTTTTGAAAACAAATTGAATAAGCATAAACACAATCATTCAATTTGCTTCACACCACAAATTTAACATCCACATGAAACATTGAATTTACGGAATATCAAAACTTGAGATATTAGATAAGAGACAAGTTCAGACAGTATCTTGAAGAAACAGAAACAAAACACATGGGGTAATCTAGTATTAATCATTAAATATATAAACAATACTCAAATTTTCATTTATTAAAACCTCGAAAAATTAAGAAAGGAATCCGAAAAACAAACCCTTCAAATAAAGTTTTCACCTTTCCATAGAAAGCTTAGATTTTGCTATCAACCACTGACTGATAAAGAAACATAAACAATCCTCAACCAGAAGAACAGATACCAACTTAAAAAACCTCATAAACACATTTAAGATATCATACCAGCCAAACAAACCTTTCAATTCCATAGAAAGATTTGATTTTTCCCATTAACCATACTGATAATTTTTTTTAGAAAAACCCGAACTCCTCAGAATTTATTATTTTTCTTTTTAAGAAAATCCCATTTTAAAAACAGCACGGAAAACTAGAAGAAGAGATTTACCTTTTAAACGCAGTCTCCTTGCAAACTTTATCCCTGTGGCTGCAAAGCTTGAAACTTATTGAGATTAGGGTTTATGAGTGAAGAAAAGACCACCACCACCACGTGGTAAAAGCTCACTGGTATGTAAAGCAACAGCCTCCATTGTATTTTTTTTAAGTGGGCTTGGACCTATTTTAGGCCTAACTTATAGGTCCAAACTAGTTTTTATTTGTGCCGTGAGTATTAAAATTTGTGAATTATTTTCTTTTTAGTTTTAAAATATATATTTTTTAATTATTAGAGTTTAAATTAAATTAAATTAGAGTTTGAAAGGAAATAATTTTTAAGTTGGATAAAAGAAATCTATTATTTTTATTGAATCCAAGTAGGGAGCGATAGGGCAATAAAAACATATGATCCTCAATCTTGAATTAAACAAAATTAAAAAGAGAATTTGGACATATAAAACATTGCAATCCTTACCTTACAAGGGTGCTACTTGAGCTGATCTTTTTTGCATAATGAACAAGGTAATGAACAAGGTATAGTTCAAAATCAGAAAATTTTCATAACTTTTCGACAATACAAAGTTGTTCAAGAGCGATCCTAACAGATCAAAGTTTGACTTTGACAATTTCTAATCATCATATTGTGTTGGTAACGAGCTAGATGAAGACTCTCAGTAGCATATAAACTATATAATACTACAAGAAAGAAAAACTATCAATTCTATAGTCAACTTTACATCCAACAAACAATTACACATGAACCGACAAAAATATGGACGAGCCTTGCCCTATATGAAGTGTATGTAAGAGTATGAAAGATAGAGAAGAAAAGAAGTGAAAGAACATAAGGAATTGTCCTCTTATTGCCATTGTAAACTTGGTAATGAATAAAGTGATACTTCTGTATCATGACATGTTGCTAGATAATGTATTTGATCTTCAAATATAAATTAATTGCTTGTTGAATTGATAGTAAATTAAATTGTTTAGTTTATTTAATTGTATTTTATTAGAACTATAATTTGTATATGGGCCAACATATTAGAAACCTAATGAGTCACATATATTAAAAGCCATTAGTCAAAATTATATTAAGATGATTTAATTATGACTTGATTAAAATATATTTCATTAATACATGAATTATATTTCTAGACCTAGAAAAATCAAGGATTTGATTAAGTTAATTTATGAAATTGTTCTGAATTGATAAATGAATATTATTCATAGCGGAAATTGATATTTTGCTAATTTAAAAGGTTTTTTTTTTATATTTCTCTATAAATAGTAAGTTATGCTTTTTATTTTTGGGTAATTTTTTGTTAGACATAAAATCTACACAAGTTACATAATTGAGAGCTAACACTTTAGGCATAACAATCCCTCTCTCTTAAATAGGGATGTAGAAAATTTATCACTGATGATTCATGTGGATTACTATTAGAGACTCAACAATTAGACGATTTATGGTTTGCAACAACTTAACCTTTAAAGAATATTCAAAGCTTAAGAAAATAAGATCTTCATGTAATAAATCTCTAAGCAAATCTAAATCCATCTAATAGGATTCCAGGAACTCCCAAATAATTTTGTTTTATTGTTTTCGTTGTGTTTATGATATTCTGAAACCCAACATTCTAAACAAGGTCTTTGAACAAAAAAACTATGTAACTCAATATCTCTCAATAAGATGAATATAAGCTTTAGACTTGGAGCAGGAGAATCATGAGTTATTTGAGTTTAGTTTTATATTCACTTGTAATTTATTTAAATCATGTTAATTAAGACAAATTTCCCACAAATTTGTGCTTCTAAAGTTTTGGAATTTTCTTACCTTTAATGGAAAATGAGTGATCCAAGCACCAAATTTGAAATTCTCAACATTTTATTTATCTTTTTTAGGTTTTGAGTTTGTGAGGAGGAATAACCAAAACAAAAACAAGAATGAAAAATCTTGTTTAAGTGCAAACTCTTGTTATTAGGAAGTAGAAATGTGATTACATGGAGACATCTTTTCTTTCAGGGAAAAAAAAGAAGCTTCCATTATCCAAAGAATAGATCTATCAGGAAAAAAAGAAGCTTCCATTATCCAAAGAATTGATCTATCAGGTTTCTACACAGATAATAGGGGCTCTGAACAGAAATCAACTTGACTCTAGTAAGGCCTCACGACCAGGGGACTCCTGACAAAGTGCTTACCATCTGACCATGTCAACATCCCAAATACATGACGTGAAAGCTTCCATTTTGGTGCAAGTTTGAAGGTAACCTTAAATGTCTTCTCCTCACCTAGTTTCTTAAACTCCAACTTGCCAGGCTCAACCGAAACTAACACTCCGGTTGGTTCCCTGACATGGATGTAGTATTTGCCAGGAGAACCAACATTCTTAACTCTTCGAGTAACTGTTATGGTGTCATTAAGATTACCAACTGAGATTGAAGGATAGTTGAAGTCTGTCAAACTGAACGACTTTGGACAATTGTATGGCTTTTCTGTGAATAATTTTAGGTCCTTTGCAGTATAGCCACGGCTGCATAAATAGTTCAAGAAATCATTAACAGTGAGATCATAAACTAGACCAGGATCTGCTGCACGGTTTGGCTGCACATGTCCTGCACCGTATGCAAATGGAGTTGCCCTGGTGTTGGGCGAATCCAATATTGGATCCCCATTGTTATCTCTTGTTGTTGCTGCGGATGGAAATGAATTAGTAAGACAATAATCGATGTCCAAAACATATTTTCTAGCTCTAAAGATAAAGAGAGTTAGGAAAACTGTTCTTTAATTACCAGTTGTCATGATAGCCGATCTGATAGCAGCGGGAGTCCAATCTGGATGGAGTGATTTTAGAAGGCCAACAATTCCAGAAACATGAGGGCATGACATTGAAGTGCCAGACTCAGTGTTGAAGGCAATCCTACGCTTATCGTAAGCTGCATCATTTGGTCCTGTTGCTAGCGTGAAAGCAGCAATTACACTGACACCGGGAGCAGTGATATCAGGCTGAAATAGATAGAACAAGCCATGTTCATTCATCATCACTGTATAATGCAAGGCCTACAATAGCACAATCAGATTGACCAAAAAAACTAAAACAGACCTTGAGGATTGATCCTTCAAGGATATTAGGCCCCCTAGATGAGAAAGAAGCCATAGATGGAGCTGGCTTTGTTCCAAGTTTTGTCCTTACATTGGTGATATATGCCCAAGGGTCCCTGATTTACGTGCAGATATGATCCCGCTAAAATATCGGATTTGCCAAGTTCAAAGAGATTTCCTGGTTAATTTGATAGAACTTACTTGGTAGAATTGAGGTAGGAAAAGACAGCTTCACCATCTGTAGCGATGATGTGCGCAGCTGGAAGTACATGAGCGTCGGCAAGAATGTCATTGCCAGAATCTTCATCATTAGCCAAAATCATCCCAACAGCCCCAGCAAGAAGAGCTACATGTCCCTTTTCTACTCTTGGATTTACCCCTCGAAGGCATACCAATATCTTCCCTTTAACCTTTCTGGAATCAAGTGTTCCAGGTTTGCAAAGGTTGCTGCAAAATTTCACGCAATTACCAATATAGGGCAATGCTAGAGCAAAAAGTTTAGGGATTCACAAGTTTGGTGCTGAAATATTTCAAGCATCCACAGATTTACGTGCAGATATGATCCCGTTAAAATATCGGATTTGCCAAGTTCAAAGAGATTTCCTGGTTAATTTGATAGAACTTACTTGGTAGAATTGAGGTAGGAAAAGACAGCTTCACCATCTGTAACGATGATGTGCGCAGCTGGAAGTACATGAGCGTCGGCAAGAATGTCATTGCCAGAATCTTCATCATTAGCCAAAATCATCCCAACAGCCCCAGCAAGAAGAGCTACATGTCCCTTTTCTACTCTTGGATTTACCCCTCGAAGGCATACCAATATCTTCCCTTTAACCTTTCTGGAATCAAGTGTTCCAGGTTTGCAAAGGTTGCTGCAAAATTTCACGCAATTACCAATATAGGGCAATGCTTGAGCAAAAAGTTTAGGGATTCACAAGTTTGGTGCTGAAATATTTCAAGCATCCACAGATTTACGTGCAGATATGATCCCGCTAAAATATCGGATTTGCCAAGTTCAAAGAGATTTCCTGGTTAATTTGATAGAACTTACTTGGTAGAATTGAGGTAGGAAAAGACAGCTTCACCATCTGTAGCGATGATGTGCGCAGCTGGAAGTACATGAGCGTCGGCAAGAATGTCATTGCCAGAATCTTCATCATTAGCCAAAATCATCCCAACAGCCCCAGCAAGAAGAGCTACATGTCCCTTTTCTACTCTTGGATTTACCCCTCGAAGGCATACCAATATCTTCCCTTTAACCTTTCTGGAATCAAGTGTTCCAGGTTTGCAAAGGTTGCTGCAAAATTTCACGCAATTACCAATATAGGGCAATGCTAGAGCAAAAAGTTTAGGGATTCACAAGTTTGGTGCTGAAATATTTCAAGCATCCACAGATTTGAGGTAATACTCACGCATCTTCTTCGGACTTATTAAAAGCCTTTGCCCGTGCACCACTGATCAATGGATAGAATTTTCTAGCAGGCAAGCTCTTCTGTGAAAGACTTGCTCCCTAGCAAAAAGAACAAGATGATTAGTTAAAGAAAAACTCAACTTGTGTTTTCCTAGCTAAGACTGAACTAGTAAGAAATCCATCTTGAAAGGCTGTTAAAAGAACAGAGAAATTAGCCAAAGAAGCTTTCTCCTCGAGCTCCTTGTCGATTACCCTCCAAAACTATCATTTCTAGAAGGAAAAAAAATCGAATTATAGAAAATTACCTTGAGGTGCTTCCTGTCTCCAAGCGCAACATAGATTGTGAAGGCACGATCAAGTGTGCTGGCACCAACTGTTATCAACCAAGGTGCCACATTTGATACCGTTCCTGGTCCTGGTCCGTAATTGCCAGCAGAGGCAACCACAGTAATACCTTTCTTGAAAGCATGGAAAGAACCGATCGCAATAGCATCATCGGAATATTCATCGATAGCCCCCCCAGGGAAACTGAGAGCACGTCAACACCATCACTTATGGCAGCTTCGAAGCCGACTAGGATGTCTGCTTCAAAGCACCCACCCTCATTCTCATCGACAGGTGGCCAGCATACCTTGTAAGCTGCTACACGGGCACGAGGTGAGCCGCCTTTGGCAGTTCCATTGCCATTTCCAAAGACATTAGCTCCTGGAACAAAATTACCAGCTGCTGTTGATAGGGTATGAGTTCCATGGCCCTCAGTATCGCGAGCAGTTTGAAAGGTGGAGTTGAGATGGCCAACTTCTGAACCATAACCCTTGTTAAAGTACCTGGCTCCAATCAGCTTCCTAATTTTTCGGCAGCCACAGGAGACAAGATAGTAAGGCAAAAGGTGAAAATTTGCATGCCATAATATGGGAGAATATTGCAAAGAAAGAACGAAGGAAAATTGCAAACTAAGTTATCCAACGTGGATTCGGTGCGTCGACAGACACCACAGCCATGTTCATATCTATCTATGTTAATGCAGATTTCAGAAACATATCACATAGATTGGAAACAAGAATTTCAAAAAATAGAGAAATGAGTATCTAAATAAAATAATGCTACAGTGCATGTAAATCTAACTTGCAGTGCTTAATCATGACCAGGTTGAATTAACAATAATGACAACAGGAAGATGGAGATTTGATGGAACTAATCAGCAATCACTTGAGCAGGATCATGTCAACTCTTAGAAGGAAAAGCAAGAAAACTTCAGTCTGATAAGGCAATAGTACCCTTGACTATGCCAAATAATGCATCAGAAAATTGATAGCAAGTGGAAAAGAACATGGACCTGTTGCAAGGAACACCTTCTCTGGTGTCATTCTGACAGATTCCTCTCCACTTTGATGGAACTGGACCCAGTCCTTCATCACTGAAGCTCCTCGACTCCGGCCAAACACCTAGCACAATTCCATTTAAAATGGCATGACATTATATTGAAATTGGCAAGGCAACAGTAGCACATGCATTTCCATACGACGCGTAAAGGGAGCAAAAGCTAGTACGGATAAGCAAACTTTATTCTGCTACTGACCCTACCACTTACATATTCTAAATGTCTAAAACTCCAAAGAGAGGGGAACAAAAGATCACAAGACTGCTAACAAGTTTCAAAACATCAGATTCTTTCTTGCAGTGGATAACCATGAAAAAAAACTCATGCAAATGATTAGGTTTCAATCATTTTGACTGCCCAAATGACTGAAATTAGTTTCTTAATAATTACAAGAATTTAGTGCTCACCAGTGTCGAGGTTACCAATGATTACATCTTCACCGTATCTTGCTTTCTTCCAAAGTGAGGATGGAGGAACCACCCCATCTTTCTCTAATCCAAGAAAGTCCCACGAATGTGTCGTATGCAGTTTCCTTGCTTTGTTCAAGAGAACTGATATCACATCAGAGTGTTCTGCATTGATTGACAAAATATTTAAGAAACCATTAGCAGAGACAGGCATCCTGAAATGTCAACAGTACAACCAAACAAGGGGAAAAACAGAGGAAACAGTGTTGAAGGATTTGTCTTCTTTTTGTTATTGCTTAATCAGTAATTTAACAATGAAATACAAGAATGTATGACTTGAGATTCTTACTGGAAAGTGATGATGCCTCCTCCTCTCCAAGAACAGCGGCAAAACCATTTATGTTGTTAGTGTACGAGTAGAAGATTTTCTCCTTTGCCTTCTCTTTGCTGTCAAGTAAGGATTGCAACAAATGAGCAACTTTAAGACAGTTGAAAGGAAAAGAAAACTTGTATACACACACACCTTTCAGTGAACAGTCCCAGCAATTCATAATGAGAATCTTTGACACGGTCGATATCGGCTTGAGTAGGCTCCAAACCATGCGAATGTGATCCCAAATACACCACATATGACTGCGTTGGAAAAATTGTAATATTAACTCCATTGATCAATATATATATATGAGACTTTAGTAGGGATAATGAACATAATAAAATTCGAAGAATTTTTCCAAAACCCGTAATGATTTATCGTACAAAAAGTCATTGAAAGTTCAGGAAGACAGAAAAGAAGAACACCATTTTCAAGAATCAAAAGTAGAGGAATGACATGATCACAGAAAGGTAAAACCAAAACATGGTTACTCACCTTTTCTATGGCACAAGTTGGTGGCTGTAAAAGAGAAAATATAAAGAATGAAAGAATGAATGGAGATGTGATAGTTGAAAGCCTCATTGCTTTAGAATGAATAAATTATGAGAGGTGTAAAGGGTCTCTGCTCTTCCTCTGTTTTTATACTCTGTTTTTGATTGATTCGTTTTAGAAGCAAACAAATATTTTGAATTTGATTATAACGGACATGAAGGGAAAGCATTCATTTTGCAACCAAAATTGGGAGGTTTTGATTGTATGTTTCTCTTTACTGATTGCTACAGTTGTGATATGGCTATGTTCGATTGAATTTATTATGTTTTCACCCACATAAATAATAAAAAAAGGGTGAAATTATTTATTCCCCTTGGGGTGATTTATTCAGTTGAATGTATCAAGACAGGACTGTGTATCAAGACATTTGAAGATTACTAATTATTCATTACAATTAATATGTTTATTTTTCCTAAAATTGGAGTGATGAAAGGTGGAAATATTTATTTCCTTTACTGTGATATGACTATGTTTTGATTGGCTAAATGATGAGTTGATTAGTAAATAATTCCAAAAAGAAAACCACCACATCATTTAGGTAAATGGTTTTAAGATATCTTATTGGGTCTACTGTTTCTCGTTTAATTTAGAATGGCGTATGCCCCGATCATTATAAAAAAAAAAATGGCTTTAAGATGACAATTTCATAAATAAATTATTGGATTAACAGAAGACAAGTGACATTAACAAATACACTAAAAGAAAACAAAAAAGACTGTTCGGACACTGTACACACACACACTCACATTCACCGTGGACGCGAAATTTGTCTCCATTCTTCACAGGTGCACATTCACCTTTTTTTTTTGTCTTTTGCGCCTGTGAATAGTGTTTTATCGTTTTTGCCCCCATAATAAGACAAAAAACGGTTCTGGGTCAGGGGCACGGCTGTCATTGCGCCTGTTCGGACCGGTCCGGTTCGGTCAGGCCCGCCGCTTTGTTTATTTATTTTTTTAAAACATTTTGCTAAATACGGTTATAGCCCCTAATAAGACAAAAA
Organism: Salix arbutifolia; assembly: GCA_025169955.1. Classification (NCBI taxonomy): domain Eukaryota; kingdom Viridiplantae; phylum Streptophyta; class Magnoliopsida; order Malpighiales; family Salicaceae; genus Salix; species Salix arbutifolia. The sequence goes on along the minus strand of CM045912.1, from coordinate 18,323,532 downwards.
CTCTGGCTTGGCTACAGGGGTAGACCGGTAATTGTCCCTATTTTTTTTTATTTTTTTCCCCGTTTCTGTCAGGGCGTGAGGCGCACGCGTCAGTCGGTTTTCCGCCTCACGCCCTGTTTGGGTGGCGCGTTCGGCGTCATAATGTGGCCAGAAATGGTCTATCGCCGTCGTTCTCGATGCGCCTCCGCGTGGCCTTCCTCCCGCACGTGAAAGTGCAGGAGAGTCCCCTATGTTTTTTCTACTTTTCACTTCGGTCCTTCGACTTTTAATTTCGATTTTGGTCCTTATTTCTATTATATAAGTTCTGAATTAGTTTGATTGGGTCCTCCGATTTTCATTGATTGAATGTCAGAATTTTACTTCGGTCCTCCTACTTTTATTTTCGGCTTGGCTGTAAAATCTTAATAAATCCGGTACACAGGTTTTGATTGTTTCAAATTTGTCCTTTAATTTAAATTGATAATAAATGTGATTTCTATTTCAGCCCTTAGACTTTTAATTTTTTGATTTAATCCCTTTATATTGGATTTTTATTTAAGCCTTTATACTTTTAATTGTTTTTTATTTGTAGGATAATGTCTACTTTTGTCCATATATATATAAGTGTACTTAACACAATAACAACAACAACAATAAGAATAATAATAATAATTTAATTATTTTTGTTACTTACTCTTTTGTTAATATATTTTTCCTCTTGATAATTTAATAATTTTTATTGTTTTGACAGTAATGGTGTTGATTTTTTTTTTTAAGTTTTTTGGATATTTTTAGTCTTTCGCCTAGGAATATATATAGGGAGAAGAAAACATGACCTAGGATTGATTTAATTAAAAAAATTAATATAAGTATTCTTAGATATATTTAATATAGTAATATAATGGATAAATCGGATAAAGATACAAAAAATTTGTCTTTGTTTTTAATTTTAATAATACTAATACTAATAATAATAATAATAATAATAATAATAATAATAATAATTTTTCTCTCCAAAAGATGCCACACCTCTTTATCATCAATCATTTTTTTTTTTGCCATTAAACTAATGATCTGAGCCGAAAATGCCACACCTCTTTATCATCAATGAAATCTCTCTTCGCGACCAACGGTTCCATTTTATCAACAATCCATTCACCATTCTCTCATTTTTTTTAATTTCGGCCACCACGCCATTATTCTCCCACTCTCTCCTCATGAATCCCTGCTGTCGTCAACTGACAGAAAAAATTTACACTATCAAACAACCTTTTCCAAGCCACAATAATTTAACCATCACTACTTATAACAAAGCAGAGTTTTTTGCTCTGTTTTGTAATCAAACAAACACGCAGCCAAAACAAATAACAAAAGTTTTTATAAATATTACAGCTTCGCTTCGTCAATCAGTAAAAACAACTAAACTCATTATCCAATAAACTCAAAAAAAAAAATATGAGATGCACGGCATAACAGATGTGAGAGAAAAATTAAAATTTTCCACACTAAAACTTTGGTTAATCTTTAAATAATTGAAGACAAATTAAAGAACACTCCACAATCAATCCATTTCCAGAGAAAAATAATCAATAACAATTAACCGATTAAAACACATTCACACATTGATCAATCAACTACAAAAAAAAATTACACACCAGACAATCAATTAATTCACCATACAAATGGATACAAAAAAATAATTCCGTAACCAGTAAACGCAACTGAATAAAGAAAAATTAGATGATCGGCCACACAATTACAACACAACCAACCACCAACAAATTCCCAATTGACTACAACAAAAAAAAATCTCTAATTAATATCATCTATTACATTTTTTCGACCAACTGATTATATAATTATCAATCCAATTAAAACACACCAAATAATCGAAACATTGCAATTTTGCAATCTATGAGTTAAATAAATCGACACACAATTCAAATCCAAACTGTAATTAAATTATTCTCCAAGCCGGTAAAATAATGTTAACAACCAATCAGATCAATGCAAACAAGAAATAATCTATCTTTAATAGATTTCAGCAATTCCAATATTGCTATCAACCAGTTAAATGCTTAATAACTGTTAAAAAAAATTCAACCATCAACACATTCAGTTCAAGACAACAAAAAAATCATCTTTCATTCATTTTATTGATTACAGATTTACATCCACCAATTAAATAACCATCAAAACAGTTAATACATACTGAACAATGAATCAATTATGTTTTTTCAATATTCAAATTATAATTCGCTCATCTTTCATAAATTTTATCGCTTATAATTTTGAAATTTGGCAATTGAATTATTATCCGAGTATTTAAACTTATAACAATAATCAACTAATTCAATACATAAAAAAAAAATTATAACATGATTTCAAAATTAGAATTCTCTATCTATCAACTAAAAAATTCTTTGCTTGCCATATAAATAATCAATTTGCTACATCAAAAAAGCCTGGCGCACGGCTACCCAACTCGTATATTCCTACATTAGATTGATCATGTGTAGAAAGAAAAGCCGACATGTGTTGGATCCAGTACATCATTTAGGTAGCTAGCCTCCGACTCTATTTTCCTCCATGGATATCACCTCTGTAAACATCTTCTCCACTGTTAAATCAAAAACCTGCACATCACAACAAACAAACAAAATAAATAAATATATATATCCAAAGATGCCAGCACAGTGAGATAAGATTCTTTTTTCCTTTTTAACCAACAACCAATGAGATTAGATGAGTAAATATATTTCCATGGATGTCAAACTTTTTTGCTTTATGAGCTTTCTTTTCTATAACCTTTTTCTTTCCCTCAACTTTGCCCGCTTGTAACTCACCCCAGACTGCCGAACCCGGGCAGAGAAGCGCCTGACTGAAAGGGGAACCGAAGAACAGGGATAACGTGCAAACCATCTCCATGCAGAAACAAGGTCACGCACAGTGGAGGAGTTCGTGAGAACTGTGCGAGTCCACAGTTGAGATTCACGAGCATAAATGGATTTATTGATAATCTGATCTAATATCAATGCTTGTTAAAGCACTAATAGTTTCATAAAAAAGAATGAAGTGCAAGCGCAAAATACTTCATCTATAGTTGAACATGGTTCATGCAGAAAAGGATGTCTCATATTCAATCTGAGAAGAAGTGCAATGCCGGATCTCTGCTCTTTTCATTTTCTTAATCTTCACAATTCTTTTCCATATGCATTACAGCACGTATAACGAAGGTATAAACAACGTTCTGTTTACAAACTATCCATGATTTCATTTTTCAACAACTCGGATGCATGATGAAAGTTCCCTCTGCAATCCAGTTGATCAAGCACGCGTAACTTTAACCATGATGCACTGAAAAATGGAATGGAATAGAAAGAAAAATGCAGCATCACACCATAATTAATTCAAACCATTAAAAGCTGATAGACGGGCACTTAAACTTCTAATGCCAGAGTTACAAACACTAATTAACAAAACCGAGGGCGTAAGGCTGGTTTTACCACTACTCTGGCATTTCTTATTTACATATTCAGGCAATCATGCAAAGAGGTGCTCTAGTCTCCCTATAAACATTAAACAAACCCCCTTCTTCCCTCTGGGTGCTGACCATATCTGCGTACAATCTCTCGATGTTGTGATGATGAGTCCCCATTGCTGAAAGGTTGATTAATTCTCTGAAGTCCGTGGAATTTATATGGATTTTCATGCATGAAAACTTCTGGGAATCTTACCATATACCTTCCAAACTCAGACATTGGGACTTCATTAACAGAGTTGCTCCAGTGCGTAAAACCTCTGCTACATGTTCCAAATGAGTGACTAGTACCTTCCATGAAATCAACAGCCAAAGGTGTCAGCCTGTCGTCTGAGAAGTATTTTGAATTCATGATGAAATTTGTTGGAATTCCTTGATCAAATGTGATTTTCTGACGTTTCTGTATTTCCATTGGATTACCCTGTAACTGCTGAGATCTTTTGAGGGTATGGGAGGATGTGAACTTGAAAGTACTACACTCTCCCAAAGGGAAATGCATGTCGCATCTATATCCTTCTCCTCTCTTGTTTCTGTAACCTGGATAGTCTTCTATCTTAAAATCATCACGCTCAATACATACTAAATAATTTCTCCGAGCAAGTTCCAAAATGTTCCAGTGGCAGAATGGAGGAGATGTTTTGTGGGTTACATGAATTTCCCCATTAGCTTCTAGCATGTCATTTGCATTCTCAAAGAATTTTTCTACAAGCTCCTTATGCATACTGAAAAATAATGCCAGAGACAGGTAAAAGTAACGAGTATGTCGTCCCCAGGGTTCGAGTCTGAGGGAGCCCCAAAGACGCAAGTCCCCTGTAAGAGCCTGGGACAGCCGGAGGTTTGCACATGCCCTGGGCCCACAAAGTGCGTTTTCCGGGTCATGTGGTTCCCCCGTTCCCGAAATGGGATATCCAAAAAAAAAGTAACGAGTATGTCCAGTTATCTTGTGATTTATTGAATCAAACAACTATAGATATCAAAGGATTAGGATACTCTCATGTTCCAAGGAACATGTTATACCATTCACAGTTGCTACGTGTTCAACATCCATGTAAATCTAATGCACTGTCAGTTACTTAACTCCATATGACATCTAACCATTTGAAAGAAATCTCCCTTCTATTTATTAGATTAAGCAGTACAGTCCTTGCAAGAATGAACATATGGCAACAGTGTTGAAATTTTAGCATTGAAAAGCTATAATTCATCTCCATCAAGTCTTAAACTTGATGGTTCGACTTGTTGAATTTGAAAATATTACATATTTATGCTTGTATTGAATATAGAGCAGCTATTAAGCTTGAGTACGGCTGTAAGATTGCCAAATATGTAAACTTTCAAGTAAATGACCATTCCATATAAGCCCCAAAGAATAGAAACGAATCACATTATAATAAAGATAGTCACTTCACCAATAAGATGAGTACTGGAGGAAAATAGCTTACTCAATCATAATGTTATTGTCTTCCTTTAAATAAAAACCTGCATGAGGAAAGTTGAATATGATCCGATCAAACTTCTGCATCCTCAAAGGTAAGTGATGCTTCATTTTTTTTGCATCCACTCCATGTAATGTAGATGCTCCTAACTCCTTTAAAGATTCCAAATTTGATTTTGCTTTCTTGTACTTCTGGATCACGTCATCTAATAGAGGAGGAGGGGAAAAATGAAAACAAATCGTATAAAGTACATTATCTCAAGAACAAGCACAAGATGACATGAAACTGCAATGACAGAAAGGGTCTATAGTTTAGATTTTGTCCAGAAGCATTTTCAATACTCTTATCAACTACAGTAACAAAAAATCATTATATTTCACTAACCATAAAGCCTCTCTGTTTGATACTCGGGGGATAAATAATTAAGAAAAGTAATCAACTGCGTAAGAAATTAACAATCTTTAATGCATAAACAGTGCCAAATAAATTTTACAAATGCATAAAAGAGCATAAATGGTCTAAAGAGAGATTACCGTAGGAGTCAAGAGAGGAAGCAACAATCTTAGAGCCAGAGCCAAAAGAGCGAGCTAAGCACCAAGAGAAAGAGAAATCACCTTCACCAACTAACAGTATCTGATGTTTTGATGAATAGTGTTTCACCCATTTCTCCTTGTCTTTTCCTCTTCCAATATCCACTTGTTTCACTGCCTGTTTATCAGCCATTATTGGACTCTCTTTAGTAAAGACGGTCTGATTTTTTTAGAGAAATTCAGTGTATGATCAGTGTATAGGCCAGAAAGATGAATTGTCACTGCAGTCCAACTTTTAGTAGAGTGGTGAAATTTTGATGCGGGGCTAAAGAAGGGTATCTTTAGAGTAAAGAAAAAGAAGAAACAGAACAATTCTGAAAAATTGATGAGAAGGCTTCTCTGTATTTATTTCTTAACGTGAGAGGAGAGTTTATGATTACAAGTGTATATATAGATTTTTGAAGCATAGGAAAGACACAAGACTGGAAATGTTACAGACAAGGTAACATATCTGTCATAATTGTTGAAATAGGCAATATTGTTATGTGTAGAATGAACCAACTGTACAAACATGATAAATGTATTTTCTGCTTTTTGATATTCTCTGCTACAGGTCAGTAACTGATTCCTGACATGTGGGAATCAGTTACAATCTTTTGTAGCTCCTCTGTATAAATAGGCAGTCCATCATCAATAACAAATTATCTGAGTAAATTCAATCTTCTATTCATCAGTTTTTTACATGGTATCAGAGCAGGTTTTCATCACTGCCAATTAATCTTCTTCATCACAGAACCTCACGTCTAGCAGCACACTTTTTCTGCTCTTTTCATCACAGCAAAAATCATCCCATTCTCATCACAGTATCTCTTGTCCAGCAGTCCTCTTTTCTGCTATATTCATCACAATCAAATCCTCTCATACTCATCAAAATGGCAAACACAGCATCATCATCCAATCTGGAGGCTATTCTAGATCATTCAAAAGAAAACCTCTCAAACCCATTTTTTCACACACCATTCAGACCACCCAGGTTTGGTTTTAATTTCCAAACCATTAAATGGGGATAACTATTCCACTTGGAAGAGGGCTATGACCCTAGCTTTGAATTCCAAAAACAAGTTGAACTTTGTCAATGGTTCAATACAAATCCCCTCGGCAGAAATTGATCCAGAGGGATATGCAGCCTGGTCTAGATGCAATGATATGGTCCATTCATGGATCATCAACACTCTGAACCCAGAAATTTCAGATAGCGTGATATACTACTCTACGGCTCATGAAGTTTGGGAAGACCTTCATGAACGTTTTTCTCAAAGCAACGCCCCTAGAATCTTTGAAATCCAGCGAGATATCGCATGTTTCAAGCAAGAACATCTTTCAATTTCAGTGTATTACACGAAATTGAAGGGGCTGTGGGACGAACTAGCTTCCTACAGTGACAGTCTACATGGGGCACAACAAGACCAACAAAAATTGATGCAATTTTTGATGGGATTAAATGAGTCTTACACTGCTGTTCAAGGACAAGTGTTGTTGATGAAACCCCTTCCCTCGATACGGCAAGCTTATTCTCTTATCACTCAGGAAGAAAAGCAACGCATCATTAGCTCGTCACACACAATCAATGATGCTGGTAACAGTGCAGCCATGGCTGTTCAAGGAAGAAATGGGAAGCCCAATGACAGGGGAGAAAGAAACTATCATTCTTTTCGATCTCACGGGCGATTTGAGCAAGACAGAGACAACTTTGGTGGTGGAAGACGATTTGAACAGAACAATGACAGAAGAAACTTTGCACCCAGACGAGGACGGCCCCAATGTTCCCACTGTGGAGAACAAGGACACTAGGTGCAGACTTGTTATGAGCTTCATGGTTACCCTGCTGGGCATCCTAAATCGAAGAACAACTCGGGGAGACGATTCAACAATGGCCAAAGATTCACTGCCAACCATGTGGCAGCGAACCCATATAAGGAAGACGACAGGTCGTTTGGCAAGGGAGTTGACAGATCGGCTGGCAAGGGAGACGACAGGTCACTCGGCATTTCAGAACATCAATTGAAATAGCTCCTCTCTCTCCTTAATGATAAGGGAGCCGAATCCAGTTCTAAACAACCTGCTGTGACTAAACCAGGTTTGCCAAAAATTGGTTCCCGCAATTGGATTATTGATAGCGGGGCAACAGATCATATCACCTCGTCTCTATTAAATTTTCAACAGCATGACAATTATCCACTGCCTCCTGTTTTATTGCCTAGCGGGGACACTGCCAATATTGTTACAAAGGGAACACTGCCTCTGAATTCAACTTTTTATTTGCATGATGTGCTGTGTGTGCCAAAATTCAAAGTCAACTTGATGTCAGTCAGTCGATTGACAAGGAATTTAAATTGCTCAATAACATTTTTTCCGTATTGGTGTATTTTGCAGGATCTGGCTACGAGGAGGATGATTGGTTTGGGTAAACAGCGGAACGGACTCTATTACTTGGTGAAAATAGCGACGAAGAACTCTATGGTACAACCTATCCCACCTCAATATCAACCAGCCTGCAACCTCACCATCTCATCAACTGACCTATGGCATAAACGTCTAGGTCACATATCATCACATCGTTTAAGTTTCCTTGCCCAGCAATTTTTAAATTTTTCTGTTCAATCCAGTCATGTTTGTCCTATTTGCCCTTTAGCTAAACAAAGTCGTCTGCCTTTCAATTCTAGTGAAATTTCAACTATTAAACCTTTTGAGTTAATCCACTGTGACATTTGGGGTCGTTATCGACATCCTTCTATTTCAGGTGCTTATTATTTTCTTACTATAGTTGATGATTACACACGTTTCACGTGGATTTTTTTAATGCGCCATAAATCAGAAGCTCAATCTCTTATAAAACATTTTTTCTGTTATGTTTCCACACAGTTTGACACTTCCATTAAAATTTTTCGAAGTGACAATGGTGGTGAATTTATTTCACTTCGTTCTTTTTTCCAAGAACAGGGTGTAATTTTTCAACATTCCTGTGTTTACACGCCTCAACAAAATGGGGTTGTTGAACGCAAACATCGTCATATTTTACAAGTTGCCCGGGCTTTAAAATTTCAGGCCCAACTACCCACTCTTTTTTGGGGAGAATGTGCTCTCACTGCTGTACACATTATCAACAGACTCCCCTCTACAGTACTCAATTTTAAAACTCCTTTTGAAATTTTATACTAAAAAATACCTTCTTTTTCTCACCTTCGGGTCTTTGGTTGTTTAGCTTATGCTACAAATGTTCATCCCTCTCATAAATTTGATTTTCGTTCAATACCCTCAATTTTTATTGGTTATCCTACTGGTCAAAAAGCATATAAATTATATAATTTATCTACCAAAATTTTTTTTACAAGTCGTGATGTACATTTTCATGAAAATATTTTTCCATATTCCTCTACCAAACCCAGCCCACCCACTGATTCCGGACCCATTCCCTCCCTAACCCACGATTTTTTTTCCAGCCCACCCATTCCATCACAAAAAGAACCCAGCCCACTCCTTCCCAACCCACATCCTTCCAGTCCAGCTATTACCGTCCAACACACTCCCAGCCCACACAACCCCAGCCCACCTTTTCACAGCCCACATAATCCCAGCCCAAGCACTTATTCTCTCCCTGTCGTCCCTACCTCTCCGTGTTCATCACCACCGGCCGACGACAATCCACAGCCACCAAATACTCAATCACCGACGCCCCATCATACACATCCACCTCCCATACTCCACACATATACCCGCCGTCCCAAATCTACAAACCCAGCCCCTCCATTATCTCCTCCCCATTTCGACTCTACTGTACCCAGTGACCTCCCTCAAATCACACCACCTCCGCCCGATCAACCCCTTCGTCGCTCCGGCCGCCACACTGCACCCCCAGCAAAGCTCACCGATTTTGTTTGCTCCGCTGTTTCCTCCCACCAGTCCACTCCTTGGACACCAGGTTCTACAAAAGGTACCCGTTATCCCTTGAGCAATTTCATTTCTTACCATCGTTATACACCTGCAAATCAATTTTTTGTTGGTCAGATCAATACCCTCACTGAGCCCAAGAATTATTCAGAGGCTGTTCTTTACCCAGAGTGGCAAGCTGCCATGCAATCCGAACTCACAGCTTTGCAAAACAATGGCACTTGGACAGTCACCCAATTACCATTTGGGAAGAAACCCATCGGCTGCAGATGGGTTTACAAGATTAAACTTAATTTGGATGGATTAGTGGAGCGTTACAAAGCGCGTTTGGTTGCACAGGGCTTCACGCAGTTGGAAGGAGTAGATTACCATGAGACTTTTTCGCCCATTGCGAAAATTATCTCGGTCCGCTGTCTCCTTGCTTTGACAGTAGCCCATGGCTGGTCCTTGCACCAGATGGATGTGCACAATGCATTTCTTCATGGCGATTTATCTGAAGAAATTTATATGTCTGTGCCACCGGGGCTTCGGCGACAGGGGGAGAACAATCTAGTTTGTCGCCTTCACAAATCACTCTACGGTTTAAAACAGGCATCTCGGCAATGGTTCGCCAAATTTTCCGAAGCTATGCTTTCTGCTGGTTTTGTTCAGTCAAGAGCAGATTATTCATTGTTTACCAGAAAGCAGGGTATGTCTTTCACCATTCTCTTAATATATGTTGATGATATTTTGATCACTGGAAATGACCCCGTAAACATTGCTGCAACTAAACAATTCCTGCATGAACATTTTCATATCAAAGATCTTGGTGATTTAAAGTATTTTCTTGGAATTGAGGTATCTGCTTCAAAGAATGGGATTTTTGTCTCACAACGTAAATATGCGTTAGAAGTTATTGAGGATGCCGGGATGGCAGGTGCTGCCCCTATCAATACTCCTATGGAACAGGGCTTAAAGTTATCAGATAAAGGTCCCCTACTAAAAAATACAAACCAGTATAGAAGATTGGTGGGTCGTTTGATTTATTTGACTGTGTCAAGACCAGATATAATGTATGCTGTGCATGTTTTGAGTCGTTTTATGCAGCAACCCAGGAAGCTTCACATGGAAGCAGCTCTTAGAGTTGTGCGATATCTAAAAGGGGCACCAGGCCGGGGGTTATTTTTTTCTTCCAAGAATGATTTGAGGTTAAGAGCCTATTGTGACTCAGACTGGGCAGGATGTCCGCTCACTAGAAGATCTACAACAGGCTATTGTGTTTTTCTTGGACCATCATTGATATCCTGGCGATCAAAGCGTCAGAAAACAGTTTCGCTCTCTTCTGCTGAAGCAGAATACAGAGCAATGACAGGAGCGTGCTGTGAGTTGACATGGTTGCGATGTCTTCTGAAAGACTTGGGAATTTCACATCATGAGTCTGCTTTATTGTATTGTGACAATAAAGCTGCGTTGCACATTGCAGCTAATCCAGTGTTTCATGAAAGGACTAGGCACATTGAAATGGATTGCCATTACATCAGAGATAAAATCCAAGATGACTCCATTACTACACGATATGTAGACTCTACTCATCAACTTGCAGATATTTTAACCAAGCCACTAGGAAAAGAATTTTTTGTTCCTATGGTTAGCAAGTTAGGAGTGCAAGATATCCACTCTCCAACTTGAGGGGGAGTGTTGAAATAGGCAATATTGTTATGTGTAGAATGAACCAACTGTACAAACATGATAAATGTATTTTCTGCTTTTTGATATTCTCTGCTACAGGTCAGTAACTGATTCCTGACATGTGGGAATCAGTTACAACCTTTTGTAACTCCTCTGTATAAATAGACAGTCCATCATCAATAACAAATTATCTGAGTAAATTCAATCTTCTATTCATCAGTTTTTTACAATAATTTGTTGTTTCTATCTTGGTGTCTTTGTTACCGTTGCATTGCTAATTTCCAGGATTTGATACAGCAGAGCAGATTATTTGCTTCCAATTTTGTAGTGATTTGATACAGCAACTTCTTGACTTTCCCTTCATGATTCTTCTATTTCTGGAAAGTCATCTTCATCTTCTTTATTTATCCATGTTGCAGATTCAAGGTGATCTTTGTGGTTGCTGGTGCTGGTATTATATTTAATATAGAGATGGTGGATTAAAGAAGGGTAGTTTAGGAAGGAAAGGGCCACGCAAGTTTTCTGCTTTATGTGGGACACTGCTTCTCCTACAGTGGCTTGAAGCAATGATCATTAATTTGACTAAAAACTATTACAGGAGGAGCACCTGAAGCTGCTATTCTGTTTCAAGTCCTAATATGTGACATAGGTCATATAAGCCCATGGAAAATGTATCAGAAAACAACACATTCGCCATGGGCTTGTGGCCTAGGCTAAATAAAGGGAAGCTGAGCAAAATTCACTTTTTGGATGCAAACCCTCCTGGTATGTAACCTTGCCATTTGATATAAGTTCTCAGACCTGCACCCAAATAATCTTCACATGCAAATAAATATGACAATCAGCGCTATCAAAATACCACTTACCACTGCTGTCCCACCTGGTCCACCTGAAGAAGCCATTATTTTGATTTCATTATCCTGGTCAGATCACGACATTTATCATTTAACTTTCCACTCAATGTTTTCTTAATGCAGTCTAACTTTCCAGTCCAGGGCTGTTATCATATTGCAATACTATCTTAAATTTAATATAACCAAATCAGAGCCATTGGATCGGAAGGATTTTGAATCATAGGTCACCGACTTAAAGGGTCCAAAATACAAAAGTATTAGAAGAAACAGTTTAGAAACCTGAACTTTTTGCGTTACCATTTCTTTAGCAATTTCTTATAGCAGTGCATATTCAAAAGCAAAAGGCAATTCAAATCAAAACATCTGTGATTTTCCAACTTTAAATCCACACACACATCCTTTCGCCAATCTAAAAAAAAAAATGGTGGCCCGCAAGCCTAACCTTTACCTACTTCACATCCTAATATACTTTGAAGCAACAATTTTAATCTCCATCTTCTCCAACAAAACTTGCTTTATAAGTTTTTTCCTTTAAAAAACCTAGAGATGCTTTCACTCCCTCCTCCACCACCCTCGCCGCTGCCCACAGAAGCAGCTCCACCTCCAGAAAAGCGAAGCTTTCCAGTCTCTCTCAATCAGATTGTTATATCAAAGCAAGCCAGAAATCCACAAAATTCTTCAGCAGAGACATCAAATTCTGAAAGCAAGAAATTAAGCAAGCCACCAATATTCAAACATCCTCGACCTCGCCGTACCAATCTAGTTATATGGTGTGGCGCAATCCTATGCCTAATATTCAGCCTTGTTCTGATCGTCTTTGGAATAGCAACTTTGATCATCTACCTAGTCGTTAAGCCAAGAAACCCGGTGTTTGACATACCCAATGCAAATCTAAATAGCATATACTTCGATTCACCAGAGTATTTCAATGGGGATCTTACCTTCCTTGCAAACTTCTCCAACCCAAATCAGAAACTTGATGTAAGATTTGAGCATGTGGATATAGAGCTCTACTTTTCTGACAGGCTTGTAGGAACCCAAGCTCTTCAGCCTTTCACACAAAGAAGTAGGGAAACAAGATTGGAATCAGTTCATATCATATCAAGCTTGGTCTATTTGCCCCAGAATCTTGCTGTGGAACTTCAAAAGCAGGTGCAGAGTAACAAGGTAAACTACAACATAAGAGGAACTTTTAAAGTGAGAGCCAACATGGGTCTGCTCCATTATTCGTACTGGTTACATGGAAGGTGTGAGATAGAGATGACCGGCCCACCCACTGGTGTTATTGTTGCCCGAAGTTGCAGAACAAAGAGATGAAGAGGAAGAAATTCTTAATTTTTCTATTCCTGGTTTGTTCAGATTGATGCCTAGTTAGAATTTTGTTATTCAGACAATGTCTGATAAGCTTTGTGCTAGGGATCAAACGGAATTCTTAGAGTTCGTAAATGTCTAAGCCCTAATGATGTTATTTTGAAACCTTAAGCTCAGCAAACACAGATAATATTTCAATTTATATTTGAGTGTTGGTAATTTTTCTTGCTAACTTTTTGATGAGGTAACATATGAAGGGAACTAGCATAAATAACTTCTCAAAAATCCAGATTAAATTATGCAAGAGGAAAGGATGAAGCACATGGTGCGAATAAAATTGAGAAGTTTGATATTCAGATACTTACTTCAATAAAACTAATGTACTAAACCACCTTTGATCAAGTAAAATAAAGCGGGTTATTCTCTTAAATTTGAAAAATCCTCACCACTTCGCCATAGGAATTCACATATCCTTAGTGGATTCAAAGCACTAAACAAAGTTATTGTCAGAACTCATTAAAGAAGGACCACAAGGCCTTCCCATGCTGATCTCCCTGTTCAGAAAATAACAGTATATAAAACCGAATATTAACTATCAAAACTCACAATCAATGGCATTTGCAGCAGCATGTACTGAAAACAAATCAAAACCAGCTCATGTGAACAAAATTCATTGAATATTTCAAAAATATGGAACTGATTCAATCATTTCAAAGATTATTATTGGTACAATTTAAACTTTCTGACTAATCGTATTGTCCTTAAAGCTAGAAACAATATTTAGAACTCAGCTGTAGAATCAAATGAAAGAAGAAAAATGAACCTCTATTTGCATCCCCTCTTCACCTCTCACCAACTTCATCCGGTGTCTTCGCTATAATAGACAATGCATGTAATCCACTCTGCAACTCCCCTTGCAACAAATTATAAATCAGCCTATGCCTCTTCACCAAGCTCTTCCCTTCAAACTCCTTTGACACAACCTTCACATTAAAATGCGTCTCTCCATCACTCCCTCTCACACCACCATGCCCAGCATGCTGATATGAAATATCATCCACTTCCAATTCAACAGGACTAAGCTCCTTCTCTAATTTCTCCCTAATCCTTATTCCCCTACTCCCTAATTCCTCTGAATTCGATCCCCTTTCACTTCCCTCCGACCCCAAATTCTCACCACCATCAGTTTTTCCATCAACACTCAAGCCCTTAACAAAATTGTTACCAGAAGTTTCAAAACCAACATCACCATTTGATCCCAAATCTTCAATCTTTCCCTCGTTATCACCATTACCAACACCAAGCTTCGAACTTTCAACAATCCCGTTTCCCTTTTCAGCCTCCAAATACAATCCAAGTGCTTTCTTCTGCATCAACTTCAACATATTCAAAAAACCATTATTCCTGGAAGGTGTCAAACTCTGCTGCAACCCAAGAAGCACAGCAAAATCAGGTGAAATCCTCAAAACTTCCTCGACTGGCCGGCCCGAGAGCCCTTGAACAAGCAAAGCAGCAAGACCCTTAGTTAAAACCGAATCAGAATCAGCTTCAAACACAACATTCTTCTCCAAATCCAAATAAGCCCTAACCCAAACTTGAGAAACACAGCCTTCAACCTTATTCTCCCTGGTTTTAAACTCACTATCAAGTGGTTTCAAATTCTTTCCATAAAAAAGCAACTGCTCATACTTAGCTTTCGGTTCTTGAACTGACTGAAAGAGCTTGATGATTTCTTGAAGCTTTGGAGGTAGTTCTTCAATGGGTTGCAAGGACATAGAACTTGATGGTGAAGAAGCAAGTAAAGGTTGAGTCTTCGTAGGAATTCTCTGGAAAGAAACAGGTTTTGAGAAGATAAAGAAGGAAAGATTCGTGGATTTTAAGGAGGAGGTTACGGCTTTGGTTGAGTGAAGAGAATTTGGGATTTTTGTGGTCAATATGCGAAGAGAAGTGGAAGACATGTTGAAAAACGAGGAGAGAGATGCAGAGGTTTACAGAAAGAGAATCAAATGGAGGAGAGGATATAAATAGATTGTGAGTGAGATCTAAAACGCACCGTTTTTTTTAGAATATATTTTGTAGTATTTATTTATTAATTAATTTGATATTTTTTTGCTGAAATATTATTTAAATACAACGGTTTTTGCTCGTAGAATTTTGGTTTTATGGTTTTGACCAGAGAATTTTAGTATAAAAAATGTAAGTACATACTAAGAGAATGTTTCTTTTTGTGGATAAATTTATTTTTAATTTAATAGTTAATATTTTTTAGATATTTTTTGATAAATTTATAGTATTGATGTAAAAATAAAAAAATATTTTGATATAATTTTAATTAAATATAATTTTTAAAAATACCATGTATTACCAAATAATACATTATAATAATGAACCAATATTCTCCTTTGATTTTAAGATTGAAAGTTAATAAAATAAATGAATAAAAAGAATAATGTAATAAGATTTCATTTAACCAAAAAAATAATTTTAATAGTTGAGATATAAAAATTAAAACTTTTTCAAAACCATTGTATGGAATTGGAAATTATAATGTTTTTATATATTATTTTGATATATTGATGTAAAAATTATTATTTTCAAAATAATATATATTAATTATTTTAATATATTTTTCAAAAAAACACACTTTACAAAACAAGTTATCCCACGTATTATACTATGTGTGTGGTTGGGAGATGCTATATAGTAAAATCTGTCATCATACAACTTTTGGGAGACCACTAGAGCAAGAACAAAACATTATGCGCAAGACTTAGCATGAATTTTTGGTAACCTGCCTATGTCCATCGCATCATTTCATATTTTTCTTTCAAAACTTTCCTCTCCCTCTCCCATTTGCGTCTCTCCTCATCATGCCTGGCTTCCAGTTCTTCCTCCTTGATTTTCAGCTTCTTCTTGAATTCTTCCTCGCACCCTCCTCTTGTTTTCCTGATCAGTTCTTCATCACCAAGTGCTCGGTGTTTCCTGAACTCATCTTCCAATCTGCTCGCCACCATTTCATGCCAGTTGTTTGAAAGCTTTTCTGCATCACAATTATCTGTAGCTTTCTTCAATATTTCAAAAAGTTCAGACTTCAGTGTTGAATCCTCATCAACTGCTTTCTGTTCTTTGTTGGTGTTGCTCTTGGCACCAGATTGCTCGATATAGTTCTGCAGAAAGTATATTATCAGTAAGAAAACTCAACTGCATAAAACAAACAAGATCTAAAAAAGCAAGTAGTGATTATTATACAAAAAATATAAAATGTTATGATTAAATTACTATTTACTCAGCCACGAAAAGTATTTTCCGATCAATCTATACACCAATCAAGATCAAGTTAGTTCTTTAGATAATTCTAAGAGTAAACATTCATAATTACTCTTAAATTTTGCCACACAATATATGTTCTGGCATTAAAAACAGTGAATTAACTAACTTTCAAGTATGGTAAAGATCAAGAACTAACCCTCGAGTCAGAATTGTTTCCATTTTTGTGGAGCTTCTCCAACTTTACGGCAGTAGCTTTTTCTTCCATGGCACACCTATACAGGAGATTAGATGCTGCCAGGAGACCAAGCACGGCCCCAAAAACGATGCCGCAGCTTTCGATGCTGGTAATGCACGATAACAAAAGGAAAGCAATTCTCTCAACCCAGAGAGCAACAGTGGTGGCTTCCATTGACATGCACACGTACCTCCGGCCACTAGCTAGGGCACCAAATATGTGTGTGTGAGGAGGAGAGATGTGGGTTTCACAGCATCATAATTACGAGCACATGCTTATATATAGACAGAGACACCTTCATTGGGGTGGCCGGAGATTTTCCTGTTTTGGTATCTTTCCTGCACAGGAGTACTGTGTTTTTGATAGGAATCGCCCGGTTTTTCCTTTACTGCTGATAAAGTTTAATAAGGAAGAATATTTCCTTTTTGCATATATTCTAGCTTTATTTGTTTGTGCTAGCCCTAGAGAGTGGGACTAATATTCTCTGCCCCTAAAAATCAATGGTTATTTCATTCATATTAATAATCTCGATATAAAAAATATTAAATTTTGTTTAATCCAACCCAATTATTAAATTTAAATAATATCTTAACTAAATATTGTATCGAGTAATTAACAAATTTTAACAATCACAAGAATATTGATTTATAGAAGTTCGCCATGATAGAGAATAATATAAATCATATTCTGGGTCTCACCTATAAGCTTAAGCTTTTAGGTGAGATGATTCATTTACATAATATCAGAGCTTTGTTGACCTAGCGGTCACGAGTTCGAATCTCATCACCTTAATTTTATTTGATAAAAATCAAGCACAAGATAGAGTGGGTCTGTATATAAGTTTTAAAGCCAAATGATTTTCATTTAAAGAGATGTATTAAAGAATAATATAAATAATATTTTAAGGTCTTATCTATAAATTTAAATTTTTAAGTGAAATGATTCTTTTACACGCCATTATTATTTTTATTTTCGATGTTTGGTTATAGATAATTGAATCTAGCTAGCTAGGGAATTACAGTTTTTTATTTATTCATTAGATTATAAAGAATATATTCGAGATTGCTTGAGAATCAATCAACCTAGCCATTTACTCGATCGATTAATTTAATCATGCCAAATGTTCGGCAACGAAATTTTAAGAAGTTATACACCACAAAGTCCACAACACACTTTTTGCAGCCAAGCACTGAATAGAACATTCAAGCAGTGGTATTTCTCAAAGCCCTTATGAACAGGAAAGCGCGTTGAAACCATGGAATTCAAGTGTTCTTGCGTTTGTCTGAAGCTTTCAAAAATTTATCAATCAAGATTTTTAGATTTCCACATTTTGCTTTCGAGCTTCTTTGTACCACTACTCATCATGTTGCGAGGATAGCAATAGGCAAATCTAGCTGGGGTGTTTGTCACTGTAATTAGATCCGAGAAATATTTCTATTTGCAGACAGATGGTATATCTATAGAATAGGTGATCCATGAATTATAAAATCCTTGATGCTATAGAATGATCAGTGCATGTAATTGATGTTAGACAATAATATAAATCATATTTTAGGTCTCATCTAAGAGTTTAAATTCTTAGATAAGATGGTTTCTTGATATGGTATCAAAACTTTGTTGACCTAATGATTACGAATTTGAATCTCACCACCTTCATTTTATTTGATAAAAATTAAGCACAAGGTAGTGTGAGTCTATATAAGTTTCAAGTCCAAAAAGTTTTCACTTTGAGGGTATGTTAGAGAATAATATAAATCATATTCTGCGATCTCACTTAAGAGATTAAATTTTAAGTGAGATGGTTCCTTGACAGTAATCATCAGAAGACATTGAAACTATATATCCACTGGTGCTGAGAAAAGGTACCATGACTTGTAAATTACATGAAAATTTGCCATAGTGTAGCTAGGATATGTGGAAAGGCAGTCATCTGGACTGCCAGCCTTAAAATTCTTGAAAGATGAATTCAACCAGTATCCAAACAAGAACAGTCTCTATACAGCATGTGGAAATATTTGTGGAAGTATATTCGTTGCTATATACTGTCTAGTCTCAAGGTAAAATCGTAAGCTTTCCACGAGGACTAGATCGACTCCTCCTGAATTCAGGCACGGATGTGTTTCCGGCTTCTTTCGAGCTATGAATTACATTATTTGGAGGTTTGTTTTCAAGTTTTCCGGCCAACAAGGGTTCGACAACTCTGCACAACATATATAGATATACAAATATTTACGGATAAAGGAACACAAACTTCTCTGTGATAAGGCTTCAAAAAGAACAGTTTGAATCATACCTTGGTTCAGGATTCCGCGAGCTCTTTGAGAAGCTCCTCTGAAGTTTCTTCACCATTAAAGCACCTATTGTCGGAGACATGGGAAACAAATGCTCATTTTCTGGATCAGAAAAGTCACTCTTTCGTGGCTCCTCTATCTTTTCGCCGGCATTTATATCAGAGATCATTGTTGCCCCAACATCAACCTCGTGGAACTTTGCTGTCATTTGATGCTTCTCCTTAACTTTGGTTTCATTTTTGCCTTTTCTAATGCCTCCTTGTCTTATATTAAGAGCTTGCCTAAACTGCTCCTCTTCGTGTTCAGGGTAAAATTTCCTGGGGCTAACCTTTTGCAGGTTATAAAATGCTTTGGAGATGTTATCCTGCTTCAGTGCTTCTTGTGAGCCTATATATGGACCTTTCGAACTGCTATCTGCTGATGGGAACACCGGAATTGCGGCAATGGATTTGTTGACCGGAACCCTAGCTGGAAAGGGTACTCTTGCAACTGGTTGATTCTCAACTCTCTCCTTCACCCTGCTTCTACCGAGGGCTCCTCTATCTGTTGAGATTGATCTCTTAACAGGA
This sequence comes from Salix arbutifolia, assembly GCA_025169955.1. Classification (NCBI taxonomy): domain Eukaryota; kingdom Viridiplantae; phylum Streptophyta; class Magnoliopsida; order Malpighiales; family Salicaceae; genus Salix; species Salix arbutifolia. The sequence continues at coordinate 18,303,900 of CM045912.1, read as the reverse complement.
GGGGATGGTGATCTAGGTTTTGTGGAGCCTGCCAGCCTCTCTTCGCCTAGGAAAGGAATTCTTGGTAATGTTTCCTTGTCTGTGAACGAAGAAGGAAAACTTGATCTCCTTTGCTTACCCGAAGAACAACTTCTAGTCTGAAAATCAAAATCAAACCCCTCAGGATATTCATTAAGAATCGAAACAGCTGCTCGAAGATCGCAGAAAATGAAGTAGTCTCTTGTTTGGTTTTACCTCTGAGGTTCTAGCATCATCAATTGGCCTATGAGTTGTCTCGGGTTTTAAGGTGGCACTGGCACCATGTCTTGGCACATAGAAAGGAGAAACTGCTCTTGTTCTTTGAGATTCTGCCGTGCTTCTCGTACTACCACCTTTGATTTGCTCGATTTCAGTTTCCTTCCTCTCCAATGCCTCTTTGAGGTTTGATATCTAGACAAGGTGAGACAAGATCACAATGAATTTCCACCAAAATTACAATAAGTCATGAAAAGAAAGCACAGACGAGAGAAGAAAATGAAACCTCTTCTTTCAGGTCTCGGATTTCGCCAGTTTCTTTGTTCGATCTAGCTGCCCCAAGTTCGATAGATGAAACCCTCTCAGCAAACTTCAGCGTGCTAATTGTCTCCCCGATAGAATTAAGTTCAGGATTTATATGTACAAACATTAGTGTTTTAGCATGCCCACCTAAATATAGTAAGAAAAATGAAGAAGATATTAGTAGGAAAAATGTTTGAAAGGAAAAGATTGCTTCTTATGATCATATGAGCACCTAAAGAATCCTGCAGAATTTGTGTAAGTTTGCTGTTTCTATAGGGAACATGTGGACTCTTCTGTGCAAGAGCAGAGATGACATCTCCCAAAGCGGAGAGGGATCGATTAATATGTTGAGCTTCTTTCAATCTCTCACCAACAGCTTCTGATTTATCCACTCTTTCACTCCCAGCTAGATCCACTAGATGTAGGCAGCCTTTAAGAATTGATCCTGAGACTAATTCTTTTCCATAGACATGAACTGTCAAAACACTGCAGAAAAAAGAAGTATTACAACCAGTACTTGAAGAGTGAATTTTAAATTCTGCTAGAAATAAATGTTTCTACCTATGAGATCGACTGCTTCGTTCGTTTAAAGCAGTTGCACCGACAGCACGATTTCGTTGACCGATTCTCATTAGATCAAGAACATCTTGTGTACTTGAAACTGGAATCCAGCTTGCGTCAGGCACATTAAGCCCATTCAACTGGGAGTTGTTACGGATGTCTAATGTACAAATGGTTAAGGTAAAATCAACTTCTCAACTAGGAAATTTAGCTGACAGTTTATAAAACTTTAATAAACAGGCTGTAAAAGTCAATTTTGAAGGATATCTTCTGTTGGAGCCATCACTGACTAACAGGTCTCTCACTTGTTCATTATATATTTCTACCATTTGAACTCCAACTTCATACTTAATGACATCTCCCCTTGTCTTTGAAATCTGAAATAAGTCGCGCAGAGCTCGATAGTTCACACCCCATGTATGTTCAGAAGTCAAATCAGGGCCACTCTGTCAAATTCAGACATGCTTGATTGTATTGCATAGTTGATATGCTGAGAATGTTGTCAGCTAAGAACAAAAAATCAATGGCGTACCATTGTATATGTCTTCCCTGATCCGGTTTGTCCATATGCAAAGATGCAAACATTATAACCATCAAGAACTGACCGGACCAATGGTTGAGTGTCCGCATATATTTGATCTGCAGATGAAGAGTTACAGAAACTTATGAGACCGACGTGGTCATCAACCATGCACCACCATCTCACAATTCAGCTACGAGAATGAGATCATACCTTGAGTAACATTCGTTCCAAATACTTTGTTGAAGGAGAACACCTTTCTTGCTTCTTTCCCATTCTTAAGAGGATTAGCAATCATGATATTTCCATTTTCTCCGATGTAGTCCACAGTAGATTGCCCGTTCGATTGCCCCCGCAAGAAGGGTCTGACTCTACAATAGACCCTAATTGTTCCTGCTCGAAAAAGAGATGTCATTATTTCATAAAATGCATAAAGTTTTAATTTATTTAGAACAGATCATAAGAAGTAGTCACCTTTAAGGTCTTGTACTTGATTGTAAAGTTGGCGGTTTTCCTCTAAAACTTGGTGATAAGAACAAGATGCTACTTCAAGATCCCTGATATGTTGTTCTGAGACGACAAAATCAAAATGTTAAAAGGTCTAACAAACCATTCTAAATAGACGAGGAAAATTCACTGAATATTATTACAAATCCTAGTATTCTCACCGAGCCCGCTGGCTTCTTCTTCCCAATCTGCTTGAATTTGTTTCACCTGTCGCCTCGTTTCTTTGTAATAAAACCTCAGGTCCTGAATGTAACAATCATGTCAATATAAACAAAAACATATTATGTAGTATAAGTAGATTGTTGTTGTCGATATAAAGAACAGGGAGAAAACTTCTGATGGGCTGACATTCAAACCTCAAGCTGTTTCTGATGAAGATCAATTACTTCTTCGTGACCGGAAGAGTTGCTAACAGTATGCTGAATAGTTTCTCTTTCGCCACCACAGATGCAAAACCTGGAGAAATCACCTGAAGCCAAACTAGATCTTTGTCTAAGATATTGGGAAATGGCTTCTAAGAATTCATTTTTCGACAGGGAACCGACATCACCCTTCAATATTTTCTTCAGAAATAGTCCAAGCTGCAAATAGTGGTAAAAGGGGACAATATTACTTTGCAGGAACACTGGATTAAGAATGTATTGATCTTAGGAGATCACTTTTAGATGGAACTGGGAAGGAATACGCCGTGAGACTCCGAAATTCTTATTACCTGTGTGCCCTGAGAAACAAGCAACGCTGAGAAATCTTTAACTGCCTTTCTGAGCAAAGAATCTATTACCTGCGATTTTTCACCCTTATAATCATATCAGATTCCTTTCAGTGATAGTATTGAATGGCAACAAACTGTCTAGTTTTCGATTCCCATTGTCGGATTTCATTCCCATATTAGGTACCTTGTTGTCAGGTCTGCTTAATACAATTGTATACATATGTAACACAAACTCGAAAGGGTCTTACCTACCATTCCATTCAAAGGCAGCTCTTCAATCCCATTGATCTCCTGAAGGTAAGCTTGTAGAAGTCTGAGTCCAAAATGATCGAAAAGAAAGGCCAGAGCATTGGCAGTTTTGGTTTCTTCAATTGAGACCTCACTAGAAAGATGAAGAAACTCTAATACTTGTTCATGTTGTGATGATTCAGATTCATCAACAGACTCATCAGCGCTTTCGCTGCCAACTAGAGATGGCGATCCCTTCTGGAATGATTCGATCTTAACCAGCCCACCATATCTCCATACACCAATTCCACCAGCCTGCTTCCATTCATAATATCCTTTCAAACAGAGAATGCAATCTACAACCTTACTCAACGAGCCTCCCTGTATGCAAGATTTCAAACACAAAAAAGCTTGACTATCAAAGGCAGGGGACAGCAAATTTAGCGCAACAGATGTAAGAACATAGAATTCCAACGTTATTGTCTGAACTCTGAATTACACTTAGACTAGAAGAGATGTGGAAAGCTAGAACTTGATTAGCAAATTCCAGTAGTGCACATAAACCTTTCTACATTGTATATCTAGGGAAGATTCCATACCTTCTCCAAGTCAGATGCTTCAAAAGTCAAAAGCTTCATATCTTTAACAGCCACCAAAAAATTCCTCATGTTCTCGAAGTACTGAATCGCAGACTGCGCTGCTCCTTCCGTAGACTGCACTGTGAGAATCGAATTGTCCACCACCTATTTCAATTTCGGAGACGAATCAAAGCCACCATTATTATTATATTGAACAATCAAGATCCTTATTGCAATTATGCCAGCAGAATACTGTTAACTCGTATCTAAATTATAGAAATTGTCAGTTCCTGACTAGAATAATGCACCCAGAAGCCAGCATGTACCTTGAGAACAGCACCAGGGTTGACTTTATTGAGGACATTGCAGAGAATGAGGCCATTTCTCAGAGCACGGTAAAACTCTTCCTCTGAGGGTTCTTTGGGCAGGGTTCTTGATGCCCCCTTGTCCATCTGCCTCAGCCAATCTGCTGCTTGGTACCTCCTTGAAGCTGACACCCATGAACAATTAATAGATATTGCAGTAAAATTCCCGATCGAGCCCATTTTTGCTCTTAGATTTCTAAACTAACTCGTACCGAATTCAAATCCATTAATCCACAAAATGGGAAATAATTTAGAAAATCTGCCAATAATTTTCTTTTTTCTTTCTTTTGAATTATCATCACTCTTAATAAAACATAAAAATGAAAATGGCTAGTACTGGGGTCGAAACTAAACCATGGTCCCCTACTCCTGGCCAAATGAGCCTAGCTGCAATTCTTAATAGCTGACATTGATCATCGTTTTTAAGACTTTTTTTGATCTAGGCGAGTTCCTAGAATCTGGAAGTTCTGACCTGTCAGCTGTAGATACGAATCATTCAAAAAAACCTAGTAGATTCATTTATACACTAAGTAAGATAAAGCTAAGCTCAAGAGAGGAGGTCTATTCATGAACAACCTAACAAAAAAACCATAATTTTTTATCCAACAAGTGAATCCATTTCAAATTTTATCAAATGATTTCAAATTTTATCAAATATACGCTCAATTATCCAACAAGTTAAAATAGCTGCTGTATATTAAATGTCAGGACAGTGTTTTCGTCAGCATCCGGAACTACGTCACAATTCATCACCATTAAAAAAGCAAACCTTCTGAAATCCTGTCCCGAGGAAAGTCTCTTCATACATACTAGAGGAGACCATCACTGGGCTAAATGTTCACCAGCTTCAAATTACGCGTTTGTTTTCGAGGATAGAAATGTTTCAGATTTTGCAGATCATCAATGAAACAAGACATGATCCATTTTTTAGGCCCTGCTATGATTAGCTGCAATGTTCCATTGGTTACACCAGAAAAAAGGGGGTCTATTTCCATAATCAAAGCTTCTTTCGGCTACCAAAAACACAAGTAGGGCTAGTTTGGACCCACTTCAACACAAGATGATGAATAAAAGTTTATTTTCAACTCTATGGGATCACCCGCATTCTTCCTTTCATCATGATATGCTGCACAATCTTTTATTCAAACTTTTTTCAAGCGAAGGCAAATAATTACTTGAGCACTCAATTTATTACATTGGACAGAAATTTAACAAAGTTTTTGGCAGAAAAAAGTGTAGGAACCATCAAACGCAAAAGAGACAACATTGGAGGAAGAATCTGTGTGAATTTGTAATGGCAAAACATGAAATATTAGCATTTCTTACCTGCTTCTTCAGCTTTTCTTTGAGCTAATTCGCGGTCATTGATAATCTCTTCAGCGTAACACTCCTCATTGCTGGGAATCAAACCTCTTGACCCTCTCAAGCTCTTGCAAGGAGAGGTGAAAAGGGAGCCATGGCTGCTTTCGTGTGGCATCTTTATGCCTAATCAGTACTCGATCTCACTGGAAATACTACACTACTTATCACTGCAAAAACAGACATAAAGTTGGTTATTACAAATTCAAACCTAGAAAGTAGCAATATTCCAACTTTATTAGAGTAGTAGGTTTGGTACCGTAATTAAGAAGTTAATGCAGTGCTCTTTAAGAAACCAAAATCATGAACATTTAACACAAGCAAATGTTGGTGCGAAATAAAATGCTCAAAAAGAAAGAAAATCCAACAAATTAAATTGGAAATGATACAGAGAAGATTAATAGAGAGAGGGAGAGGGAGGGAGTTAATTAGCACAAGAAGCTATATATATATATAAAAAGAAATGCAAATGAGAGGAGCTACAAACAAGAAGTCTTGCAAGAACTACACTTGATCAGCACCACCACCCTAGAAAAGAAGAATCGATCAAGCTTTTGCAAGGAAGAAGCGATGAAGTTCAGTTTCTATAAGAGTTTGATCTGTATAAATGTGGAGCAGCACATCCAATGTAGTTTTACAGATAAATTGGAAGGTGAGGGAAACAAGGTTGGCTTTCATTCAAAAACAAGGTCTCTGTCTGTGAGAGAGACACCAGAGAAAGAGATAGTGCGTAAGGCTCACGCGGAGAGAATAGAAACAGACCTCTTCAAAATTGAAACGTTATAAGTACTCTATAGTCTCCCTCTTTCGAAACTCCAAGTTTCATCGATGGTGTTCACTGCCATTTTATCAACTCTGTGAGCGTGAACATTTACTTGGAAAAATACAGTAGTGTTTAGAGTTGAAAATTAATGCGTGGCATGCAAGGAGACCAAAAGTAGATGATGACAAGTGTCGTCTCTTCTGGGGCCCTTAGATAGTTGGACTGGACGGCAAGATCTGGCCAAAATTATGGCATGGATTGTTTTCCAAAACTTTTGACTATGATTTTGTCATGACTTTCTTTACTTAAATAAATAAAAAAATATACATTGATATCCATGCCAATGCAACTTTTTGTTTTCTTCTTGCAATATTTGCGAACATGACAGTGGGTAGTGGATCCAGACCATTTGATGATGTTCTCGTTGATTGTTGGAGTTGGTGATGATGAGGTTGTATCAAAAGAATGATTGGTGGGTCTAATTTACTTTGATCACTTGTGTTGGGATCGTAGCTGTTTGTCCAGTGTATATATGTTTTAGTTTTAACTCTGTTCATTGATTATCCTAGAATTATATATATATATATATATATATATATATATATATATATCTGGCATAATCACCCTCCCTTGATTTGAGTGACTTAACGATATGTAATCATAAAAGTAGTTTGTGTGTTGCTAAATTTATATTCCCATCAAGAAAGTTATCGAGTCCGGGTGCCTGACCGGAGCTTCAACCACAGACCATCAGCTTTCATTGTTTTATTTTTTTTATTTTGCTGTGAAAGGTATCTTAGTGTTTGGTGAAGAAACAAAAAGGTATGTGGGAAATGGCAGGGCATTCCCCTTAGACAATGGATTCGGTGTGTTTGAGATAACTTGCCCCTTCCTTAATTATCTCTCTTGAGCCATATGCTCCTACCTAATTGAATTGCTTTACTGCTTTTTGTGAGGACTTAACCTAATTAAAGGTATGTCTAGGAGATCCAAGATTTCTTTTATAAGCAATGGCGATGCATGTCAAAATTGTTACAGTAAAAAGAGTGATTTCCTTTTCTTTTGAGCCATGGAAAACAAAAACCAAAAAAGTTATTCGGATTTTCTTTTTACATGTGATATTTTTTGATCAAGTTGTACGTCATTTTATTTATTTTTCATGATGATATTCATAACGTAATTTTAATTATATTGATATGATATGTGTTAGAGAATAATATAAATCATATTTTGAGACCCCACTTAACAATTCAAACTTTTAAGTGAGATGGTTTCTTAACATGGTATCAGAATCTTGTTGACCCAGCGATCATGAGTTCGAATCTCACCACCTTCATTTTTTTTAATGTGTTAATATGATGTGGGTCTGTGCAAATTCTGAGACTTCACCTAGCAACTTAAATTTTTAGGTACGATGATTCTTTAACAATACACATGAAAAATTCTACTACCCATATTGGCTTTAAGATTGATTTATATCAAGTTAAAGAAAGAAATAAACCTCATTAATTATTAGAACAACCCTTTCAGGGCTCTTTTTTTTTTAAAAAAAAGAAGATGAATTGCAATTATTTTTCGCTAAAAACCAAGATGAGAATCTGCAATTTTAACATAGAAAAGAGCGAGCTTTGATGAACAGAAGTTGTGAATCGGCATGTTGAAATGCTTTACACATCGGTCTTCTTCCTTCCATGAAAGAAAGACGAGAATTATGCAAGAGAAACATGATTGCTTTGCCTGGTCTCTGTTGAAATCTGGAATTGATTCCAGGTCTGCCAAGTGAGCTACCAAGTGAGCTGACGCAGGAGAATTAAAGATTGAAGAAATGAAGATTGAAGAATCAATTGTTATGATTGAATTCACATTGTAATAAGGATTTTTAAGAGTTCTGAGTCAATGTCTTAGTCAATTTCAGTTTATAGTCTAAACTTTGATAAATAGGAAATTGTAAACTGATTTTTGAAAAACTAGCCGTTGTAATTTCTGATTCTTCTATAAATAAAATTGATGGGATGGCAGTAACCATAACGAAATATTATGCCCATGTTCACGTTCTTTTGATTAAAATTACAGAGTTTAAAGTCTTTAATTTCTGGAAATTTTCCCTTTAATTCTGGAAAATTTCTTGTCCCCAGATTTTGATCGCTACAGTGCGTGTTTGTGTTCTTTGATCCACTTTTGTCCGTACAAATCGCTACAGTAGCTGTTTTTACAACTTTTCCAGATTTTCTTCAAAATTCAACATGGTATCAGAGCAGAATTAGGTCTTTGAGAAGGGATTGAAAGAAATATTCGAGTGAAAAAAAAAGAATTCAAGGATTGATTAAACCTTGAAAGAAAAAGATTGCACTTTCTCCAGAAATTCCAGAATTCGTCAATCAAGAAATCAGTCTTGATTTGTTCTTTAAAGGACTAATAATTGAAGAATGGCTCAATTATAGTTCGTGTTCTTTGTTCTGTGGAATCCCTGAAAGGAAAAGAGTGCAAGAAGCAAGTGAAAGGGAACTTGTTTGTGAATTGGCAGAATTTTGAAATCAAGAATTCAGTCTTGATTTGTTCTTTAAAGAAGCAAGTGAAAGGGAACTTGTTCGTGAATTGGCAGAATTTTGAAATCAAGAATTCAGTCTTGATTTGTTCTTTAAAAGGGATAAACAATTGACAAAGACGATCAATTGATATCCTTGTTCTCCAGTAGTTGAAGTCTTGAACGAGAATTACAAGACTAGAGAAGAAAGCCTAGCTGACAGACATGGATGCTGCATTTTCCTCAAAATCTCCAATCTTCACAGGAGTGAATTATGGAGTATGGGCAGTAAAGATGAGAACATACCTGAAAGCTTTCGACCTATGGGAAGATGTGGAGGCTGACAGGGAACCAATTCCCTTGAATAACAATCCTACAATGAATCAACTGAAATACTTCAATGAACAAAGAGCAAAGAAGTTCAAGGCTCTTACTTGCATTCATAATGCAGTAAGTGAGGACATTTTCACAAGGATAATGGCCTGTGAAACTGCAAAGGATGCATGGGATAAGCTGAAATCAGAATTTCAAGGAGATGAGAAGTCAAGGAGGATGCAAATTCTGAACTTGAAGAGACAATTTGAAGGTCTAAAGATGAAGGATTCTGACACTGTCAAAGAATTCTCATCAAGTGTGTCCAAGATAGTAAACGAAATGACTCTACTTGGAGAAGAAATTCAAGAATCAAGAGTTGTGGAGAAGGTTCTAGTAAGCTTACCCGAAAAATTTGAGAACAAGATATGTTCTTTAGAAGATTCAAAAGACTTCACTTCCATGAGTCTTCAAGAGCTAATCAATGCCTTGCAAGCTGTGGAACAAAGGCAAGCATTTAGGCAAGAAAACACAAGTGAAGAGGCCTTTGCAGCAGGATTTAGAGGAAGAACTAGGCAGCAGCAAGTGTTCTTCAGAAATCCAGAAAACAGGTCCAGTTTTGGAAATTCATGGCAGAGGAAAAATTGGCCAAATAATCAAACACATGCCAACAACTTCAATGCAAGGGGGGAGGAAAGAAGAGAGCAATTTCCCACCTGCAAGTACTGTCAAAAGACAAATCATCTTGAGTCATTTTGTTGGTTCAAGAATGCACAATGCCGAAAATGTAAGAAGTTTGGTCACATTGAAAAATTCTGCAATGAAGACAATGCAAATCAAGCTCATGTTGCTGAAGTGGAGGAGACCAAAGATGAAATGTTATTCACAGCCACTGAAGCACACAACTACAACAAAACTGAGGTAAGTAATCAAACTTGGTTAATTGATAGTGGTTGTTCAAACCACATGGCTGCAGAATTAAGCTTGTTCGAAAATCTAGACTTAAGCTACAAATCTAGAGTTAAAGCTGCAAATGGACAGTATGTAAGTGTAGAGGGAAAGGGAGAAGTTGATATAGAAACTCTAGCAGGTACACGAAATTTTGAACATGTTCTATATGTACCAGAAATTACACAAAGTCTAATAAGTGTAGGTCAACTGCTAGAGGATGGTTTTTCATTGTTCTTTATAGATGGTGTATGCACAATTAAGGACAATCATGGGGCACATCTATTCACTGCAAAAATGTCAAATAGATGCTTTAGTATTGAACTAGAACACCAAAACACAAATACAAACACAATTGAAACAGAAGGGGTAATGGACTTAGAAGACAGACCTGCTGAAGAAGAAATAGCAGAGGAAGAAGAGGACCTACCCGTGAGAGGAACAAAGCTTCTAAGCGACAGCTATGACAGATATGAATTAGCTGAAACTGAACCTACAAATGTTGAAGAAGCCACTCTCGATGTAAAGAAGGTGAATGATCACACATTAAGTGTTTCAGACTATGTGAATGACCTGTTGAGCACAGGTGATGATGAAGAATTGGTTGCTGAATTTAGAACCAATGTGAAAGACAAGTTCGAAAGTCAAGAACTTGGACTTTTAGCCTATTGTTTGGGAATAAAACAATGTGAAGTGGAGATGAAGTATTGCTGCTCAAGAGAACAGATAACTGACTTGATTACTTTAGCAAAGGAAAGACTTGAGGATCTACGGAGAATGGTGGAGAATGTGCAGTCCAGGAATCAAGGGGGAGTGTTGAAATCTGGAATTGATTCCAGGTCTGCCAAGTGAGCTACCAAGTGAGCTGACGCAGGAGAATTAAAGATTGAAGAAATGAAGATTGAAGAATCAATTGTTATGATTGAATTCACATTGTAATAAGGATGTTTAAGAGTTCTGAGTCAATGTCTTAGTCAATTTCAGCTTATAGTCTAAACTTTGATAAATAGGAAATTGTAAACTGATTTTTGAAAAACTAGCCGTTGTAATTTCTGATTCTTCTATAAATAAAATTGATGGGATGGCAGTAACCATAACGAAATATTATGCCCATGTTCACGTTCTTTTGATTAAAATTACAGAGTTTAAAGTCTTTAATTTCTGGAAATTTTCCCTTTAATTCTGGAAAATTTCTTGTCCCCAGATTTTGATCGCTACAGTGCGTGTTTGTGTTCTTTGATCCACTTTTGTCCGTACAAATCGCTACAGTAGCTGTTTTTACAACTTTTCCAGATTTTCTTCAAAATTCAACATGGTATCAGAGCAGAATTAGGTCTTTGAGAAGGGATTGAAAGAAATATTCGAGTGAAAAAAAAAGAATTCAAGGATTGATTAAACCTTGAAAGAAAAAGATTGCACTTTCTCCAGAAATTCCAGAATTCGTCAATCAAGAAATCAGTCTTGATTTGTTCTTTAAAGGACTAATAATTGAAGAATGGCTCAATTATAGTTCGTGTTCTTTGTTCTGTGGAATCCCTGAAAGGAAAAGAGTGCAAGAAGCAAGTGAAAGGGAACTTGTTTGTGAATTGGCAGAATTTTGAAATCAAGAATTCAGTCTTGATTTGTTCTTTAAAGAAGCAAGTGAAAGGGAACTTGTTCGTGAATTGGCAGAATTTTGAAATCAAGAATTCAGTCTTGATTTGTTCTTTAAAAGGGATAAACAATTGACAAAGACGATCAATTGATATCCTTGTTCTCCAGTAGTTGAAGTCTTGAACGAGAATTACAAGACTAGAGAAGAAAGCCTAGCTGACAGACATGGATGCTGCATTTTCCTCAAAATCTCCAATCTTCACAGGAGTGAATTATGGAGTATGGGCAGTAAAGATGAGAACATACCTGAAAGCTTTCGACCTATGGGAAGATGTGGAGGCTGACAGGGAACCAATTCCCTTGAATAACAATCCTACAATGAATCAACTGAAATACTTCAATGAACAAAGAGCAAAGAAGTTCAAGGCTCTTACTTGCATTCATAATGCAGTAAGTGAGGACATTTTCACAAGGATAATGGCCTGTGAAACTGCAAAGGATGCATGGGATAAGCTGAAATCAGAATTTCAAGGAGATGAGAAGTCAAGGAGGATGCAAATTCTGAACTTGAAGAGACAATTTGAAGGTCTAAAGATGAAGGATTCTGACACTGTCAAAGAATTCTCATCAAGTGTGTCCAAGATAGTAAACGAAATGACTCTACTTGGAGAAGAAATTCAAGAATCAAGAGTTGTGGAGAAGGTTCTAGTAAGCTTACCCGAAAAATTTGAGAACAAGATATGTTCTTTAGAAGATTCAAAAGACTTCACTTCCATGAGTCTTCAAGAGCTAATCAATGCCTTGCAAGCTGTGGAACAAAGGCAAGCATTTAGGCAAGAAAACACAAGTGAAGAGGCCTTTGCAGCAGGATTTAGAGGAAGAACTAGGCAGCAGCAAGTGTTCTTCAGAAATCCAGAAAACAGGTCCAGTTTTGGAAATTCATGGCAGAGGAAAAATTGGCCAAATAATCAAACACATGCCAACAACTTCAATGCAAGGGGGGAGGAAAGAAGAGAGCAATTTCCCACCTGCAAGTACTGTCAAAAGACAAATCATCTTGAGTCATTTTGTTGGTTCAAGAATGCACAATGCCGAAAATGTAAGAAGTTTGGTCACATTGAAAAATTCTGCAATGAAGACAATGCAAATCAAGCTCATGTTGCTGAAGTGGAGGAGACCAAAGATGAAATGTTATTCACAGCCACTGAAGCACACAACTACAACAAAACTGAGGTAAGTAATCAAACTTGGTTAATTGATAGTGGTTGTTCAAACCACATGGCTGCAGAATTAAGCTTGTTCGAAAATCTAGACTTAAGCTACAAATCTAGAGTTAAAGCTGCAAATGGACAGTATGTAAGTGTAGAGGGAAAGGGAGAAGTTGATATAGAAACTCTAGCAGGTACACGAAATTTTGAACATGTTCTATATGTACCAGAAATTACACAAAGTCTAATAAGTGTAGGTCAACTGCTAGAGGATGGTTTTTCATTGTTCTTTATAGATGGTGTATGCACAATTAAGGACAATCATGGGGCACATCTATTCACTGCAAAAATGTCAAATAGATGCTTTAGTATTGAACTAGAACACCAAAACACAAATACAAACACAATTGAAACAGAAGGGGTAATGGACTTAGAAGACAGACCTGCTGAAGAAGAAATAGCAGAGGAAGAAGAGGACCTACCCGTGAGAGGAACAAAGCTTCTAAGCGACAGCTATGACAGATATGAATTAGCTGAAACTGAACCTACAAATGTTGAAGAAGCCACTCTCGATGTAAAGAAGGTGAATGATCACACATTAAGTGTTTCAGACTATGTGAATGACCTGTTGAGCACAGGTGATGATGAAGAATTGGTTGTTGAATTTAGAACCAATGTGAAAGACAAGTTCGAAAGTCAAGAACTTGGACTTTTAGCCTATTGTTTGGGAATAAAACAATGTGAAGTGGAGATGAAGTATTGCTGCTCAAGAGAACAGATAACTGACTTGATTACTTTAGCAAAGGAAAGACTTGAGGATCTACGGAGAATGGTGGAGAATGTGCAGTCCAGGAATCAAGGGGGAGTGTTGAAATCTGGAATTGATTCCAGGTCTGCCAAGTGAGCTACCAAGTGAGCTGACGCAGGAGAATTAAAGATTGAAGAAATGAAGATTGAAGAATCAATTGTTATGATTGAATTCACATTGTAATAAGGATGTTTAAGAGTTCTGAGTCAATGTCTTAGTCAATTTCAGCTTATAGTCTAAACTTTGATAAATAGGAAATTGTAAACTGATTTTTGAAAAACTAGCCGTTGTAATTTCTGATTCTTCTATAAATAAAATTGATGGGATGGCAGTAACCATAACGAAATATTTTGCCCATGTTCACGTTCTTTTGATTAAAATTACAGAGTTTAAAGTCTTTAATTTCTGGAAATTTTCCCTTTAATTCTGGAAAATTTCTTGTCCCCAGATTTTGATTGCTACAGTGCGTGTTTGTGTTCTTTGATCCACTTTTGTCCGTACAAATCGCTACAGTAGCTGTTTTTACAACTTTTCCAGATTTTCTTCAAAATTCAACAGTCATCCTATACACATGCTTTACCTTTAAGCTCTAGTCAATGGCTAGGGTTTCATAACAAGTACTGGCACCTACTGGCTACTGCACGAATTCATCCGATCTTTCATTAGCAAACCGGGTCACATGACATCATTTGCCTTCGTTTTTCCGGGACAAGTGCGCTGTAGCCAATAATAAATCATAGTTATGAAAACCGGCCGGCTCCATCCACGGCACCTGAACCAACCCAGTCCAGGGCAGGGATCAAAGTCAGTGATGCCGCAGGTGGTTCTGCAATCTGCGCTACTCGTAATATTGTTTGATAGAGATCAGACGACTGAAGCTGATATAATCTCAAATTGTTTGGCAGATGCGGTGCTGATATATATTTCTGGTATTCCATCCCAGTTGAAGAATAAGCTGACTGGAGTGCATGAGCCTAGTTTTTCAGCTGAGATCCAAGGAAGAAAACCTGAAGGGTGCGTGGCAGAGCTGCATTAATGTCGTCGAGACAAAATATTTCACACGAACTCAATCTTGGAAGGGAAAGATCATCTTAGTATGTATGAAATTCTCTTATTTTTTGTTTATTTAAATATATAGGCTATGAAAATGATTGAATCTCAAAGTGGGATAATTTAGAAGCTGTTTGTTTCTGTTTTTCACCAGCTGTGCCGCAAAAATTCAAACTTTTTATTATTATTATTTTAAATTAATATGGTTTGGTGTTTTTAGATTATTTTGATGTATTGATATCAAAAATAATTTTTAAAAAATAAAAAAAAACATTATTTTAATATATTTCGACACGAAAAACACTTTAAAAAAACGATAATATAGCATCTGTTTTGTGATTTTCTTTTCGACTTGCTGGGCCACTTCTGCTTTTTGGACCCTTCTTTACGTGTGTGTGTGGCTTTCCAATGCATGCATCGTTTGCTTTTCATGTGGAGGTCCAAACCTTTTATTTATATATTCTGCTCCGATGCTTTAGCTGGTTTTGGGATTTATTTATTTGGCATAGAAAAGCTCTTTGATGATCTACTCGATCGTCCGAGCAACTTCGGTTGCTTCTTCGTCAAGCAAGCTCGATGTGCATGTCTCTGATTCATCATCTTTCTTTCATAATTATGTGCACAACCACTCATTTCCTTCTTCGTTCTAGGTTAATCCTTCAATCATTAATGGACTGGCCCAAAACCAGGTTAATCAGCCCAAAACAAGATTTTCCATTCGAGTTCTTCACTCTAGAATGAGGGCCTAAAAGCCCAAGCCATGGTTTATTCCCTCAATCATCCATGTTACTTTCTCTCTGTTGCCCCACCTTACCTTCACCTCCTTGGAAACGGGTTGTTGTCCGAGTAGCTGCAGCTAACCTCAGAACTTTTACTGTTCATAATGATACCTTACGTGTTTCCTAGACAACATCCCCGTTGAAATTCTAAATTTATATTTGAATAATTCACAGTTTAACTCGGCAAAAACTTGTTTTGAAGAAATGAAATCACGTGAAACTGTGATTAAACTGTTCATTACATCAATCATGATTAGCGCAAATTGAATACCAAATCAGATGATTGACAGGCTTGAGCAACAAAATCTTCAATCACACCAGAAAACAATCTGCATGAATGTGAATTCTCAATAGGAAAAAATCATCAAATGAGTTGTTGCTTTGGACATAATCAAAGACAGAACTTGACACCACAACCACCCACCTTAATTTCAGGCATGCATTCATGTTGAAAATCTTTTCTTTTTCTTGACAATCCATTTCACAGGCATGATTAGCTGCATGATCCTGATCAACAAATCGAAATCCTTATCCAAGCTAGGTTTTGGTTTAAGCAAGGATATCTTTTTCCCCCAGCTAATTAACTCAGTAGTTCCAGTGAGTTGGGAGGTGATCAGAGGAACTGATAACTCAATGAGTTAACCCAGTAGTTCCGTGCTTAGCTTGCTGGCAGACAGGCAGTATCGTGGCTTAGCTTGCAACTAATGATCAGATAATTCCACATGCATGACCCAACACCCAATACTAATTGGTGGAGTGGCCATGATCACCCCCGCGTCATGGGCGGTGAGCTATCCCCTTTTTCTGATTGTTTATTATTATTATTGCATGGTGCTTCGTATTTTCAAAGAAAATGAACTGTTTTTAGATCAATTTCGTGTTTTTAATTGGAAGATGCATGCACTGGATTTCCCTAGTTCGTTTTTGTTTGGAATAAACAAGACAATCGACATGAAATTGTGGAGGTCAGATTTATTTATACGAAGACAATACATTATAACCCTGTAAATAAATAAATAAATACCCAAATAATACAGTAAAATAGTATTTTTAGATTATTTTCATGTGTTTCGAAACTAATTTTTAAAAATAAAAAATATTATTTTGATGTATTTCTGAACAAATAAATATTTTCAAAAACAATCTAAACCGCGCTCCAAAACAGACTTTAAATTTTATATTGAAAATAATACTATTTGAATTCTATTTAAAATTCAAAATTCAAAATGATTGTGTTTTTAAAGAAAATTGTATATGATATCTGTTCTTCGTGCATGTTATTCATGTTAAATTGTATTATTTTTAAATGAATTTTAAACTATATTATTTCTCTAATTTTATTTTAATTATATAAAAAAAATCCCCATCATGCTTAAGAAAACAATGGACCGTACAGCTGATTCGATGCTTAGGTGGATCCTTCTCACTCCTCGATCTAATCACTTTCACTTTTCAAGATCTGAAATCTGGAGGGCAGATGACGGTGGCGCTGGGTGGAGGAGCCGTGCTCTCTCTGCTCCCACCACTTTCTTTCGTTTCTATGAGAAATGCTAGCCCTCTCACTAGGGTTAATACTATTCCGCTTAATATTACTAATATTCTTTTTTAAAATAAATAAATAAATTTGAATCTCTCCTCTATAATCAAGAGATTTATTATATATCAAGCAAGTAAATGCTAACAATCCCAAATAATAACATTCCCTATAAAATTAGATATTGCAATGATTATAAATATTTTAGGAGCTGGGAATTATTTTTATAATCAAAGACTTTGTTACGTAGTCAGCCTCTATAAGGACTCCAAATTCAATGACGTCTAAACCAGCCATGTTCAACACGCACACGAGCGCCTGAGCACTCACTCCTGCCCTCTTTCCTTCTCTGCTGTTTGCTTAAACAGGAAAAAATAAATCACAGCCAGCCCCCCTTATAACACTCTCTTCAAACAGTAATCTGTTAACATTCCAAAATAAATAAATAATTATAAAGTAAATTTTTTTACACTCATTAATCTCTTTCTCTCATTGATCTCTGAATTTTGGAGCTTTACACCAGGTACAATCTGCATTTTATTTGTTTTGGTTTTTGAGATGTTATTTCTTGTTCGATTGATCAAATCTAGAACATCCTGGTTTTTTAATTAATTAAAGTTTTTATTTTTGATTTCCTTGTGTGTTCATTGGCTGATTGTTGTTTTTGGGTGGGTTAGAAAGGGTGAAAAGAGTGACTCTTTGGTTTCATCTTGATGATTTTTTACGTTTAATGTGATGGGGTGCCGATGTTTTTGTGGTATGCAAGGAAACGGTAGTTGCTGGGATGCTGACACCTTTGATGGGATGTTTTTATGAATGCATTTTCTGCTTTTTTAGTGCTATGGATATGGAGCTTAGTGATTGTTATTGAATTAGATAATGCAATGGTTGATTTGGTTTCCCTTTGATGATTGGATATGAAAGATTTAATCTTTTTGTAAAAAGTGGGAGTTTTAGAAAAGGGGGGCGGGGTTAGTGCATAAAGTGGGGGATGTGGTTTAGGATAAAGGACTCTTTTGTTTTTTGTAGGTTTTCTTCATGGATGTTAAATCAGTTGAGGATATGATAGAGGCATCATCAGGAGTTCACTTTTCTGGGTTTCGTATGAATGGCCTGGAGTTGAGAAATACAGAGGTGAGACAACTGACGACGTTGGCAGCTGAAGAGATGCATAAGCAACCCTTTGTCATTGGTGAGTTAGTGAGTGTTCGCTTTGTTGATTTTGTACTTGCATTGTTTTGATATAGGTTTTCAGTGAATTCTTTGATTGGTTTATACTGAGAGGTGCTGTGTGGTTCTGTTCTTGTTTTGTGAGATCAATCGTTGGTAAGGTGCTGACTAGCAATGGTTGTTGAAATTCAGGATGTATGATTGGTAGTGAATTCTTTCATCAAAATGTATTTTTTAACTTCTCACTCTTACCATGTGAGAAGAGAACAGATTGGAGAAAGCTCATGAATTATTGCCTTTATTTATTATCAGCTCAAAAGACATGTTTTATGCCTGGGTGCCATATCAAAGTTTTTTCATATTGGTTTGGCTGAACATTGCACTTGATATCTTACCTTCCTCTATTAGAAACTTCTAACTAGTTTACTCTTACCTCTCAGTTGAATGTTTTTGAACAGCATATATTTGCCTGCTCTAACCAGACAACAAGAACAACAGAGGATACACGAGTTTGGTGTGCAGAGCATAGACATTTGAAGTGTGAAAAAATGAATCTTTATGTTGGTAATGCAATCAGAATCATTTAATAGGGAGTTGGATAACAGGAATGCTAAAAGAATAGATTAATCTCGTAGTGAATTTTGCTCTTAAACATCACCCAGTCAATCCAGAAATGGGTGACAATGGTTTTCGATGTAGATTTGGTGAAGAAAATTAAAACAGCAGGATTAGGTGGGCAGGGAGGGATCTGATGTTGAAGAAAAGAAAATGAAATATGTCTACATCTGTAACTGTTGCTGATGCATTGGTTTCTTTTTTTTTTTTTTTCATGGGATCATGTGTTCCCTTTTCACTTTTTTGATATATTTATATATTTTTTAAATGTGCCATTTTTATTAATCATGGTACAGGAGTTGCTGGTGGAGCAGCCTCTGGGAAGACTACAGTTTGTGATATGATTATTCAACAACTTCATGATCAGCGTGTGGTGCTTGTTAACCAGGTAATGACTTCCCAATTCCAAATTAGTTTTGGAAGTTGCTTAGGAAACACAATATCAAAACTTGAGTACTTGGTCATAAAGGTTTGATGCTATTATCAGGATTGATTGACTATAAAAATAAATCTTGTTCATGGTTGACATGGCAGGATTCTTTTTATCATGATCTGACTGAAGAGGAACTTACAAGAGTTCATGAGTATAACTTTGACCATCCTGGTGAGTAGACTTCTCTAAGAGACATTTTGCTATTTGAGGGATATTGGATACAATGATTAGTGTGTATTTCCTCTTAAACTGTCATTATCCAAACTGGAACATTCTGTAATGTACATCTCTAGTGGAGGCATTTAAGGACATGATTATTTCCAAGTTTATTGAAATGGCAGGGAGAAACGTTTGTGTGGTGGAGGCTATTTCACCCTGTTAATAAGCATAATATTTCTTTTGTTGTCAGATGCATTTGACACTGAGCAACTATTATGTGCTATGGAGAAGTTGAGGCATGGGCAAGCAGTAGATATTCCAAAATATGACTTCAAGAGTTACAAAAACAATGTTTTTCCAGCAAGAAGGGTACAGTTTTTCCTATTGTCCCATTGTCTTGTAAAAGATAACTCTCCTTGATTTATGTCAACCCATTGGGATATCTTGCAGTTTGATACTGGCTACATAGACACTTAGGTTCTGTACTATCATAGGAGTTGTGAGAGCAGCTATTTCAAGCAAGTATGTTTAAGGTTGGACTATCCCAAATCATCCCTTCTGAGAGTCTTGGACATTGCTAGGTGGGACCTTGATTGGATAGTGGCAAATATATTGTTGGGATTTATGTTCAAGTGCCACTTTCTTTATAAAATTCTTGAAGGGTGTTTGGGAGTGTGGTTGCGATTGCTTTTCAAAGTGTTTTTCACTTGGAAATGTATTAAAATATTTTTTTTAAAATCATTTATGACATCAGCACATCAAAATGATCAAAAAACACACAAAAAAACCTTTTTTTTCTCGAAAAACACTCTTGGAATGCTTCCCAAACACCCCCTTAATGTTGAAGGAGATTGCTGGTGAAATCATGAAATTGCTTATAGCTAGATTTCGGGTTTTTCCTTGTGTTTGATTTTGTGTTCTGTGGCTTATGTTACTAACATGGAATGTTATGGGCACAAAAAATTCAACATGATAGAGCTACAAAAAGGTAAAATAACTAAAGGGAATAATACTATATTATGACTGTACTATACTACAGTGCATAATTGGATTCCTCTAATGGAGTTCATTTTTAATTTAGGGAACTATTAATTTAACCAAAAACAAAATGACGTGAAACTTCAGTAGTTACCAGTTTCTCTTTTCCATCATATTGATTGTAGTCTTTGTCAATGACCTTGGTGTACATGTGCAAGTATGATGGGCACCTTCATATTAATCATTGGTGGACAAATGTCTTGTTTTATATTTCAGCTGCACATGCCATATTACACTTACCAGTGTTTTGCCATACTGAGATTTCTCTACATAGTGCATTTGAATACTTATACCATGATGTCTTTTTACACAACATTGTTATCTCTGATCTTGTAGTTGGACTGATAGAATGTAAATCCCATGTTTGATTCTTCCATGTGCATCACATCCTGAACTCTTAGTGCTACACCTGTTTTGTAGGTCAATCCTTCAGATGTTATACTCTTGGAAGGCATTCTAATTTTCCATGATCCTCGTGTTCGAGAGCTGATGAACATGAAGCTATTTGTTGATACAGGTTATTTAGTTTTCCAGCTATTGGTTAACTTTTGCATCACTGTGTATAATCTATAGGGGGACATTGTGTGAAGATGTGGGTTTCATAAAATGCATAAACCCTTTAGGGCATTCTATATTTTAGGTGAAGCCTTCTGAGAAATGTCATAATCCTTACCTTACTGGCCTGATTATTGGAGTTTTTGTAATTGCAACCTGTCTTTCTCAGCATCTTAGGTTGTCTCAAGTAGCAATTGGTTTTTTCCTTTAACAAAATGTTTACACCTGCCTTATTTTCTCCAAACCGTAAAAAAATTATGTTGTTACTTGCCATTTTTCTTTCTGTTTTGTTTTGTAACCAATAGGTTCTGATGTTCCTTATAAAATAATTGAATATAAGACAAACACGTCTTACATGTTACTAGCACTATTGCTTGACATTGTTCAATTTTCAGTGCAGATGCTGATGTACGTCTGGCTAGGAGAATAAGGCGGGATACTGTTGAAAAGGGTAGAGATATTAGCACAGTACTTGATCAGGTTAGTGTCTTTTATTTTGTAGGTTTGAATCTTGAACTAATGGGAGCCTAAAAGTGGAATAGTTCTTTCATTTCTTGCATTGTTCTCTTACAGTTTTATTGAAATTAAAATCCAGGAAATATTTTTTTTTTCCTTTTGGTTGTTTGGTTGTTAAATATGGTGAGAAAAGAAAGGAAAAAATGAAGAACTTCAAGATCTACAGCTTGTTCCCCAGCCAATTTATTTAACCTAGAACATGTGAGGCTTGGTGAAGAGAGATAGGAAGTGCACTCCTACTCCCTTTTCTTTTTTCCATTGATTTTTTCTTAATTTCTTCCCATGCTACCCCAAAATCGTTTTCATTTCTCCTTTATACTCTTAGCATGTTAAAAAATGAAGAACTTCAAGATCTACAGCTTGTTCCCCAGCCAATTTATTTAACCTAGAACATGTGAGGCTTGGAGAAGAGAGATATGTGTAACCTCACCCTTCCTTTGTTGACTCCATCTTTAAAGAAAAAAAGTTAGTTTCCTTTTTATTTACTATTAAATTTGGAGGTTTAACAACAGCACGTGATTTCTTATGTTTTCTTTTTATTTTTTTACTTGATGAATTATGATACTTATTTAGAGATGAAGAGAATCTTAAAGTAAACCAATAGAAAGCCTTTTATGCAAGTGAGCTAGGTTTCATCTCATCTAATTTGCTATCATGGTTTTTTACCTTCCTTTTGTGGTGGGATGTAATAGAATTATTTTGATGCAGTACTCAAAATTTGTGAAGCCTGCTTTTGATGACTTCATACTCCCAACAAAGAAGTATGCTGACATCATCATTCCTCGTGGAGGAGATAATCATGTAGCCATTGATTTGATCGTGCAACATATTTGTACAAAGCTTGGCCAACACGACATGTGTAAAATATATCCCAATTTATATGTCATTCAATCAACTTTTCAGGTAGGGTTTCTTACATTCTAATCTAACCTGGGAAAGGGATATGAATTCTAATGGAGAGCTAGTTAATCATGATTAAGAACATGTTACCAGCTTTTCTGGCTCTGTGTACTGTGTTGTTTGCTTATTCACATCCAACAATCATTACTTGTCTCATGCAGATACGTGGTATGCATACCCTAATACGTGATTCCCAGACAACAAAACATGACTTTGTTTTTTATGCTGACAGGTTGATTCGTTTGGTGGGTTTATATTTTCTTGATGAGTTTGTTTGGTGTTGTTTCTTTCTTGAGAGTGCAATATAGTGGCCTTTTCTTTTATTCAGTTTGTTCACTCGTCCAATCTCTTACATTTACCAGGTTGTTGAACATGGTCTGGGACATCTACCATTTACAGAAAAGCAGGTGATCACTCCCACTGGTAAGCTGATGTTTCTCAATGTTCTGAGAATCTTTAGGCTATCAAGTTCTTGATTTCTAGTTCGCTATTACCTGGTATTTATTTTATCAATGAGAGATGAAATCTTGGAGAAATATTTGATGTTTTTCAACAAATAAAAAAATATATACTTTCTCTTTACTAGATATAGCTATAACATGGATGATGTGCATGTTGGCACCCTGGTAACAGAACATATCTTACTTGTGATGGTACGTTTATAGCTGCAAGATTAGGCATGTGGCTTATTTCTACTCATTTCATACTTTTAAGTGATGGGTCCATATTTCTCTCGTTTGAGCTTCTTGATTTTATTTTTGTAAATTTAACTGCTTGGATCATGGTTTTTACTACATTTTTTTCCTGTGTGGTGCAGGGTCTGTTTACACTGGTGTGGATTTTTGTAAGAGGTTATGTGGTGTCTCCATTATTAGGAGGTTCTCATACGATCTCTCATTTCTTGAAGCAAGGGATATGTTCCCTTGTCTGTTTAGCATTTTGATTTACTTGCTTTTTTTATTCCCTTGCATCTTATATCTCAAGCTGCGCATGAGATCAAATACCATGGGCAATGGCAATAAGTCAGCTATATAACATTGATCTTTCTTTCTGTATGATTGATACCAACTATTATAGTGAAGTTCCTCTCCAGATACTATTATGCAAAAGTACTATGAAACCAACAATACGCTAGGGTGTGTTAATTTCTAAAGCTCAATGTGGTGGTTACATGAATGGGTAGAATCATGATTGATTGATTGTTCTAGTTTCTTGGTTAGAGGAAGAGAATTAGGAAGATGTAGCCACTATAACAATCATTTCTTATTTTTTACGTTGTATGAACTTCTCCTGCATCTTTCCCAGTGGCATGAAAAACAACCACTTATCTCTCTTGTATTGACATCAGTGGCGAGAGTATGGAGAATGCTCTACGAGCATGTTGTAAAGGCATCAAGATTGGGAAGATTCTTATTCATAGAGAAGGTGACAATGGTCAGCAGGTTTGTAAAGGCTCTTCTCTTTGTTTCCAAGCGTGTCTGAGTTGATATTTGTGTGTGCCATACAATCTCTGAGTTCTGACTATTCGTAACGCTTCATTGATTTGGCAGCTTATCTATGAAAAGTTACCGCAAGATATCTCGGATAGACATGTGTTGCTATTGGATCCCATTCTAGGGACAGGTTGGTTTGTTTCCTCTATAGATTTTTGTTTTGGAATACGTTAGTAATAATAAAAAATTTACTGCATTCATACTCCCAAAATCTTGCTTCTTTTTTTATTTCATTTTTATCGTAACTTGGTGGAGAAGCACTTGCTTCCCTGAACTTGGCTACAACTTATCCCCCATCATTCTACTGACATACAGCATAAAAGATAGTAGCTTCTAGATTCAATTCAAGTTTGAATTTGAATATTATAGCAAATTACCTGACTGAATGTATGACTTGCATTGCTTACTGGTATTAATATGACTTTCTACCTTTTGTACAGGCAATTCAGCTGTTCAGGCCATTTTGTTACTTATTAGCAAGGGTGTTCCAGAATCCAATATCATTTTTCTTAATCTCATATCTGTAAGCGAGATCAATTTTTTGCTTTCATCTGTACCTGACTCATCATTAGACATTAATTTTTTGGACATTCCAGTTTTCTGTTTATAAATATGATGTCTATTTCCACCAGGCACCCCAGGGAGTGCATGTGGTCTGCAAAAGATTCCCAAGAATAAAGATTGTAACGTCTGAGATTGAAACTGGCTTGAATGAAGATTTCCGTGTCGTACCTGGCATGGGTGAGTTTGGAGATAGATATTTTGGCACAGACGATGACGACGAAGAACTGGTGGTGGCCCATGCACCAAAGAGATTCTAAGGGCTGCGTTGATTAATCTGCCGAGAGCGAGCAGCCAACCCTGCCGGACTCTTTATGTGCTGAGTTGTGCACTTTCAGTTTTGAACAAATTTTGACTCAAATCAAACCTATAGCTTCTTCCTTTCATTTCTATATGTTTATTTTTTCAAAAAGAAAAACTATGAGTCACACGGGGGAGGTGATTGATTCTGTCACCTTAGTTCTACGCGCAGAGGGTTTCTAATAGGAAAAAAAGTGCAATAAACCAAAAGGTTAGTTTGCATGGCTCAGAGGAAAGTGATTAGTGATTACGGCACCTTCTTGTAGCTTGATGGTGACAGCCTCCCCGTGAATATTTGTATCTGTGAACCCAGATATTTTATCCCATATATGTGATAAAATTTAATGGTGAACCATTATTTTGGTTCAGCTAGGGTTTGAATATCCTATCTCTATTCTTTTGTTATTGTGGTATTCTGATTTTCTCACCCATGCAACATTTTTCCTCATGAATATAGTGGGGCATTTATCAAAAAATGAAGCTGAAATGAATTAGAAGGGGCATTTGCATTAATGGTTAAAAATTATTGGTTGAGTTAAAGATGTTAGCATCTACCTCTTCAAATTTTGGAGGGAGCAAGCTGCAGATGAGGGAAGAGCTTTTCCACACAATATATTCGGGTTTACAAGCTATAAGATATAATTATAGGAAACACCACTTGGCAAAGACAGTGATCACTCATTGCTTTATCCAAGGATGATAATCTTTGTTGGGCCAATCTTTTGACACGCGTTGAGATTTGTGGGGTGGATTTCTTTTGGTATATTCTATTGAAGATGATCTATATAGAGTGGTGCTTGTGAAAGCTTGTTTTTGCATTTTTCTCTTTATCATTTTATTTATCCAATATTCATCCTTGAAAAAGCTTTAGCATGTCGGCCTTTGTTGGAAAGCATGCAGGTATTACACCCCTCTCCCTCTCCCTCGCATTTCCATGGCCTACCTATTGAACTTCCATTAAGCTTATGTCGAGCATTCAAGTCCTCTTCAAGGCAACATTTTGACGACGAATCCATCACCACTGAAACTGGAGTGCACTCCAGCAGAAAATTTCCTTCTCCTTTGCAGCTATAGATAATGCTCACCCGTGTTCTTTTTTTTTATTACAGAAGAGAGGCTCGAACGCTAAATCACTTTGGGAAAGTGGGATATGGATGTGGTTGAGCTACAGTAGTTGAACTTAGTTGCCTTTGTTGTAGACTTTCATATATACAAATGATTGAAAATTCACCTCTTGCAGCATAAAATCATCTAGTTTTGTGAATCTGGGGCAATGGATCATAGTGTATATAGTATGGCAGATTCCCTACTCTAAATACATGCATACACGTATATTGAAGCTTCATATGCTAATGTATAGGTTATCTACTCAAGCGTTATATAGCTTCTAAGGTGGTTGGTTTATTCTATTGTTAACTCCAGATGAGCTGATCAGGACTGCCAGGTACATTGCCACACCAGGGAAGGGCATTTTGGCTGCAGATGAGAGCACAGGCACCATTGGCAAGCGTTTTTCAAGCATAAATGTTGAGAATATCGAGTCCAACCGGCAAGCCCTGCGTGAACTCCTTTTCACTTACGGCAAAGCCCTGCCTTACCTCTCTGGTGTAATCCTCTTTGAAGAAACCCTCTACCAGAAAACCTCTGATGGGAAACCGTTTGTTGAAGTCCTCCAAGAAAACAATGTCATTCCTGGAATCAAAGTTGACAAGGGTGTGGTTGAGTTAGCCGGGACTGATGGTGAAACTACAACCCAAGGTTTTGATTCACTCGGAGCACGCTGCCAGCAATACTACAAAGCCGGCGCGCGATTCGCGAAATGGCGTGCTGTCCTCAAAATCGGCCCGACTGAGCCATCTGAATTGTCTATCCAGCAGAATGCACAAGGGTTGGCTCGTTACGCTATCATTTGTCAGGAGAATGGTCTGGTGCCTATTGTGGAGCCTGAGATTCTGACTGATGGGGCTCATGACATACAGAAATGTGCTGCTGTCACTGAGACCGTGCTCGCAGCTGTTTACAAGGCATTGAATGATCACCATGTTCTTCTCGAAGGCACACTCCTCAAGCCTAACATGGTAACTCCAGGTTCGGACAGCCCAAAGGTATGATCAAAATACCTGAACCATCTCACCTAGAAATTTAAGCTGTTAAGTGAGGTCATAAGATACGATTTATATTATTCTCTAACACACTCTTTCAAGATAAAAGTCTTTTGAGCTTGAAATTTACTTAATTCTTATCAAATAGAATGAGGATGGTGAGATTTGAACTCGTTAGTTCTGATACTATATCAAATAATCATATCAAATAATCATCTCATTTAAAAAGTTAAGCTGTTAAATTAGGGCTTGATTTATATTATTCTCTAACAATATCAACATCATTGCTTAACCTAATTCATTTTGTCATAGTTGTCTTCAATTATTGATTGATCTCCAAAGGGTTTGATTCTTATAGGTAACACCTGCGGCGATTGCTGAATTCACAGTGACCGCGCTGCGCAGAACTGTTCCTCCAGCTGTACCAGGCATTGTGTTCTTGTCTGGTGGGCAGAGTGAGGAGGAAGCAACACTGAACCTCAATGCAATGAATAAGCTCGAGGTGCTGAAACCATGGACTCTGTCATTCTCTTTCGGCCGAGCATTGCAAAAAAGCACACTCAAGACATGGGCTGGAAAGAAGGAGAACGTTGAGAAGGCTCAAGAGGTATTCCTGGTTAGGTGCAGGGCAAATTCCGATGCAACTCTCGGCAAGTATGCCGGAGGAGGTACCGGTGGGTTGGCTTCCGAGAGCTTGTTTGAGAAGGGCTACAAGTACTAGGCTTCTCTCTGTTTATGGGGCTGGTGATTTCATGCATGTAATTGTGTAGCTTGTGTTTTCCTTCCTTTCATTGCTAATTAATTAATTAATTAATTGCTTCAGGTATATATTTCTTGGAGATAATTATTATTATTTTATAATAAAATGCCACAAAGTCAACAGCCGAAGCAATATATAGGAACAGACAAAACAAAAAAAAGAAAAGGAAAAGACTTATAATCTTAAGAAATTTAATTCAGCCTTCACATTGAAAATGTTAGCATTTCAAATTTGCATATTGCATCCAATGGCTTTTAATATTTCTATGATATAAATTATTAAATTATAAGTTTGAGAGTATATACTAAATTCTTAACAAATACAACATCGAATGATGAATTATTTCTATTATTATTCTTATTTTTGTTATTATGACTGTTAAATTGTCACAATCATTATAGCTATCACTATTATCATTACAGTAAGTAATTAATATTCTAATTGTTATTGACATTATATTTATTGTCACCATCATTATTGTTATTATCGTCGTTGTCATTATCACAATAACTATTATGATTACTAACATCGTTATTGTTATTAATATTATTAAAATTATCACAAGTATTATTATCATTACTAATATCATTATCATTTTTTTTTGTTATTATTGATATTCTTAATATTAATTTATGAGTTATTGTTACTATTATCATCACAACCACAGTTATTAATATCATAAGCATTACAACCATTATAAATAATTATTAATATCATAAACACTACAACCATCATAATAAATTATTATTGTTATCATCATTATCATTAGTAACGTCACTACTATTATCATGATTATAACAACTAAAGTTATTATTACAATTATTGTCCAAACAATAAAAATGATTAAATTATCTTGAAGAATAAAATTACATTTTTTTTTATAAAAGAGCAAGCAGGAAAAAAATCACTAAAATTATTTTTATTATTATTATTATTGTGTAAACAGTAAAAATCATAAAATTATCCAAAAGAATAAAATAAAAAACCCAAAAACTTTAACAAAAGAGTAAACAACAAAATATAAAAAAAATGACAAAAATAAATAAATATTATTAGCATATAAAATCATTTGATTTGAAGAACAAATTAAAATAACAAAAAAAAACAAAAAAAAAAGCAAAGGGAAAAAATAAATATCAATTTTAAAATAATCATCAACATAAATTGAAATTTAAAGACCAAATAAATAAATAAATAAAACCTCAACAAAAAAGAAAATGTTAAAAATTACAAAATCAAGACTAAGAGTATATACACATAAATATTAACATAAAAAAGGAATTGTTTAAAAAGAATCAAAAAAAAATTAAAGGAATTATAACCAAATCAAAATTTACTTGAAAAATTTATTATACTTGAAAAATTTTATAGAAGAAAACGTATCAAAAGTTTTCATATCTTTATATGGACTGTCAATAGCGTATCCTAAGGACCACTTGGACATAACACAACCATAACCAATGTGCCATGGAGGGGTCGAAGAATTGAAAACAGTAAGAAATTTGAAGTCAAATGTTATATTTAAACAATAATTAATGATTCGATGCATGCTCTTTTTAATTAAAATTATTTTTTGAGATTTTTCTTTCATTTCTAACATCAATATATCAAAATCATCCTGTCGAATAAACATTATGCTTCAAACATTTATGATAATCATGGTGCAAAGTGCTTTAAAAAAAATACTTTTTAATTAAAAACATAATAATTTTTTCAAGATTTTCTTTTCATTTCTTATATCAATATATCAAAGTCATAAAAAAACAATTAATAGCTGAAATGGAGAGTTTTGTTGCTCAATTTTTACAATGAATTCTTATTCCAAACACCGAATAGTAAATACTAGATTAGTGTTTTAATACATTGCACTACAGGTGGAATTGAATTTTTTTAATATAAAAATAAACCCAAAATTGCTAAGGTGTTTTATAATAATAAAAAATGTAACCACGAACTCAAAATATTAACATTAACAAAAACACTAAAATGCATCGCTCATTCACTATTCATTACTGTTCACGCACACCCAGATCCACTGTGGACTGGGGTGCGTGATCTGCTACTTCTTGCTTTCAACATGCACAGGTGCAGTGAGGAAGTGGATAAAAAGAGAGGCCACCTTTTTAAAAATCAAAGGTGCAGTAGACAAAAAGAGAGGCCATTGCAAGGCATTCAATGTAAGGGTCCACCACTGGATGGTTAAGATGAGAGTAGGACGAGAAAGGAGCAAAAAAAGAGTGTACTATTAGTTGCCATCCAAAGATAGTCAGAGAGAAAGGTGACTTATTCATGTCTGTTGAAAAACACAAAGGTGCACGCGAATCAAAAAATTAAAACAAGGCTTCTGCACTACGGGCTTCACCCTGCCCGATAAAAATAAACACAGAGTCCATCCTGTATGTGCGCGAATTGCATTCACAAATAAAGCTAAACCTCCCTCGGTGTAGGCCTTCCATCACCGTTTATCTTGACTTGGGATGCGGTATTGTTCAGTTTAGTGCCCTGACATCCACCAGTCAATTACAGAAAAAGCTGTTGTAAGAATACGTTTTATTAAGACTAATATTACTTTGTATTTAATTAATTTGGAAGTTGCCGAACAATTTACAAAGCAATTTACATTATTTATATTAATTAATTGAAAAGTTGCTTATGACACTTTGATATTAATTAATTTGACAAGACAACATTTTGATCGATGACAGCAACAAGAAATAATGAAAGTAAAAACCCTTACCGAAGGCAAGACAATAAAATAAAAAACCATAAAACATCATTAAAACAAAGGTGAAGTGCAGACTGAAAATCGAATGACCTCCTTCTCTTTATCTGACCTTCTTCTCTTTCTCTTCCAAGCCTATACCGCAATGGACTTCATTTTAGAAGCTAAGAGAAACCCGCAAACTACTTTTTTCTCTTATTTTGTCTTTGATGGCGGCTCCGGGTGGGTTAAGTCAGAACCACCACAACCACCAACATACTATTTTTCCTCTTATTTTGTCTTTGATGGCGGCTCTGTGTGGGTAAAGTTCAGAACCACCACAACCACAAAGGTATGTCAATGGCTAAAGAACCTGCCTTTAGCACCTGAATATCGTCCAACACAATCTGAATTCCAAGATCCAATTGCTTAAATTTTTAAAATTGAAAATGAAGCTTTTCAATATGGAAACTGCAAAATTATCCCTTCTGTCTTCCCTATGCTAAAATCCACTCTTTCCGATTAGGTCTTCATGGATTAGTTTCCACACGGTTTAGTTTCTACGATTGCCTTTTGCTGGGTTTTCTTGATGGATCACTATATCTATATCTTTAGGCGATCTGTACTTTACTGGGTTACTTAGTTTAAAACTCAGTTTTTATTGGGATTTGTATCCAGTATTTTTTATGGTATAACAATTTTTTGTTGTGATCCATCACGATTTTAAAGTGGGCTGCCTGTGAAGAGTGTAGCGATGGATTTTTGCTATATGACCTTGAAAGCCAATACTCATGTGGAGAAGAAAAACAGACCCAAAAAATGTGGCATCAATCATAGTAGGAGGTGTTGGGACTCAGCTGTTTCCCTTTACCAGAAGGGCAGCAACACCAACTGTAAGAAAATACATATAATTTATAGAAGATTATGAGTTACTGTTATAAAGTTTGAGATTGAAATATGCAGTTCATGGTATTCTGCAGGTACCACTTGGAGAGTGCTACATGCTTATAGACATCCCAATGAGCAACTACATCAATAATGGAATAAACAAGATTTTTGTGTTGACCCCATTCAATTAGGCTTCCCTGAATTGGTACCTTGCGTGCATGTGCTTCGTAAATGGTCTTAACTTTGGGGATGGATTTGTGGAGGTATGATTCCATTCTTAATGTATTTATTTCCTTGACTTCAGATTTTAGAATCAGAAATTTCCTGCAAACAGA
Organism: Salix arbutifolia; assembly: GCA_025169955.1. Lineage (NCBI taxonomy): Eukaryota > Viridiplantae > Streptophyta > Magnoliopsida > Malpighiales > Salicaceae > Salix > Salix arbutifolia. The sequence goes on along the minus strand of CM045912.1, from coordinate 18,272,488 downwards.
ATCTAGGATGCCAGTTTTTTATCTTTTTTTCTATCATGCAAGATTTATATGTTGAGAGAAAGCAATCAAACCATGAAATTATTCTTTTTTAGTGACATATAATCATATTATGATACAAAGCTAGAGCTTACTTTTGGTAAATTTTCATGCCAATGATTTGATCAAGAAATTGCAAATCATCCTATCTTGACAGATGCGTGATAAGAGAACCTCAATGATAACATTGAACATATATTATCCAATCTGCAGTTCTTATAATACTAACGAATCTAATGAAGGAAATTGCATCAAATTTTTAATTTAATATGGTTCCTTCATAATGTAGTGATGGATAATATACACATTTGATTAACAGGTTTTAGCAGCAAGCCAAACAACAGGGGAAGCAGGAATGAAGTGGTTCGAAGGAACAACATATGTTGTGAGGCAATTTACGTGGGTTTTTGAGGTGAATATGAAAAATTATTAGGCCATTTTCATCTGCATACAACTAACCGTACTCCACATTGCTCTTTATCCCTTACGCAACTTGAATTGGAGTTTTATGAACTTTGTTGGCTCCTGTAGGATGCCAAGAATAGGAACATTGAGAATATACTCATCTTATACGGAGATCACCTTTACCGAATGAATTATATGGACTTCGGGCAAGTATGCCATTATTCCTCTAATGACAATTAGTTTGATTATATTTAGCATTTTTTAAACTCGGGCTTACCTGTTTGCTTCATTAACAACATCATATTGATAATAATGCTGATTTTACAATTTCGTGTGCTATTGTGGGCGAAAAGTCTATTGAGTCTTTAGTTGTGCTTCAAGTGATATTTTTTCTCTGTTTATTTGTTCCAAGGAAAAAAAATTAATATAACATTCTGTCTTGATTACTTTGTAGTCGTGCATCAGGTTATGGACTGGTGAAGATAGACGGCCGGGGCCAAGTTTTCCACTTCGCCGAAAAGCCAAAGAGTTCTGAATTGAGACAAATGGTGAGAATTTCAAAATTCATATGCTTAGACCTAGAAACCTTTGAATCTACATCCACATGCATTCTCTTCTTATATTTGTCCAAAATAAGTAACACAAAATTATGAAGAACATAGCAAAATGACAGTCGGCTTCATTTTATGAACAACAAAGCAAAATGTCAGTCTGCTTCAATTTCTTTCAATGTAGGATAAACAAAATCTAAATCTCTAGCATTTCCATTTAGACCATTCCAATAGGCTAATTTATATAGAGGATTGAAATTTTGACCATCTGGTGATAAAAGGATTATCAAATCCAGATCATGCTTAATGACTTGAATTTTAATTACAGATTATATTTGTTGCCTACGCTTTACTGCTGGCCAATCAATTTATTAACATAAAAAATGCTAGGATTACAAAAATTAGTCTACATTATTTGTTCAATTGATAATTTAAATAATATATAAAAATACAGCAAAAATAAATAAATTGACAAACAAATCAGCAAAAAAGAGGTAAAAAGAGTATCAAGATTATTAAACAACCCAATGCTAACTTAATATAAAGTAAAGCGCAAAAAATAAAAAAACACAACTCTAAAAAAGAAACATCAACATAAAAAAAAGAAAAAAAAACAAGTAAACCCAAACGAACCTTCTAAACTTGGTCTAATCTTTAAACTTTGCACCTCATTAAATCTTGGTCCCGTGTTGAATGAAGAAGCATGACTCTTAACCAATTTAATTTTGAAGGATGAATTCATTGAAAAAACATTAATAAAAAAATGGAAAAAATAAGTATAAATTTGAGAGAAAAAAACCTAAGGATGATGAAATTTTAACTTTTTTTTCATTGCTTGCAGGGTGCCTGAGCTTATTTTGGCCTTTGTGTTTCGTTGTGCTTTTTAGCTATATGTTTTGCTTGCTTTGTTATGATTTGTAGTTTTTTTCCTGCTACCATTGTTCTCACTTTAATTAATTTGTGTTATGTATCTAATGTCGACATGCTTTTGAGCTTTTCTTACCTTCTTACCGATTGATCGCTGTTTTATTGAGATTAAAACTTTGCGGGGGGGGGGGGGGGGGGTGGGGGGGGTCCCCTTGCTCTGCTGGTATGTTGGCAATCTTTTTTTGATATGGAAACATTAATGCTTTGTTTATGAACAGAAACTATGTAATTGTCAAAATGTAGGACATAGATTTGGCAAATTATTAAGAGTCAAATCTAATGGGACTTGAAGGACAGCCAAATTTAAATAAATAAATAAATAAAAATAAATAAATCAATGAGTGAACCAAAACTATGTACATAAGCAACACATCCTTGATTGGATAGGCAATTTTCTTTTGGAGGACTATGGACCCTAGGGATTTAATTGATGGGAATAAAAATGAGCAAATGACAAATCTTGTTTTGGATCCATCATAGTGTATTATTAAGGGACATGATAAGATAAAAATAGATTGTAGCTACAGCTAGGGTTCATGTCCCATTAAATCAACCATGCACGTGTGGCCAAGTACCACCAAGAAAGTCTCATGGTAGACCATGCTCTTATTAGGGCTCACCTCTTTTCACAAACCCCATGTCCAATCCACTTCCCCTCTCTAATTTCATGATTCAATCGATCTTTGTCCACTTTTGCATCCTCAACATTTGAGATAGTAACTTGGTACATATACATGCACGCAATACAATTTATTTAGAGCTTGTTTGGGAGTGTAATTGCGGTAGCTTTTCAAAGTGCTTATCATGCTGAAATACATCAAAATGATATTTTTTTATTTTTTTAAATCATTTTTGAAATCAGCACATCAAAATGATCTAAAAACACCAAACTGCCGGTCTTTAAAATGAATTTTTTTTTTCAAATTTCGGCCAAAAACCGGTGGGATCGCAATGCCAAACGGGCATTTAATCTGATTTGACCATCAAACTATATTATTGTATCAATTTGTGTATTATGATCTAATTATGTTCATCTTCTTGTTCTAATTTGGAGTATTTAGAAAAATATGTCCATCTTTCTTTCTACTTTGTGATCAACCTAGAATAGAAAAAGGCTATGTTTATGATTTCGATATGTAATTTGAAATTTATTATTTGTTTATGAACATAGTATTCATCTATAAGAATTTTATTTGTACGTGACCTCCTTTTGATTTTCATAATCTCGTGTGTGTGTCTATTCTTAAAAGTCACTATCCATCCCTCACTCACCCACTCTCATGCCAAAACCACAACGGACAAAAAAAAAAACAATTGATTAAATGATTGTTTGGCTAGGCATTTCAATCGGTGTTTTGTCGAAATTTGATTTTTTTTTTCATTTTAAATGAATATGGTTTGGTGTTTTTAGATCATTTTGATGTGCTGATGTCAAAAATGATTTTTAAAAAATAACAAAACATTATTTTGATGTATTTCGGCATGAAAAGCACTTTGAAAAGCTACCGCAATCGCATTCCCAAACAGGCCCTAAAACTTGCACTAATAGGGGAAGGGTAGTAACATGGAGGTTGAAGGGAAACATAATGTTTATTAAATAAACTATAAAACATATGCTTTATTGCAATAAAGTCATGTTTGGTACTGTGTTTTAAAAATGTTCTTTAAAAAATTGAATTTGTTTTTGTTTTAAATTAATTATTTTGGTGTTTTGAGATCATTTTCGTGCACTAATATCAAAAATAATTTTTTAAAAAAAAATCATTTTGATATGTTTTAGACCGAAAAACACTTTAAAAAACAACTTCAACCACACTGCTAAACAGATATAAAAAAAACCTAAGAATCTTAGATCAAGCCATGTGCCCATGAGAAAAACCAAACCATCCCGGTTGATGCCAAGACATTGCTTGATCGGACTCCAAGATTTCATGTTTTGTCAAAAATATTACATTGCTTACACGAGATCATATCCACGTGATGATGATTCGTCTTCCAATCATTTTTAATTCCATAAATAAACGAAAAAAAACATGAAGAATGGATGGTATGGTTTGAAAATAACACCACAATGGAGTCCTTTTCGTATGTAAATCTCAAGAAATTTCTCTTACATGTATAGTTTATCTATTGTCTTTGTCTCTCCTTTTAATGTTGTTTGTACGTACGTGGTCCTCCTCTATTTCTCCACCTTTTTTTGCTCGTGGATAGATGATCGATCTTCACTTTTTCTCCACCGAAATTTCTTGCCCTGGTTTTCTCTCATCGTCTTCCCGAGTAAATTATAATTATTCCCTATTTACTATATGATCCAACTTCTCAAGGATTGCATGAGTTGTTTTGCATAAACCGTAGAAAACTAGGCAGCAGAATTAGCTGCCAAAAGCATTGACAAGCCATTGAAGCACTGCAATTTACAGCTCATATGGTAACCCGGCCACTGTGGCCACATAAAACGATGGACCACCTTCTTCAGCTGTCTTGGATATATTATTAAAGAAGACACGATCATATCTTGATTTATGGAATCCTCAGCAAATTGATACGTATCCAACGGCTCCTGTGTCAAGTCGGTTTGATCTTAAGGGAGGCCATCACAATCTAATTTATAGAAATCCATCAATCAACCATGGCGTCCTAAGGATGTTGACTCTTTGATTTTAACCATAAAATAGAAGCCAATAAAAAATCTTGGGAGATTTAATTTCCCTGTTCTTGTAAGCTTGTAGCTGTTATGTGACCAGAAAAGGGCATACAAGATGGTTCAACTTGACTAAAAAGAGCTCTGAAAAGTGAATCATCAGATTAAAGGGAAGCTTGGTTAGCAAGTCATTCAGCACCAGATTTTTCTTTTTCTGCGCTCGATCTGTGGTGGGAGTTACTCCTGGTAAGAAAAAAAAACTGAAACAGCTTTTTAAACATCAGGGTAGGGTTAGAACAGTACGTGCGTGGTCTTGAATCCTCCAAATCGGAGCATGGATACAGCTGGGTTTTTACATTTTCGAGAGATGAGGTTTACTCGTATAAAAAAGATATGTATTATAACAGCTTTAATGTAAGTTCATGTTTTTTTAGAGAGAAAGGATATATAGGATGATGTCTTATTCGCCCTAGCTGTCTCGAGATACTAATTAAATGCTAAATAAAATATAATAAAAAAGGTCATTAGTAAAGGAAAAGAGCATATCAGCTCACTAATAACTTTAAATAAAACCAAATGTGCATCTGCATCAACATTGTCTGAATTAACAGCTATGTCAATTAGAACATTAATAATAAAAAAAGAGAAAAAAAAGGAGGTGGTGGTGGTCTTGGATCCAGATCTTCTGTTTTTCTACTATAAACAAAACATAGGGTTCCCCCCTCAACAATCCCAACACAGACCAACTCTTCTCTTCTATCAGCAGCAATGCCTGCTCCTCTAAGGAATCCCAGTGTCTTCTCCTTCACCTTACTTCTATCTATAAACTCTCTTTTCTTTCATTCTTGTTACTCCATTGATGAACAGGGCCAAGCCCTTTTAGCATGGAAGAACAGTCTAAACACCTCCACAGATGCGCTCAATTCTTGGAACCCTTTCGACTCAAGTCCATGCAAATGGTTTGGGGTGCACTGCAACTCGAATGGAAACATTATAGAGATAAACTTGAAAGGAGTGGATTTGCAAGGCCCACTGCCTTCGAATTTTCAGCCACTCAACTCCTTGAAGAGCCTTATCCTTTCATCAGCCAATCTTACCGGTGGAATCCCGAAAGCGTTTGGAGATTATCTTGAGCTTACTCTCATTGATCTTAGTGATAATTCTCTCTCAGGAGAAATCCCAGAGGAAATATGCAGACTAAGGAAGTTGCAAACTTTGTCTCTCAATTCAAATTATCTTGAAGGTGCCATTCCTTCCGGTATCGGAAACCTTTCAAGCCTAGTGTATCTGACTCTCTTTGACAATCAACTCAGCGGCGAAATTCCACAGAGCATTGGAGCATTGAGAAGATTACAGATTTTTCGAGCAGGTGGGAATAAAAATGTCAAGGGTGAGCTGCCTCGGGAAATTGGGAACTGCACCAAATTGGTTGTTTTAGGCCTCGCCGAAACCAGCATTTCTGGAAGTCTCCCTTCATCAATTGGGATGCTGAAAAGGATTCAAACTATAGCCATTTACGCAACGCTATTATCAGGAGCTATCCCAGAAGCGATTGGAGATTGCAGTGAGTTGCAGAACCTGTATCTATATCAGAATTCTATATCCGGTCCAATCCCAAGGCGAATTGGGGAACTCAAAAAGCTTCAAAGTCTGCTCTTGTGGAAGAACAGCATGGTCGGGGCAATCCCGGATGAGCTTGGGAGTTGCACAGAGATTACAGTCATTGATTTGTCCGAGAATCTTCTAACAGGAAGCATACCAAGAAGCTTTGGAAACCTTTTGAAGCTTGAAGAGCTTCAGCTGAGTGTTAATCAGTTATCAGGCACCCTACCTGTCGAAATCACAAACTGCACAGCTCTCACTCATCTTGAAGTAGACAACAATGGAATCTCCGGTGAGATTCCTGCCGGCATCGGAAACCTAAAGAGCTTGACTCTATTCTTTGCCTGGCAGAACAATATGACAGGCAATATCCCAGAGTCCCTTTCAAAGTGTGAGAATCTTCAGGCTCTTGATCTTTCATATAACAGTCTTTTTGGTTCAATACCAAAGCAGATTTTTGGATTGCAAAATCTCACCGAGTTACTGATACTTCGCAATGAATTATCGGGCTTCATACCGCCTGATATAGGAAACTGCACCAACTTGTACAGGTTGAGGCTTAATGGCAACAGGTTAGGAGGTACTATTCCATCGGAGATCGAAAAGTTGAAGAGTTTGAATTTCATTGATTTGAGCAACAATCTTCTTGTCGGAGGAATCCCTCCATCAGTATCTGGATGTGAAAATCTTGAGTTTCTTGATCTCCATTCAAATGGGATCACCGGTTCTGTGCCTGATACTCTGCCTACAAGCCTCCAGTATGTGGATGTTTCAGACAACAGGCTTACAGGCTCACTGACTCGTACCATCGGGTCATTGATTGAATTAACCAAGCTTAATTTGGCAAAGAATCAACTTTCTGGAGGAATTCCGGCAGAGATATTGGGATGCAGTAGGCTACAATTGCTTAACCTTGGAGACAATGGTTTCTCTGGAGAGATTCCGAAGGAACTTGGTCAAATTCCATCACTGGAAATCTCTCTCAACCTAAGCTGCAACCAGTTTTCTGGAAAGATCCCATCGCAATTCTCTGATCTCAGCAAGCTGGGAGTTCTTGACATCTCTCACAACAAGCTTGAAGGAACCATAGAAGTTCTTGCAAATCTCCAAAACCTCATTTTCCTTAACGTCTCCTTCAATCACTTCTCTGGTGAATTGCCTAACACCCCGTTTTTTCGAAATCTTCCGCTAAGTGACCTTGCTTCAAATCAAGGACTCTACTTTTCAGGAGGCGAATCAGCACCAGCAGACCACACTAGATCAGCAATGAGACTACTGGTTTCTGTCCTTCTCAGTGCTGGTGTGGTGCTGATACTGCTAACAATCTACGCGCTAGCTCGTGCTCGAATTGGTGATCATGGGCTGATGGAAGACGATACATGGGAGATGAGTTTGTATCAGAAGCTTGAATTCTCCGTCTACGACATTGTTAAAAATCTAACATCATCCAATGTCATAGGCACCGGCAGCTCTGGAGTTGTGTACAGGGTGGACCTTCCAAATGGGAAGATGATAGCTGTAAAGAAGATGTGGTCATCAGAAGAGTCCGATGCATTCAATTCTGAGATTCGGACACTCGGTTCAATCAGGCATCGAAATATTGTCCGGCTTCTCGGCTGGTGTTCAAACAAGAATTCGAAATTGCTTTTCTATGACTACCTCCCAAATGGAAGCTTGAGCTCAATCCTCCATGGTGCTGGAAAGGGAGGAGCAGAATGGGAAGCTAGATATGATGTTTTGTTAGGTGTGGCACACGCGCTCGCATACCTGCACCATGATTGCGTGCCACCTATTCTACATGGGGATGTTAAGGCCATGAATGTGCTTTTAGGACCAGGCTATGAACCTTACCTGGCTGACTTTGGCCTAGCAAGAGTGCTAAATAGCAGTGATGATGATGATTTATGCAAGCCAAGTCCAAGACCTCAACTAGCTGGTTCTTATGGATATATGGCTCCAGGTACTTGTTCGTTTTCATTCAATCAAAATTCTACTAAATCACTAGCAATGTCTAATTAATCTTTTTTTATTTTGCTGTAGAGCATGCATCGATACAGCGTATTACCGAGAAAAGTGATGTGTACAGTTTTGGGGTGGTGATTTTAGAGGTTTTAACAGGAAGGCATCCATTAGACCCAACTTTGCCTGATGGTGCAAACTTAGTTCAGTGGGTTCGGGAACACTTAGCAAGCAAGAAAGATCCAGCTGACATTCTTGATTCAAAGCTCAGAGGAAGAGCTGACCCTACAATGCACGAAATGCTCCAAACTTTAGCAGTTTCATTCCTGTGCATCAGCACTCGAGCTAATGATCGCCCGATAATGAAGGATGTCGTTGCCATGCTGAAGGAGATCAGGCACGTTGAGACTGTAAGGCCAGAACCTGAACTGTCCAAGGGGGTTAATTTGACATCAGCTCGCCCATCACCTCCTGCTAGGATTCTAGTTTCACAAGGATCTTCTAATTGTTCCTTCGCCTTCTCAGATGATTCGATCTGATATCGAATAATGGGAACTTGTAGTGTAATCTTTTTCCCTTTTGAACTGTAATTTTCACCATGTATGGAGCTGTAGGTTGTAATACTGATTGATTAGTGTAGATTCAGCCAAGTACATCGTCAAATGTAACAAAAATAAGAACTTGAGAGATTCACTAGAGGGTTAAATTGAAAGTTTGTTTGATAGCTCCAATATTAGAGGTGGATTGGATTATCTTGGAAGTCGCGCGGGATGGCAACTGTTCTCGGTGTCAAGAGAATGACTTCAGGGCATGTAGAAGCTGGAACAATGATTGGCTCATCTGGATCCAAGCACTTAGAATTTATTGCCAGGGAATGGACTCTCTCTCTCTCTCTCTCTCTCTCTCTTGTAATAAAACTAGTCTTTCCAGCAGAGCTCACATGGACCCACGTTGTTAACATCACGTGACCATGTGCTGTCTGAGAGAGACTTTCCAGCCATGAACAAGAAAAAGCTCTTTCAAAGCATGCTAAACTTGGTTCATAAGAGACTGCGTGTCTTAGTTCGATCGGAAGCACATTTACAGGCAGGATCAACAGAACTGTTTATAAAAGCAAGATGATTATAAGCAACTGTTGCTCACATGCAAAAGGTTTTGAGACCCGCACGACAATTATAGCAGTCAGGAGAGAGACGACGTCGTAAGCCAGTCAAATCTCCAGTACGTTTTCTCAATCGTCATAAAATGGAGGAAGCAGAGTGGATAGTGATTTCTAGTTGCTGTCCGGCGATATGCTACGGGGTGATGATCCCGTTTACGAGATCAAATCACTACGTTCTAACAAGAAAACTTTCAATACCAATTTCATCAATCTTACAATTTGAATTTGATTCGATTGATAAAGAAAACAAAATCTTAGATTCAGTTCTCGATCTTAATAACAATAAAAAAAGACTTGATCAAATTTTATTATGTTTGACCCATAATGATCATTATAGTATTTTTGAACAAGTCAATGATTTTTTTCATTATAGTATCTTTGAACAAGTTCAAATAACAAGCCTAAAGGTTTTTTTTATTGATGATGATGGTGATGTTATATAGAGAGTTAGAGCTTCTAACAAGGATGAATGCCCTTACTGTGGATATAGAGTTAGATCCATCGTTTTTCTTACAAGTGGAGCTATCATCGACTCGGGCTGGGGTTCCACAACTCTGCCTCCCGCAGCTTAACTCGCCACTCAGGGCAGCGTTTCGAGAAGAGATGGACACGTGCTATGATCTTAGTTTTGAGATTCCAAGTATCAGTGTGTTCTTCGAAGGCGAGACAGAAGAGTTGACCGGAGTACCGTCAAGAAGAGTTGCTTGGCATTTCCTGCAAATAGTGATGACGACGAGGTAAAATAAAAATTATTAATTGGGGCTTTAAATTAGTAAAACTGATGAGGCAGAACTCCCCATGATTCTGATCCAAGGAACGCTCCTATCCACCAATTAAACAAATCACTATCCAAGGAACGAATTAATTCTTTTCCTTTTTTTAAGGAAGAATATGAATTTACATGTGTGTATATATATATAGTTCATATTCAAGTTATTGTTCACGAAAATAAACTAAAATTCTTAAGAGATTAGATCCGTTTTGAATAAGATTATGTGCAATTCAACAATTGATTAATTTATATATAAAGATTATGTGCATCTTCTAATAATGTTTTATGATTTTGTAAATATTAAAAAAATCATTATCAGTTTAATATAATCTTTTAGTGATTGGTTTTTCAGTGTAATTATTTTTTCTTTATCAATAATGTTCTGATTTAACATTAAAGCATGAATTATATTTGTTATGTTAAATCATATTTATTATCTATAAAATAGTCATTGATCATTTGAATAACATTCGAAACCCTTTTCAAATCCCATTTTACCTTCGCCAATAATTTTTTCAATTAATATTATTTGAGAATATATAAAATATTTTACCTAATTCACGTAGAAGGATAAATTATCTATTAATCACTCAATTATTTTCATATAGTTTACGTTACACTTCATAATCTAAAATAAATAAAGATAAAATGAGAAAAATAAGTTTTCATGGTCTAATACCTGAGTTTTGTTATTCACCATCACAATTAGAGTTTTGGTATTCATGGTCTAACACCAAAGAGGTTGAAAAACTCAAAAGAAAATACACAGAGCAGATGATAATCCAACGAAGCAGCAAGAAAGGAGTCCAAGGCCAGAAGTAGCTCATCAAAATCAAGGAAAATGGTGGAATAAGAAGCGATATGGTGGATCAAGTAAACATCACGATAAATGTTTCAATTGCCGATGAAGAAGCTTCATCACTGTGTTGCAGAGTAATCGAAGAAGACGAGCTATTAGAAGTCAACAATCCATTGCTATTAATTAACCCCCTTTCTTTGTAGTGGCTGGTGAGAAATATGACAGTGCTCAAGAAGAAACAATACAAATTATGGAAGATTCATTGAACTCTCAGGTCTTAGTTAAAGAGAAGCAAGTGGTGGTGCCGATGATACGAGAAGAGGCGTCCAGACGAGAGCGGCGCGTGCTGTAAAGTAGAGAGTGGTGCGTGGAGGTGTGCAAGAGAGAAGTGTCAAGTGCATGAGCGTGCGTGGAGGTGAGAGTGGGTGAGAAAAAGAGTGATCTTGAGTGGCGTGAGAAATATGAATAGAAAAACAGAGTGTCTAGCGTTGTGCATGTGTCACCATTAAAGAACAAAATTATAGTGTCAGCCATGGCTGTTACCTTGAATCCGTACCCAGCATGTGGTATCAAAGCTGTCCCCCACGATTTATGCCCAGCAGCTAGGCTCTGAAAGGATATGGAAGTTGGCAATTTCCGGTGCTCCTTATACAGTTTGGACTGTCCTTCTCGGATTGAGCTCCGTAGCCCGTTCTCGTGAGCCAGTAGCTGTGAATCTGGATGTGTGGAAGTCTAACTTGGCTCAGGATTCATTATTTTTTGGATTGGTAGGCAGAATTAGCTAGACAACTTAGAACCTAGTGGATCTGGTTCATTGTCCAGAAGAGACTTGTTACATTTCTCTGCACCGGGTTCGATACACTCTGCGGTGCCTTATCTGTCCATTGAGCTTACAGCGTATTCAGTGAATTCGGAGATTAGTTGTGGTACGTGTAAGCTGGCTCGGGCTCGGATATCCAGTTATCAAAAAAAAAAAAAGATGAAAGTGACATGGATTGAAACAAATTCATATCTTCTGGATTTCAGGTCCCAAATATCCCGAATGATCCCCTAGATGTTACATTTCTCTGCACCGGGTTCGATATTTTCTATGCATGTCTGTCACACCGTGGTGTCTTATTTGTCCATTGAGCTTGCAGGGTGTTCAATAGATCCGGGGATTAGTTGTCGTACACGTAAACTGACTCGGATATTCCAGTTATAAAATAAAATAAAAATGAAGGTGACATGGATTGAAACAAATTCATATCTTCTGGATTTCAGGTCCCAAATATTGACTTCAGAATCAGCTTGATTAAACCAAGCTATACTGCAAAGAATAAGATATAAAACACTATGAAGATCATGCCTAACTTCACATTAATAACAGTTACCTCAAGCACATAATCTGATAGAACAAAATAAAAGAATTCAGGACCACAGTGATAAAACAATGTAATGAATATAATTTGTAGCTTTCGCTGGACACTTGCTGAGGCCATTCCACTGTGGAATTCAGCTGCAGCATGCTATTTGCCAAAACCGCTGTTTCAGCAGGACCTCCATCACCCTTCATTGTGAGGTCTATCAGTCTCTTCGTCCAAGGCGAAAGGGGGGCGTCGTGCCACTTCTGCTACTCGAAATTCCAAATCCTCCAATGCTTGACTACTAGTAATGGAGGTTTCAGTGGCATTGGCGCGCATCCAAGCTTCGTGAATTTGCAAGGCATATTCCAAATGCCACAGAACTTCCCCCATTGTTGGACGATTCCTCCCCTCATCAGCAAGGCATTTTTCTGCTATCTCTCCGAACTTCTTCAATGACTCCGGGCAAGTATTTCCTCTGAGACGTGGGTCGATGATGGTCTCCAGTGACTTCTTCCGCTGCCACTTCATCGCCCACTCTGCGAGGTTGATCTGGTCTCTCGGCAAGCTCGGGTTTATGACAGGTCGAGAACAAACGACTTCAAACAGCACCACGCCGAGTGAGTAAACATCAGATTTCTCAGTCAACTGCTGTCGACGGTAGTATTCAGGATCAAGATATCCAAAGCTTCCTTTCACTGCTGTACTAACATGTGTGTGGTCCAAGGCTGGACCAGCTTTAGACAGCCCAAAATCTGCCATTTTTGCTACAAAATTCTCATCAAGCAGTATGTTGGTTGTCTTAATATCCCTGTGAATTATCCCACGATCTGCTCCAGTATGGAGGTAATGGAGTCCCCTGGCAGCACCAATGCACGCTTCTAGTCGCTGCTTCCATGTCAATGGAGGGAAATCACTCCCAAAAAGATGGCTTCGAAGAGTTCCATTTGCCATATACTCATAAACCAAGATCATCTCACTCTGTTCTTCGCAGAACCCAATCAACGAGACCAGATGCCTGTGTCTTAACTGTGAAAGCATCTCAATTTCTGTTTCAAATTCAGAAAGGCCTTGCTCGGATTGTGGGTTTGACCGTTTGATAGCTGCAAGTGTGCCATCTTCAATCTTTCCACTGTATACTTTACCGAAGCCTCCAACTCCTATCACCAAACTGTCATCAAAATTGTTCGTCGCCGCACGAATCTCTGACAAAGTGAAGCGCCTGCCAACTCTAGCTGACGCTGCCAACGATCCATTTAGAGAATGGACCCCTCCCTTAGTATTGGCAATGCTACTTACAGCAGCGCCATGCGTGGATATTGGCCGCCATCCAGGAGGGTTGTCTTTGATATCACTCATTTGTTTTCTCCGATTTTTGCAGAAGCAAAAGATGCAGGCTAATGTAATTACAATAACGAGGACGGAAGCTACACCTGCTCCAATCTCCACCCACAGAATCCAGGATTTTGAATGACTTCCAGATTTCTCAGCTGAATCAATTCTGTCAGCATATGCAAGATTCGCACTTCGGCTCAGCTTGAAAATCTCCAGTCCGTTCAAGAGAGCATCAGTTCCTGAAGCACCAACTGCAGTGTCAGGACCCAGTTGAATCCAAAGGGTGCTGGTCTTGGAGAAAACCGAATCGAAATAATCCTGATGATATGCTATGTTCTTCCCTCCTGCCCGAACATAAACATCGAAGCTATCAGCAGCTGTCTTGTTGTTTATATAGACCCTGAAAATCCTCTGGTTTGCCCTGTCAAATACCAGCTCGCAAAAATGTAACCGGATTAAATAATCAAAATCAGGATCTACTCTGAATTTCCATGACATGTTAAACTTTTTCTCCAAGACTTGTGTGTTGGACATGATTCTTGCTGTTTCATATACAAGAAGTGGAGCCACCGAGGAATCATTTTTCGATGCATAAGTGACATTAGAAGTATTTCTGATTCCAACACCAGCATCTGCTGTAATCATGTAACTGGAATCCACTTCCCATTTCCTCCAAAGATCTGAATCTTGATTAGGTTGGATTTCCTGTCCCCCAACATTCAACCGATACATTGTTTCAATCCCCCGTCCGCTTACATTGAAGTTGGCATTACTTCCACCTACTTTACTAACTGGGTCTGCAAAAAGTGTGCCAACCACAGGAACAACCTCCAAGGCATTTATGAACCCGAATGATCCCCTAGATGAAACAAACTCAACCACAAGCACGTCATTGATTGCTAGAATATACTCTTTGACCAAGGAACTTGAACTGCTGTTGGAATTCTGCTGGTGCAGATTCTTGTCTGAAATCTCGGCCGGAACATTGAACCCAGTCATCAGTTTCAGACCATTAGCCACGACACTAAACGAGGACTCGTTAACATTATAATTCTCAAAAGGGAATGGACAAAAATGGAGTCTAAGAAAGTAGTTTCCCTGCATTCCAGCAAAAGTATAGTTCAAAGCATTGAAAATCCGGGCAGTTTTGTAGAGTGGCCCTAAGGTTGAATCGCCATCAGCAGTAGAATCAGTAGCAGCAATAACAGGAGAACTGACAGTGAAATTATCATTTGGGGCCAAATCACCAATCCATGTCCTACCATCCACATGAACACTGCTATTTGCACCACAGTTTACCAAAACTGACTTTGACTGAGCTTCTCCACTGCTAACAGATAGGAACACTATGATCAGAAATACAAGACCCAAAATCCCTCTTCCCTGGTCCTTCTCCATTACTACCAATTTCTCTCAAGAACCTTCAAAAATACAAAATCAATCCTCAATTGTCCAACAAGAACCAACCAAAGTTAAAAAAAAAAAAAAAACTGTATTTCATAAAATGCGTGAAAATCCCGTCACTTAATTCACCCAAATTACCTCAACACCATCATCAAAAGGCTCACAACAATTGCAGACATTGAAGCAGCATCAAGAATTTTCAACAGACTTCAGCAATGCATCAAGTTGCCTTCTTTAGTCCCATACAGGCATCTGAAATCCCACTTTCAGAGACTTCAAGAGCTAAAAACCAAGAACGTTTATCAAAAACCAGCTGCACATCCTCCTCTAATTCGCCTTCTCCAATCAACAACCCCAGTAACCTTTCAGATCTGATGAACCAGGAAGAAACATGCAAGAACTGGATACAAAATGGCAATAAGATGTACAGAAAGAAGCTTTTGATCACAAGAAATGAGACTGAAATCTAGAGAAAATTATCACAAGAAACAAATCTTGTAAATCCTATTTGAGGCTATCAAAACAAAGGAAAAAAAACATGGGTTTGTAGATAAAAAAAAAAAAGGATTGGAAAAGTTCACTTCTTTCCTTCCTGTAGTCTGTTCTATGCTTTACAAAGAAGACAAGAATCTGACGTAGCTTAAGCTTCCTTTTTATTATAATCTTTTTTAACTGCTGTCATTGGGCACGCAAACCCAAGGACACCATCTTTTGTGATCTTTTCGATATTATTTTTCTCAACTTATGGTGGGTTTCGGGTAGCGTTACCAGAGATGGAGGAGATTGGGTTCCATTATTGGCGAGGCTCACATGCAGATGTCTGGAAGATGATGATTAACAAAACTGCCCCTTGGGTTTCAGCTAGAGCTAGAAAAGCTGTGCCTTGTCTCCTTTCTTGTCCGTACCAAGAGTACCCCTATGGGGTCCTTGAGGGTCTTGCCCTAATCTCATCTCCATGGTCAAATTAACCAGTTGCTTGCATGTCTGCATCCACAGTTGCGTTTCCTAGAGTAAATTATTCCTTACTCCCTTTTCTTTGGATAATATTACAGCATAGTCCTTCATATTTGAAAACTCATAACTCAATCCCTTAACTCTTGCTAACCGCTGTGTTATTTTTTATTTAAAAAATAATTTTTGATGTTAGAATATAAAAAAACTAAAAATTAAAATAATAATAATAATAATTTCAAGTAAATAAAATAAAAAATACATCGCATGAGCCTCATCTTTCACTGGGAAATAAAAAGAGGGGAAAGATAGCATGTTGATCTTAGTTTACTATCTGCTGCTACACTCTGTCCATTTACACAAATTCCCCTCCCTAGCTAGTAAGTAGCATGGTGGAAAATATCTCTTCCAGCCTGAGTTAGCAAGAATCATCAAGATGAAGTCGATTGGGTTTAAACTCTCTATCCTCCGAGTTGCTGATCTGAAGAACTGCTTGACCACATTAAACATATTGGACTAAGTTATAAATCTGTTTATAAATAAGTGACTAGAAAATAGTACACTCTTTCTCCGTATCAAACAAAATTCTTGTTGTCGAAGTCTCCATCTTTTTGGTTAAAGTCGTATCGCGGTCTAACTTGGATTTCTTATCGTAGCTTTTCTTTAATCTTTCATTTCATAAGAGAGGTAGTGTCAGAGAGATATCTTGCTGTTTCACCGATGAATAATTATAGGGAAAGCAATGGAGATTCAAATGTCCATGAAAAACAAGTTGAAGGTAATGATCACTGTGATAATGGAGTCATTTTGGGGGTTGATGGTGGGGCTACTTCAACTGTTTGTGTCTGCATTCCTTTATTTTCTTCCTCAAAAACCCTCGCTTACCCTCTCCCTATCCTTGGACGTGCTGTTTCTGGTTGCTCCAATCATAACAGTGTTGGAGGTATTTTTGTTGTTCTTTTTTGTTACCCTTTTGATATTTTTGAATGGTGGATGTATTGGTTTTTGTTTAATTTAGTTAAAGTTTGGTGTGTTTTTTTTATGCGGGGTGTTTTGGATTTTGATTATGGTGATCATTAGGTTAATGATTTTTGGTGAATTTTTATGATTTGAACTGACCCAGATGGGAATTTGGTTTAATTTTGGCTCTTTTCCCTTTAATCTGACTCGAAGTCTGGTACTTCATGGGGGGAAAAAAGGAAAAGAAAAATGGAATTAGACCTTCACCTTGTAATCTTAGGAGTTCTGCTCTTAATTTATTTATTTTGTCATAATTCTCAAATATTTTGAGTTTTACAAATTGGAGTTGATTTGCTGGTACCAATGCTAACTATATGTTTTGGGACCTGATTTAATCTGATTGTATGTTTATATGGGGATGTTTTTAGAGTAATCAAGCTGCTGTAGAGTGGACTTTTCCTTCTGATTAATATCTTTTATGTTTGTGTTGTGTGCACAACACTTGATCTCACTTTTTTGATGTTGCTGATCTCTTAGCTTTGCCAACTGTCCTGGAATATTTCTTTTTCTTTTATCAACTTGATTTGTTCATGCTTTCTTTTAAGAGTAGTGGTTCTTGGATTCTTAAATGAACCTCTAAGTTGATAGTTTTTAAGATTTCTAATGCAAAATGTTTGTTCTGTTCTATGTACCAGTTCCAATATGGACGCTATTTATCAAAAATTTCTGATAAACCTTCAATTATTACAGCTCTATATCATATCCTTTCTGTTCTCCACGCCATTGTTGAACTCATAAATATAATATCAACACTCTCTCTCACAATGTTAATGTTGAAGAATCAAAATGCCAAAAAATTGTTTCATTTTCTTTGCTTTTTTAGTTACTGTTCACATATCGTATCCCACAGAAAATGCTGCCAGGGATACATTGGAAGAGGTCATGGCTGAAGCCCTCTCAAAATCAGGTTCTGATTGGTCGGCTGTTCATGCTGTTTGTTTAGGCGTTTCTGGTGTTAACCATCCAACTGATCAAGAAAGGATACTAAACTGGCTAAGGTTTGCGTTGGAGTATTACCTAGCACCTTTTTTTCTCACTGTGCAATGACCTGACCTGTGGAAATTGAACATAAATTGTATCTTTTTTCATGTCTTATAACAGCCCATTATTGTTCATTGAGATCTTAAAATATATCTTGTTGCTTTCATTTCTCCTTGTGTTTTAGTTGGAATGTTCCCAATTCCATATAAGATATTTTTCTGCTCATGGCTATAGATTCACCCGCACCATTACTGCTTGCTTCTTATTTCCCTTCTCCATGCTTATTACCAATGAATTATTCATGGATATTTTGTTCTGAATCAGATGCTCTGTTTTTCCAGAGAAATATTTCCTAGCCATGTGAAGTTGTATGTTCAGAATGATGCCGTTGCTGCTCTTGCTAGTGGGACCATGGGAAAGCTTCATGGCTGTGTATTGATTGCTGGTACGGGGTGCATTTCTTATGGATTTGCTGAAGATGGCAGAGAAGCTCGAGCTTCAGGTGCAGGACCTGTCCTGGGTGATTGGGGGAGGTATGCACTATACACTCAGTGTGGTTAGCTCTTTGCATAATGCAGTCAGGGTGTATGAGATAGGTTTGAGTTTTAGTTTTGTTGTCTCTTCCTAAATAATCAATAGTTTGAATGCTAATTACTTTGTTTTCTGAAAATAACAACAGTGCTTTTTATTTCCAATGGCCTTTAATGTTTTATAAAAGAAAATTCCTTCATTAATCGAATCATTTGTTAGACAGTCTTCTTACCTTTTCAAGTATCTTAAAATCTTTTTAGTAATGTGTGATAATTGCAGTGGATATGGAATTGCTGCAAAGGCACTGACTGCAGTAATAAGGGCTCATGATGGTCGTGGTCCACAGACAATGCTAACAAATAAGATTTTGAAGGCGCTCAGTCTCTCGTCTCCTGATGAACTTATCGGGTATCTGTTTTACCTGTCTTGACTCTGATCATCATTTTATATTCAATTATTGGTTGAACTTTGAAATCTAAATATCCCTCACTGTCTTAATGTTTCCATTTCATGTCTTTTCCTTTCTTGTTTTTCTTTCCCCGTGCATATATGCAATGGTTTAAAGCTCGTGATATGTAGTATTAAATGAAATGGCTAAAAGAGAAATCCTGCTCCACTAAAGCCCCCTGATAATCATTTGTTGAACTGATGCCTATCTTTTCACTGGTTTCTTAGGTGGACTTATGCTGATCCATCTTGGGCACGCATTGCAGCACTTGTTCCAGAAGTGGTATCTTGTGCAGAAGCTTGTGATCAAGTAGCAACTAAGATCTTAGTCGATGCAGCCCAGGACTTGGCTCTAAGTGTGAAGGCTGTTGTCCAAAGACTTCATTTGTGCGGTGAAGGTGCAAACCTGATCCGACTATACTCATTTAAAATGTTGCTTGATCTAAACATCGTTTTCATATAAATTTTAAAACTGGGGAGATCCCTTGTATGAACTCAGGATGCCTAAACTCTGGGTTATGGTGTTCTTTAGCCTTCATCGCAAGATGATGTGATATGTTCCATATAAACCGTTCTAACAATAATAGGAATGAAATTATGGAAAGCTATGAAGTAAAGCATGTCTGTTGGCTTTTCTTAACTTTCATTTTCATGAACTTCACCTTCTTAAAGACTCTTTTTCCTTGCAGATGGAAACGGTTCTTTCCCTGTTGTGATGGTTGGTGGTGTTCTCGAAGCTAACAAGACTTGGGATATTGGGAAAGAAGTAGTGAAGTGTATTCAGGAGCAGTTTCCTGGGGCTCATCCCATTACACCACAGGTTAGCATCGATTCACTTTTTATTCTTGAAGCATTCATTTCTCAACAAATTGTGAAAGCTGATTTCAAGCTTTGCTTTCATTTTTGTCTAATTTAACCTTTCCCCCCTGTCAAATCTGAATGCATTGAACCAAGTTGCAACTGATTTTAGTGATTTACAATTAGAAGAGCAATGCTACAACTTTCTAAACTATAAACCAGAAAGGGATCACTAGGAAAATCCTCAGACTAAAATTGCACTTTAATTCAAAGCATGGCTTGTTGGTGTGGAGGTACTTGTAATTGTGCAAGAAAATGAACAGCTGTCTGATTTTAGGGAGTAGGATGGCCAGTATTGATTCTTGTTTTGAATATTCAGGTGGAACCAGCTGTTGGGGCAGCTTTGCTGGCCCGGAATTTCTTGATGAAAGAATCAGCAGAGAACTGCCATAGCTGACTGGCTCCATTTTAGGGTGCTGGATGGTCCACTGTACAGATCAAGATAGAGGAAGGTTTCTTGGAAATAAAATGTATTTAGTGAAATTCTTGTGTGCATTCTGTCTTCATTGAAGGAAAAAGAAAAATCAGAAGCAGCTACCTGTTCATGATTTAACCCATGGTGGCTCCTCAATTTCTCCCTTAACTTCCACATGTTTTGGATGAACATTTCTACGTTTGTTCTCCTCATGTTTCAGCTGTATGTAAGAATTAAGAAAAATATATAAAAGAATTGATGGTAAAAGCATTTAACATGCCTTGTTGTCTGCTTGATTTTCAATGTTTGTTCCCACCTTTTGTCCTCCATTTTTTTTATCTTGCTAGATGCTCCTGTGTGGAGTTGTCCAAGTTGGCTGATGTCACAAATAAATTAACATATTGGTAAGGAAATTGCTTAAGATTTTCATATTGTAAGAGATTTCTTTTCTACTTGGGATAACAGCTATCGTATCTCAAGAATGAATACAGCTGAAAGCATGCCTTGCAACTATCAAGAACTAGTTTATTTGCCGTGGTGGAACTATTTTTTTAAAAAAAAAAAAAAAAAAAACAGGGATTTTTTTTAATGGGCTAGAAGATGACAGCTATCGTATCCAAGGTTATTAATATTGTTTCGGTAGTTGTTTTGTTTTTTCTATTGGACGAAACGTTTCGGTTTTGGAGTGTTTTGACGTGTTATTTCGGGGTTATACTATTCATATATAATTAATTAATTATATATGTGAAAAACTTAAAAAAAATTAAATATAATTTTTATTTTTTTATAAAATCAAAGTTGACAACAATTTTATTTTTTTATAATATATATATTTTTTTGTTTTTATTTTCGCATTTTCAATAAATATCATAAACAATAGTGTATATATATTATATACTAATATATATATGCACTGAATTCGATTATATATATATATATATATATATATATATACAAAGTCAATTCAGTGTCACATCACATCATATCAATTTTTGGCTTTTGGCTCCTGGTGGGAGAGGCGCGCGGGAATGAAAATTTTCCAAAAAGCCTAAACGGCACACCCGGAGTAATTACAGGGTATTTTGGTCGGTATTTCTGATAACGACCGATATTTTATTTTTTCATCTGGTACAAAATATTTCGGCCGAAACAAAACGATATCAATAACTTTGATCTTATCTCAAGAATAAATACAGCTGAAAGCATGCCTCGCAACTATCAAGAACTAGTTTATTTGCCGTGGTGGAACTATTTTTTTTAAAATGTAAAAAAAAAAAAAACAGGGATTTTTTTTAATGGGCTAGAAGATAAATCTCTTAACTTTATGCTTTCTAACATGAGTTTCTAATTAAACTATATAAGAGTTAACCTGATATAAATTGATTTAAATGAAACTTAAATGATTTTTTATTTTAAAAAACTAATGTTGAACAACAAAATTGAAAATAAAATATAAAATAAAGAGAATATCGAGTCAAGTATTAAAATTAAAAGACTAAATTAAAAAAAAATCAAAACTAAACGAATAGATTCTAAAATAATAACAAAAATTAGTGACGGGGTAAACTAATTATTCCTAGATGCTATAAAAAGAAAACATATTTTTTTACTACCGAAAGATGCTACACAGGTCGCTTAAAACACACGGCATCTCTCACACGTGGACACGTACACAAACACATGCGGGCAACCTTTTCAACTAAGAACATCATAATTAAATGATAGATCATGTCACCGTCCATGACAAACCCAACAGCTACAGAAAGAATAATTAAAAAACAAACATAACCTTATGTATTGTTAACTCTAAGGTTACATTTATAATTCTAGTGTATCAGAAAGCCAAATGTTCGGACCAAAGTTAAATAATTTTCGTTTTAACATATATATATATATATATATATATAAATCCCCAAACAACTATCAAAAGACATACTGACCCAAAAAAATAGCATTTTACCTCTAAAAAAGCAACATTTTGAGAGTTTTTTCAAGGGCAAAATTACCACTTTACTATTAAAATCCACGACACGTCTACAGTAAAAATGCTATCTGTTTTAGCTTTTCTTTTTAATGATTCATTAACAGCGGAAAGAGCCTATACATTAACAGGCTGTAAACCTATGATATGGAACAAGGAATAAATTCAATACAGGAAAACTACCAAATATAGAGGGCTATGTATGGACTTCTAGAGGGCGGAGAAAAAACATTTTTCTTTGCTTAGAGAAAACTATAATAATCTATGTAGGGCAGCTGGAGGAGGGAGAACTGAAAACTGTCAGTCACAGAACCAGGAATGTGGGACCATTCTGTATCACAAAATCCAAAGTTTTCTAAAGTTGCTTCGCCGCCTGTTGCGGGTGTGCCCATCCAAAGTCCGACGTGGAGACTGCATCCTTTTCCTGCTGACACCAAAAACTACGACTATTTTTTTGGCTTTCTACTTTGCAAGAGTTTGAAGCTTCAACGTGGAGCAAAGGCACTTCGCAAAATTCCCTCCCTCACTGTGCAGTATCATCTGTCCAACAAAACTTAATGATGAGGAAATAAAGAGAAGATTTAAGATGGAACCGCCTAGTTTGGAGACATTACCTTATCGGATCAAACTGGTTTCATGGATTCCCCATTCAATTCTCTTCTAACTAGCTTTAGAATCTCAGTTATCTGCAACAAACGAAGTAAACGGTTAATGAATGGATGAGTCAAGATTTAAATGTCTCCAGGGTTTTGATGGGGTGTCTTACAAAATAAGCAATGTATAACCATGAAAATCATCATTTTAAATTATGGCAAGGTTGATATGCATATGTTCAATAATCAATCTACTTTTGTTCGATTCTATTCATGGATTACCCTTCTCGTTTTACTATTTTCTTCGTGATCAAAATTGAAAATTTTGAATGGCTGAAGCCTGAATGGAATTCATCCACCATAAGGAAAGTTGTAACATTAACTTCTATGAAATTTCAAAACAAAACTTGTAATGAACTCTTCTCAAATATTAGTCAAAGACAATTATGCAAAGAGTTGTCTCCCCCTCATGTCCCACTTTGCAACTTCATGAAATAATCAAATTCAATCACACACGCACAAAAGTTAAAATGAAAGCAAGCGAACACAAATTAATTCCAAATACATCAGGTGTTAGTGGCAAAAGAAAAAAGCATCTTACTCCAGGATAATGTTTCAATATTGGAGAGTAATGATCCAGTGCTATATATATCTTTTCAAGGAGGCTTAGAAGATTTTCTACCTCATCACCCAAAAGATCAACCTGAAATTCAGACAAAATCCAGTAAACTAGTTCAGAAAAATGAAAAACTCATCAATACACATTTTTTTCAAGTCCATATGTGAACAATTTCATGAAATTGGATTAAAACTTAAAAGAACCAGGGTCACCGTGAAGTGTTGAACTAAGGATGCATTGAGGACGGGACAAGATCACCCAAAATTACAAAAAAAATAAAATATATAACCTTATCACAAAAAAAAACTCGCCCTTCAAAAAAGCTATGTCCTCTTAAATAACAGATAATCTTGATCACGTAGCTATGGGAGTATGAAGCGGAAAAAATCTCCCCAATACCCATTTCTGCACTATCTTCTTTTTCTCAAACAAATAAAACTTCAAAATCTTTCCAAAAGGAAAAGGATTTCCGGAGTTCCAGTTTTTTTCATTGCTTCAATTTAAGGTGGTTACTTCATACTTCCTGTCTTTTTTTTCATTAAAAAAGTCCCTGGTGGTTCTATAGCACCAATGAGCATGTGAGCCAAGCGTTCTCTATCCATTAAGCCAATGCATTAACATCTATCCTGTATATTTTATAATTTTGGAATATGGCATGAAAACTGTATCCAAACATTGATCAGCAAAGACGACCATTCCAGAAAAAAAATGCAACTTCCTCAAGTAATAAAATAACATAGTTCTATATATGGACATATATACCACCGTTTAAGTTATTGGAATTTATCTCCAAACCAGTAAGCATGGTGTATGCAAGAGCATGCAAAACAACAAATACATGTGTTCATATAGTGTAATTGGTTATGAGATGATGGCAAACCACTAAAAGATATGATAAGTCTTACAAAGTGGGAGTTCTAAGGCATACCTCAGCTTCAGCCTTTTGAAGATCAGAACACCTACTTTCCAACTTCTGCTTGTACAGAAATCCCATTCTCTTAAGTATACCAGCATTCTGAATAAGAGAACCCGATTGTGAGCTCAGATTTTCTAACCTGCAAAAAAGCCATGTATTCTTATCAATAAACTTATTCTCTACTACGCAACATTTCAGTCAAAACATCATCCTCTGCAGCATAACAAACTCTTTCAAGCTTTATAGGTTAATGATCAGAAAAAATCAGGTAATACAAATACAACGGGGGCATACCATTTCCCACATTCATAATCTAAGTCGTGGAATCATTTATATTATGAATATGTGTATGTAACCTTCATTAAGCATTAACAGTTACCATTCTAAAAAAAAAAGGACCCCAATTTGTGTCCACACCTCAATATAAATTAACATATGAGAAAACAAATAACTTTTATATCAAAACAATGGCAATGAGTAAGCACCTCAAGCTACTCCTTTTGATTTCTTTTGTGGCTCTACTTTCAAAATCAGTAACTGATCTTGATAATCCATTGACAAGAACAACTATTGAATCCAGTAGCTCCCTGTGCTCCCTTTCTCTTGCTTCAATCACTGATTGCTTCTCTTGAGAAACAGCAAGCAGCATGCTTTTCTCTTCAGCAGTTTCCCTCAAGTTCTCTGTCACTAGCTGAATCTTTTCTTGCAACTTGCTAATCTCCTCCTCGCAAAGTTTGTTTTTGTCCAATGCCTTGAGCAAATCATGTATAATGATCTCTGATTTTTCACTGTTCTGTGAAATTAATAGACACTGCTGAGTTGTCTGAGCCCTTAAATTGCCAAGCTCTCTGAAAGCCAACTCTAAATTTTCCTTCTCCTTTACCAAAGCATCCGTTGATTCCTGCACTAGTTTGTCCTTTTCTTGAATTGATGCTGTTAGTAAGTGTATATCTTGGTCTAATTTTTCTTTCTCTGCAATACTCATTCTTAATGCCTTTTCTTTTTCCATAGCTTCCATCTCAAGCAACAATCGAACTTCATTTTCATCCACATATTTCTGGTTCAAACTACTAAGTTTCTCCTCAGCTTCCTTGAAGGCCTCTTGAAGAGCAACTTCCAACAGCCCTTGTGTAATAATAGACTCCATATCTGAATCTTCAATTTCCAACTTGCTAGCAGATATGGCATTTTGAGCTGCTTCTCTGAATATAATTTCATCAATTCCCTCCATCAAGTCATACTCCAGGTCTGATTCTTTAGTGAAGCATTTGATCTGGCCAACGAGCTCCTTGATAAGTATTTTATGCAGATCTTCACTGATTGTAGTTCCAATATGTGTATCTTCTATTAAACTTTTAAGATTTGTGATTGTTCTCAACAACTTTACCTCTGTCAGAGAATGTTGTGACATTTTCTCAGTAGCATCAGAAACTTGTGAGGAAAGGAGCTTTATTTCCCTTTTCTTTTGTGCAAGCAAGTCTCGAAGTTCGTGGTTTTCTAAACGAAGAGATTCAAGTCTGTTTTTCAAACTGTCAAGACTCTCTGCATTGTTGCTTGCAAAAGGCATTTTCTCATTTTCAACAAGAATGTCATCCAGTTCCAAAATGACTTCAGGGATCTTTTTCCTCAGTATGTCTAATTCCTTATCCTTCCTCACTGGCAAAGAAGATCCCCTTTCTTTGAAGTACTCCCTCTTGAGGATGAAAATCTCTTCTGTCATCTCTTGTACTTTTGATTCATGGTGTCTCTTCATTTTAGTCATCTCAGTCTTGAGGTAATGAAACAATTCTTCCCTGTTCATGTGCTTTAGTTGGGCAGCTTCCAGATTTTCTGGCATTGTAATTATTGACTCATCATGATTTCCATTTGAAACATGATGACCTGAAGATTTCCGGTGCTCCAAGGAACCATGTGAAATTAATTGTCCGCTTTCAGATACAAACAGTGACTTTGCGATGGCATCTAGTTCCTGACGTAAACTTAAAAGCTTTTTCACCTTTTCAGGCCAACTTGCACTTCCATTACCAAAAAGCTGAGTATTTTGATCCCACAAACTCTGCTCAAACTCTTCTTGGAGACCCCTAATATAGTTCTGGACAACCAGCCCTTCAATTTCTGCTTGAAACTCCCTCTCCTGCTGCCACTCAAAGAGTGATAACTTGGAGAAACAGACCATATCATCTGTGTGTTTGTAGAAAGAGTCCAGAGTAGCTCCTAGATCCTCAAGCATTCTGTCCATGTCACTCCATTTATCAGGCACCTTTTCTGGAAGAATACCGCTCAAGCCCACAATTTCAGAAGCTGAATTCCTCCTCCTCATAGAACAGGACTCTTTAACCTTGTGAATTTCTTTCTTGAGCTTCTTAAGCTGCCCTTTAACTGCAATTTTAAGAATTCCCAAAGATTCTTGTAACCTACCTTGCTCCGCAAAAGTATCTGAATGGGTAGAATAAAGACCATTTTTTATATTTTTTTGCTCCTGGCACATCCCTGAACACACAGATTCATTTTCATCTGCGCCCACATGGTAAAGATGCAATTCTGCCTTCAATCTAGTCAGCTCCAATTCTTTCTGAGCAATCTTCTGCACTGCCTCTTGTTCAACTGCAGATACCATGCCCTTTACGACTGAATCATTAACCATTCTAGAAACGGTTAATCTATCCCCAAAATCTTCCCAGCACAAATCAAAATCTTTAAGTAGATCAGCGCCAAGATTCTCACTCTCCTCGATGCCATCAGTGTGCTGGACCATCATACCATTGCATGAACTCATACTAACATCTGTAAGAGCAGAATTCTCCAAAACCTCTTCACTCCCCATTAACTCTCAGCATAACAACACCATCAAAACTCAATCTGAACAGACCATCAATCTCAATAGGTTAATAAACACAAATAAAAACTGCAAAATTTAGCAATGCAGCAAAAGAAACTTTTAAGAAAAGAAAAAAAAAACAGAAAAATCTACAACCAGGCAATTCACAAGCCAGTACCCAAAATCGTTTTTACTCAAACTGCATAGAAATATCAATGAATAAATAAATAGAAAGAAAGGTTTGAAGCTCAAAGTGCTCCATTTAACCATAACCCAGAAAACAAAACCAAACACGACCCATCTTGCTTGAGCTTAAATTAACAATTGAAATGGCAAAAACATAGTACTTTAAAACACTAAAGACTCGAACTTTTCATGTTCTTTCCTCCCATTTTCTCAAACACCATGCAAGACCAACAAGTAAATTGTAAAACATGTTAAGAAAAGACTTCACTAAGGCTTAATCAACACTTCAAATCATGAAGGAAAAAAAAAGAAGTAAAAATACATGAAAAAAATAAAAACTTGCCTGTTTCTTGAAACACCTATTATGGTACTGAGTTTCTTGTCGAGATTGCTGTAGAAAGGCAGTGTCTTTCTCTCTTTCTGTCTGTCTTCTGTGTGTGTTTGTTTTAGGGTTCTGTTTTGTTGATGTAAGAAAATAAGTGGAGAGAGAGAGAGATTGAAAGGATTGATTTGGTAAGAGCGGGAGTGGAAAAGACAAAAGTAATTTCAACCTTTAGCAGGTATAAATTCTCATCACTAGCTGCCCCTTTTGATTTTTGACTTTTTTTTTGTTGGAGCATATGATTTATTTATTTTTAGTTTAGTTTTATTTTATTTTATTTAATTTTTAGTTTTATTTTATTTTATTTTTATTGATTCTTTTCTCTTTTGATGGCTGTTGATGTTCATATAATATACCTAATTGATATGATATATTATAGTTTTCATTAACTGAATTATTATGTACATATTTATTTATCCACCTCCATTTTACATGTTAATTCGAGACCATGCCCATCATAACCAAGTGCAACAAGTTTGATTTTAAAAAAAAATGCTATTTTTTTTATAAAAAAAAAATCAAGGTGGTCATGGACGAATGAATTTAAAACTTTGATTATATATATACAACATATGTGAAGGAAATGATTATTCAAGATTAGATTGGGAGGATAGTTTTGATGTATAAAAACTTTATAATTCTTAAAAATTATCACATAGAAAGCATCTTCTTGAATGCATGGCATAATTATTATTTTTTATGATAATTGAATTTGCAGAGCAAGCAGACGTAACTGTCTATTTTATGTGATATATTTCTTATTACTATCTTGATTTTAGGCTTGTTTAGGATTGTGGTTGAGTTAGGTTTTTAGAATGATCAGAATGATATTTAAAAAAAATATTTTTGACATCAATACATCAAAATAATCTAAAAACACTAAAACATTTAATTTTAAAAAAATAAATAAAATTCAATTTTTTAAAATATTTTTGAAACGTAATGTCAAGCAAGCACTTAATCAGTATGAGATGGCTTTGATCTATGTTTTGGGGAGGGCTTAGAATATGATGTTTGATTATTTTAGTTGTCACTCTTTTCATGTAGTGTAGAGATCCTTTTTCCTTATTTGTGCTATGTGATTTTAGCAATTTACATCTTTTTTTTATCTACCATTAATATATCTTATTGTATTTTAAAGAAGTATTTTAATATATTTTCAAATAAAAAATATTTTTAAAAATCACCATGCACTATAATATTATATACACTAACAATATTGTATAATATTGATGAAGAAAAAGCCAGAATTGTTTTAGCATAGGTAATGATGCTGATGGATTCTTCTAGGTTGATTTCATGACAATTGAGATGGAAATTGTTTGGCTTTCTACCACCTTTTGTTTTTTGGTTTTGTTTATTTGTCGGATCATAAAAAAAATTGTTTGATTAATTAAATAATTTTTATTTTTTATATTGAGTCTCATGTATAATTATATTGCAAACCTTGGGTATATAAAAACTATAAGTTCAAATAACATGTTTTTCATTTATAAAAATTTATTTATTTATTTATTTTGCATATAAAAACTCATTACATAATAATTTTAACCACGTAATATTTTAATTTATTAAAAAAAAACTACAACTAAAAGTACTCCTTAAAAAAACTATAAATTATAGCTCATTCAAAAATATATTATATGTTAATTAACTAAATATTTTTAAATAAATAATTAGAATAAAACATTAACCGCACCATATAAAAACAAACAAACATAGCCTTGTGAACAAATGATTAGCCATAATTATATATCTAAAATAGAACGAGATTTTGAACAGTGACGACACTGTTCATCGTGACTCATCTGCACTATTCACCTGTCCATTTGACCCGGTGCTTCGCGGGTGTATATCTTTTTTTTCGTTTTGAACAGTGTATTAACAAAATTAGCCCCCGAAAAAAGACAAAAAACGCGCCATTTTCAGGGGCTGGACAGTCATTGACCGTTTTCGGCCCAGTTCGGTCCGGTTCGTCTGACCGGTTCTTTATTTTTTTAATATTTTAATGAACAATGTATTAACCGTTTTGTCCCTCGAAAAGGACAAAACACACGCCTGCGTGTCAGGGGCGTTCTGGTAATTAGCCATTTCTCTTTCTTTTTTTTCGGTGCCAACTGTGTGGCGCGTCGCAGAACGCGCCGTGCGTCTCAACGCACACAAAAGAGTCTATAACAAAAAAGAGTTATAACAAAAAAATCAAAATCAAGACAAGAAGGATTGAAGTTGAACTATCATAAACATAGAAGATCCAATGTACTTTTTGGGTTAGAAAAGAGGAGGAAAAACCTACTATTGATAAATTACTCAACCACTAACAACATGTTGACGCTTTCAATGACACTATGAAAGAAATTGATATTGTCACGGGCTCCGTACGAGCCATTTGAATAAATCTGACTTCTCCCATGAATTAGTGGTTATGCGAGATGTGCATACATAACTTTTCATTTATATGATATTTAATCTATGAAAAAACACCAAAATTCTCTTCACATAACTAGAAATAAAAAATCATAAGCCTTTAAGGCAAGTTTTAATTTATTTGATTTCAAGGTAAGGTTGTTATTTTATTATGTTTTAAAAAGTAAAAAGACTTGAATACCATTTCATGTTTCTTTCCAAATATATGGTTTATATGGTAATTTATTTATTTTGACATGTTTAAAAAATTTTAAAAATACATGTCCCCGATCAATCATTTAATAATTAGTAGGTATTGCTAAAATACCAAAATACCCCTAAACCAAGACATTTGTTTTTTTATGAAGAGAAAAGACATCATTACACTTTTTTAGTGTTCAATATTAATAGGTCTGTCTATAGTGTTTTTTCAAATAGGAACTATTTTTTTTTTAATTCAAGATCTAGAAATAAAAATGAAAATAACATTTATTAGAGGTGAAAAATGGTTTTGACCATAATTATTAAACCTGGTTTGGTTTAGTAAGTTGACTTTATAGTCTATCGATTTAGAGTCCAATTACAACTTGAGCGTTATTTTAAATTAGTTTGAGAATCGATACAGTATAATCCAGTTAACATGATTAACCGAGTTAAACTTAGAAAGATTTGGCTATGTTTTTTTTATTCATAATGACATTATTTTAAAATTAATTGTTGATAACCCATGATCCAACATCTTTGATAACTATGGATTGACAAGTGAATAAAAATTCAATTAGATGTTAAGTATAATGTTTGGAATGCTCCCACGTATTTATTATTGTCATATAAGAAGACCCATATAGAAGTCTTGCAAGTAATTTGATTCAATGGCACGATAAATCTACATCAAAATGAACCTTTGACTAACAAATTTGTGAATTCCCCTTTGTTGTTCGTAGAACATGTTCAAGAGAGTACACAATGAAAAGACATAACAGGGAAAGATAACCTTATTTTGTTGGAAGGCAACAGAAAAGCAGTTGCCAGTTAATCTAGAAGAAACCCTACATGTTCCTTTGCATCTTTTCTCCTATGGTTTGGTTGTCACACACAATTTGCAATCTTATATTTTGAATCTTATTATTTCATAAACAAGACATTGATATTTGATTAACTGGGATGTTTAACACTGTGTTTTAAAAGTGTTTTTGAAAAAAAATAATTTTTTATTTAAAAATAATTTTTTTTCGATGTTTTTAGATCATTTTCAAATGCTAATATCAAAAATATTTTTTTTTAAAATAATTATTTTAATATATTTTTAAAAACACTTTTAAAAATAATAAAAGTGAGTTTTGAATTATGCTGAATAGGAATGAGGCGGTGGGGCCAAGAAAGCCACACTATAATTTCTTGATGAATTATTAACCGAACATCTCGCTGTTTATACGAACGAGTAAACAATATAAAAAGCTTATAGAAAAAGAAAAGAGTAATCTTACAAAGCAAAAGGTCCAACTAACCATAATCACTTGTTTATTTCGCAATCATGTTCATGATGATCACCATCGCCCTTTCTTTCCATTCTTTAAGGTGAAAGTTTTGTCATCTAATAGAGACTTTTAAAGGGGTGTTTCGAAATTAAAAAAATATTATTTTAATGTATTTTTGAACAAAAAATATTTTAAAAAATAACATTGATAATACTCTCAAACAGTCACTTGAACCAAAACAAAAAAGTTATGGGAAATCCTGGACCCCTCCATGAAAAACATCCATGGTAGAAAGTAAAGGATAGGGTGTTAAATTCTCCAAACTGGAAGTGAAATTTGATAGGATCGATCCAGCTGGGGTGGGGAAGCTTGGTCCCCATTCTCTTCAATCTTGTATCATAACCCTTTCATCATAGTTGTTGAGAGAAGCTTTTTGGTCATGTAATTTTTTTTTTTGGAGAACCCTATGCTTTTACAAAGAGGAAGCAGCCTATAAATAGGAAGACTTCTGGCTCCCAAAATCAGCAATACTATATGGGTTTGAAAGCCCAAATCAAACCCATCTCAGATTGGAAAAAATGAATGAAGATCTTAATACAAACTAAAGTTTTTCAAGCCTCTTTCAGTTTCTGGCTCCTTCCATGGTCACTCACTACCTTGTTCAATCCATGGAGAGGCCTTGAGGTTTGCATACTATTGGACCATGCGCACTTGGATTTGAGAGAGTTGCACCTTATTTTATATATATATATATATGTATGTATGCATATATATGTTTTTTAAAGTAATTTTATAAAATGACAGCAATATGAAAAATATGGTAACCAAACACATAAAATTGTTTTTCATTAAACCTCTTAACCATAGTTATAACACAGCACATCAATTTCAAATATGAACCTCAATTAAAAATATTTTTAATAAAACTGTTTTTTTTAACCTCAATCACAACAACAACGACCACAATTTGTAACCAATCATTCTCTTTTATCCAGTGCTGCCGTTTCTTTCTATAAAAAAACATGGTTTAATGCCTTAAATCTTGTATGGCCAAATTAAGTTGCGAACAATGTATGTTTCTTGCCATAATTGAACTAATTTTGTGGATGAGAAAACTGTCTCCATCACTCGACGGTTCATGCATGCTCATGTCTCGTCTCACCCAGTGATGATCCCCTCGCATAAAAGTATAAATTAATCCCGGGTTAACTTGCAATCCATTAAAAGTTTAAAATAACTTGTTATTTTTGTTTTATGGTAGTTTTTTTATAAAATAAAAAAAATAGATTGATTTAGATGGATCAAACCAGCGAACCATAACTAGGAATTTGAACTTGTACTGGATTTAAATGCTTGATATTCCTTAACCTAAGCAACATCGATTATGTTTAACTACGTACACACTTCTAATTGTATTTTTTGGGGCTTGGTATTCCTTGACCTAAGCAAAATTAATTGCTGTTAGGTATGAAGACAGTGGAGATGGAAAATCAGACGGCTGAAGATAAAAATAAAAGAGATTTCCTTTTGTAATAAATAACTCCCCACCAAAAATCCCATGCATGTTGTCGACCACGGATCTAGAACAACATTGCAGAATCTTTTATTCTTTCAGTCAAATTTGGGTGCCCAATCATTCTCACAATTGGTTAGGAGTATGTTTCGTATTGCTTTGCTTTTGTGGTTGAGGTTTTAAAAAAATAATTTCATAAAAAGTATTTTAGATGCGGTTTAAAATAAGTTTTGAAGTGTTTGGTTAAAATTGTTTTTAAGTTTGAGATTAATGAAAAGCAGTTTCATGTGTTTGGTTATCATGCTTTTCATTTTGCTTTTAACTTGTGAAATTACTTTAAAGAGCATATATATATAATTTTTTAAATATTGTAGATTTAATAATTATAATAATATAATGTAATTAATAATTCAAGTAAATTGGACACTTTTTTTTATTCTCTCACCAAATTATTTTTATCAATATAATGAAACTTCATGTCAAATCTTTTTTTGTTTTTATCAATTATTCAAGATTCCAATTATCATTTTTTTTTCACTTCAAATTATTCAACACTACATGTCAATTTTTTTTTATCAATTATTCAACATTACAAGTCATATTCCTTTAATTTTCAATTTTTAATGTCAATTAATCAAGAAACCAATTTTTTTTTAAGTCTAAGTATTAAATTTTAGCAATTTTGTGAAGTTAATGTGAAGAGAACAAATATGTTAGATATGTTTGGTATAGCTGAGCTGAAACAGAGGAGAAGAGAATGAGAGGCAGTGATGAACGAGAGGCAGATAGGTGAAGTTAATTTCCTCTAATAAATGCTAACAATGGTAATATTTTTACAAACTTAAAAAAAATCAATTTTCTAAAAATTACGAGTTCAGCTTTTCTCAGCTTTTATCACGCGTGAAAAGGAGAGAAAAACAACATTTTTCTGCTTTTCACGCAACCCCGGTTCCTGACTTTTTAAACGTGGGACCCACACAACTTTTTTCAATTTTTTAGTTAACCAAACACTTATCTGCTTTTTTTCAAGCTATTTTTTTTGAACCGGAGGTTAAGCAGCAATGCCAAACGGCCACTATATAAAATGCATTATCGACCTCAACATTTCCCATCTGCATTGAATTTTTCTTGCCATTTTTTGTCTATCTTCAATAATTAGCTTTCAAGAAGAAGAAAAATGGCACACCCAATTCACCAAGCTAATGACAGAAGTCCCTATGGAGACCTCACAAGAGAAGAATTCTACAAGAAGCACCAAATTCTCCACCAAGAAAGCTTCATGTCCAACAAGAAGAACATGAAAATCTTCACACAATTTTGGCGTCCGGATTCCACTTCCCAGCCGAAAGGAATTGTAGCCATGGTCCATGGCTACTCCTCGGAAAGCAGCTGGCTCAATGAACTAACTGCTGTATCCATAGCCAAAGAAGGGTTCTTGGTCTGTGCACTTGATCTACCGGGCCATGGCCGCTCAGATGGGTTAGCTGGTCATATCCCAAATATTCAACATGTTGTTAGTGATTGCATCAAGTTTTTTGACTCAGTCAAGGCTCGCAACCCTAAGTTACCAGCCTTTCTATATGGCGAATCACTAGGAGGGGCGATTTCAATCCTGATATGTTTGGAGCAAGGGCATGCATGGGATGGCTTGATATTAAGCAGTGCTATGTGTGGTATTTCAGCAAAATTTAAGCCTACGTGGCCATTGGAGAAGCTACTTCCTTTGGCAGCGCTGTTTGCACCCACATGGAAAGTGGTGGCCTCGAAGCCAGTCTCTAGCAGATCATACAAGGAAGAATGGAAGAGAAGGTTGGTTGCCAGCAACCCAAACCGCCGGAGCTCAAGGAAGCCGTCGGCGGCGACTGCATTAGAGTTTTTTAGGGTTTCTAAGTACATAAGGAGGCATTGCAATGACCTGAAGGTTCCATTTCTAATGGTGCACGGGGAGGATGATTTTGTATGTGA
This sequence comes from Salix arbutifolia, assembly GCA_025169955.1. NCBI lineage: Eukaryota > Viridiplantae > Streptophyta > Magnoliopsida > Malpighiales > Salicaceae > Salix > Salix arbutifolia. Next base: position 18,237,495 of record CM045912.1, on the reverse strand, counting down.
TTTTAGGTCTGCGAGCTTCGTGCATGAATCGGCTTCAAGCAAGGACAAAACATTGAAGATCTTTCCTGGTATGTGGCATATGTGGATTGGCGAGCCTGAGGAGAATGTGGAGCTTGTCTTCGGGACTATCCTGTCGTGGTTAGAAGATCATGCGGCCATAGCTAAAAAAACCAAGACTGTGACAAGTTACTAGATCTTTGTTTCTGTTACTTTTGTTTCAATCAATGATTAAATTGCAATTTATGATAATAATAATAATAATTTACATGTGGTTAGAGTGCAATGGAACCTTGTTAAGATTCACTCTTTTGAGTTGTGAGTTAAGATCATGACCTTAATTCTAGTAAAAACACTTAAAAGTTATAAATCATATACCAATCAATCACTTTTAATCCAAACAAATCAGGCTGTAATATCTTTCCATGTAGATAATAACGATTCACCACCCTGAAATTGTGTTTGTTTCAGAATGTTGAAGGAATTCCCAACAAGCCAAGAACACAATGGCTTAGAATTTTATGCATGGATGATGGTCAGTCTTAACCATCATTTATCATATATTATAATTTGTTTGACGATCGAGATGTTAATCATCACATATACTTGGGGAAGTTAGCAAATGTTTATATTTCCAGCAGGAAAATAAAGACTTCTGATGGAAGGAAATCATTTTAATAAACGAGTCGTCGTCCCGTCCCATCAGCTGAACGGTCATTTAATGGCCGGTGTCTCCTCCAATATTTATGGCGATCTATCTCAGGCCAGCAGCAGCCATTTCAAGATTTTATAGCTCTATAGATTTCCAATAGCTACGTGGGGTGTCCGCGGGTACTTCTCTCTTCTAGATGTATGCTTTCAAACAAGTCAATTTCTCTCTCTTATAAATATCATGCTTCTAAATGAATATTGTAATCAATAATTCAGATAATTTAATTTTTTTTAATAAGACGATAATTTTATATTGATTATTTTATCGAAACCTACTAAATAGATAAATTTATATTCATTTAAAATTCATATATTTTATAAAAAATATGTATTTCGTAAGATTTTTACATAAATTTATAATTTAATCAAATTTATATTATAATAAAAAATTATATAATTAATATTTTTTTACATTGAAAAAAATATAATTCCCATGGCTATACCTCTCAATTATTGAAAGCTAGCTAGCTGTGTTCTTGTTAGTTTACGTAGGATATGGACAAATCCTTCTTTAAACAAGTGACAACAGCTTGTCAGGTCGTGATTTAAGGCTCAGTCGCTCCAGTAACGTGTAAGATCCTCCTTCCTCTGGCTATCTTCTTCAACCACCGACCGGGTTTATGAGTTTTGTTTGAATCGAGAAGGTGGCCAAGTTCCCGATCATAAATTCCTTCGCCTTTTAAAAATTATATACTTGTAATGGATTTGTGGGCAAGCGATTCATCATGAGCAGGATAAAGAAATTTCAATGTAAAAAATTTTAGATTCAAATGATTGTTCCAGTGATACTTTAAATACTATGATGAAAAAATTCAATAATAATAATTACAGAACAGAAAAATAATATCAAAAGAAGATAAAAAGAATCAATCTAAATTATAAAAAAAAACTTAATTTTAAAGGATGAAACTGAATTATTTTTTAAAAATAACAATAAACCCCTAGTTATATCGGGTTAACTTGCAAACTTTGCGATCATAGATATAAGTCTGAGATCATATCATAGAAAAAACACGAAAAAAAAACCATTTCTTAATAAATCAAGTGAGAAAACAATAACTCCACAAAAAAAAAATGAAAGAGAAGGTGAAGCTCAATATCTAAAAAATAAAATGTCGAAGGATGAAAATTAAAAAATATATAATTTAAAAAAGATAAAAAAATAATTGATTTAAGCCCACTAGGAACAAGATTCAAAATCTATAACCCGGTTTAGATACTAGGGTGACTGTGTTTGAAAGCAAATTGAATGAAATCACGAGGCTAATTTATCAAACAATTTAATGTTGAAATATGAAAAAAAAAATTCATTAAAACATAGAAAAATTAAGAGTTAACCCAATAGAAACCAACAAACCTCGCGACCATGGAAATAATGAAATCCTTGAACTGGGTTTGGTCAAGAAGCTTAATTCCGCAACAATTTAATTTTGAAGCACAAAATCATGAAAAACAAAATATCAATTTAAAAAACTTTCCAAATAAAAATAGCAATAAAAAAACGAGGATCAAATTTAATAGGAAAGAAAACACATAAAGGATGAGATTATATATAAAAAAAAAAAGCAAAATTAATAGCATTCAAAAGAACAATGATCAAATTTTAAAGTTAAAAATATGTAAGGGAGGTGGAATTTGAAAACATAAGAAGTAATTTCATAGCTTATTAAAAAAAAAGTAATCAAAATAATAGGGAACAATTAAAAAAAATAAAAAAGGATGTGAAATTGAAAAATATTGTAATTTCATGATTTGTTTAAAAAAATAGTAATAAAAAAGATAAAGATCAAATGTTAAAAAAACAAAATTGAAGGTGTTGGTATGAAATTTTAAACAGGCTAGTGCTAAATTTAAGGAGAATAGAGAAATGAAGAAAAAAAATGGTTATAGGCACCTAAACCCAAGATGTGTTTAAGACACTTGTTTTCCCATCAGATCGGGGGCATTAAGACCTTTCAAATATCTTCATAAAAGGCGATGTTTAGTGGTTGGACGATTGTACATTCGCCACCAGAACAAATAAGGGGTCGTCCATATGATGATGCATGTCGCACACCTTAGTAGGTTTTTGAAGATAGTATTTAATACAATGCAATTACCAAAATGCCCCTACCTAATCTCTAAATCTAAAATAAGATCCATGTAAAATGATAGAAAAGCTTTTTAAAGAGAGTTATTTTGAGTTTTTCTTTAAGGGTATCAAAATAATTACACTATTTAAAATTAAAATGACCAAATTGCCCCTAAGTAATTGACATTATATATTTTTAATATAAGGTTAAATTAGTAATTTTATTGTGCAATAAAAAAACAAGGAAATTTAATAAACTCAGATAATTTACTAATAAGATTAAAAAATCAATAATTAATAAAGAAAATAAAAACAATTTCCAATAATTAGCTATAAAAAATAAATTATCAATATCATACTCAAGAATAAAAAGAAAAAAACCATGTTCGAGATAAACCATCGTTTTTTCATGGAAATTGCCCCACCACAAAGATGGTTCAAACACAACTATAAAAGGATGCATGACGATACTAAAAGAGATCATACATGCAGTCAGAGCAACAACCTAAAAAGAAAACATAGCAAAATATTATCAAATGACATCTCATGCTTATATTTAATTTAATTAAAAAACTTTCTAGAATAAACTAAATTTAACCAGCAATAAATAATTAAATTTTAAAACAATAAAAAGAGAGTGAGAAGTAGTATAGATGAATGATCAAATTAATATGCAAATATAATAATATTTATCATCTATTAAAATACTAATTTTATCTTAAACCTGCTTGATTATAAAATAAAAGCTGAAAAATAAAAAAAGTCATTGGACAAAAGCTATATGTATTTTTTGTTCTAAGGTAAATTAGTTATTTTAATATGCTTTTAAAATTGAAAAATCTAAACTAGCCCTAGATGTTAATTCATTATTATTATTATTATTATTATTATTATTATTTTCTCTCAATAATAACAGTCATTTTACTATAAAAAAAATTAGTGAAAAAAACCCTATTATCTCCCACAATAAGGCCAAATATTTTTTATGAGAAGGGCAAAATTATATTGTTAATCTTATAATCTACAATTCAAATAAGTCTAGAGCTATAGTGTTGGACATTGTTTTTACCTCCCCTTTTATTTTATTTTTTCAATTATATACAAGAGATATATATATTAAAAAGATATAAGTGTTTTGTTAAGAGATAGATACAAAAGCACAAAATAAATTCCTCTGTATTATACTTTTTTAAGCTGATTTTTATACTTTTAAAATATAAAATACAAAAAAAATAAAAATATATCCATTCTATTTCAATGCCTCTATTTTTTATTTTTTGTCCTGAGAAAATAATTAAACGTTATCTTAGAGTTACTCGGAGTAGATGAACAGGATGGTCCACCGTGCTTGAATCGGAGTTTCAATCTTTCTACTTTGACTGGCTTCGAATTAATGCTTTGACTAAGATGAGTGAAACCACATGAAATTCAGCAACGATCTGAAATTCATGATAATAAACCAAAGACATCTGCATGTGATTTTGTCCCTGCCACCAAGGTCTCTCTCCCTTGTGAAAGGGGATTTGAAAAGCCTGGCCATTGAAACTGTAAGGATTTTTCTCATCTTCTGCCTGCTTCTGTTGTCGAAGATGTTTGTGCTTGATTTCAAGCCCAAAAAACTTTCACTTGAAAAGATATGCTAGAGAATAATATAAATCATATTCTGGAGTTTCATTTAACAGCTTAATTTTTTAGGTGAGATGGTTCTTTAAAATGCTTTGACATCTCGTGTTTCGCATAAGCTTATTCTTCTTTACTTGATTCAGTGATTTCGGATATTCTCGGACCAGCTTGAGCACCAACTTAGACTAAATTCTCGGAAAACTAGGGGATACGGCATTTCAGATAAGATTACAACCATTACTGAATTGGATGGACTTTCTGAGCCAGGAAACTAGGATGTGGCACAGTGATTCAATGGTTTGAGTTAGTTTTTTCCGACAAAAAATGGTACATAATGCAATCAATTATTCATAACAAACAAAGATTTTTGGGGAAGAGTTGTAGATGAGACATAACTTCCCTTCGGACTTGGTCCCTTCTTATCTTTCCAGTCGTTGTCAGTGGAAATGGCTTCCCCCATAAAATAAATAGCTTTGGCACTTTAAACCTGCAAAAGATTTACCAGTGAGCCACTAAACATCTTCAAAACCCACGTAAAAAGGAAGAAAATCAATTGATGAATCTGTGCAGCTGGATATTTATCGACGCGAACGGGTTGAAAGAGAGCAGCAATACCCTGTTAAATTCTTTTCCCTACAGTAGTTTCCGAGAATCTCTCCGCACAAGGTTAGATTGTTTTCTGCAGATTGTTTACAGATTTTATCGATCCATTGCCAACTTTCTCTTAGTTTAATGCAAGCAACAACCATCTCTGTCAAGCGAGCTTCTGGAACTCCCACGACAACAGTGGCAATAACTCCTGGATGTTGCAACAACTGTGCTTCCACCTGTAACAATAAAGCAACTACAGTTTATAGTAAGGACCGTGGAGGTATAAAAAAAATTACTGATCCCTTAAAGACATCAAGCTCAAATTTATTATCGCATGATTCTTCAGTTCAGAGGATCCTGCAAATCACTAAGCCCATGATTGTCTTGTCCCAATGTTAGATTCAGTCGTTATTGCTTGATATAAAGTAGTTTATGAAGGCAGATATATATATATATATATATATATATATATCACACTTACCTCTTCAGGGTAAATGTTCTCTCCACCGCTCTTGATCCGTCCATTCTGTCGTCCAACGAGCCATATGTTGCCATAGTCATCTATGGAACCAATGTCACCTGTGTCGAGCCAAAAATCATTGGTAGATTCTGCTGCCTTCATTGGATTCTGATCCCAATATCTAAGCATTAGATGGGGGCCTCTAGTTAAAATTCTGCCGATGGTAGAAGGTTCATCGGCACTTATCTTTAATTCAACATGTGGTGGAGGTTTGCCAACACATACACCTTGTCGTGGGTGAACTGAACTGGATCTTGTTTTATCCACTGTAAGCATGGTCTGAGCAGGGGTTTGAAGTGTTGGATCATTAAGGGTCATGAAAGTCAGAGAAGAACATGTCTCTGTCATCCCTTTATAAAAGGGACAGAGTGAGAAAAATAAGATTAAGACATTAATAAATCTAGTAGTATAAGAAATATAGCTCATCCAAATTGATTTGTACTTTCAAGAACAATTTAACATTGGAAACATTATATGGAAATACAAATTTTTTCCATAGGTGTTTAAAAATGGTTCTAATTTCTTCATACTTGGCTTGTTTGAGTAGCTCCATTCAGTTCAGCTACACTCTAATAGCCTCATGTGGCCTGGATTTTCTATGAATCACAAGGGTCGAAACTTGTTAAATTGACCTAGTCCATTGGCAATAGCTCGTCTAGTCTTGAAAAAATTACTCTGTAAAAATAAAATGAATTCCTGATGTTGATTTCTTATAGTTCATCACCTCTTAATCAGATGGATTGAGGATGGGAATAATTAAATTTATGAAAGCCAATTCTTCTTTAAGTTGGTATGATCAGCCTTCAACATTGTACTGGTAAATGTTATGCAGAAACGATGAAATTAATTGCAAAATAGCATGGAGCATCCACAATCCCACTTCTTACACATTAGAAGTCAACATTTCAAAATCAAATTCACATCTACAATGTTTCATCAAAATATGGATCCCAAAAAGAAGATTACATGCCAAAAGATTATGTTGAAGAATAAGACAACGAAGGTAGACAAGTCGAATACCGTAAGCTGAAAGAAGCTTAGCTCTTGGAAACAATTCAATGGCATCTTTTATAAGCTCAGCTGACAGACTCCCACCTCCATTTAATAGCTTCTTCACATATTGCCCCCCTTTCCAAGTTTCTTTCAACCTGACAAAATACTTCAAAATGTCAGCAGAGCCAACTAAACTACTAAGCGACATAACGATAAAATCACAAAGAAAGCAGTGCGGTGAATGTCTGGGAAAAATGAAGAAAATTAAACAAAATATTTCAGAAGAGCTTAGAAACAGAGTTAAAATTTTAAGTGCATGCTGACAAATTGCAGCGTAAATGTTAATCTTATAGTAAATGTAATAATGAGTTCCAAGGAAAAAAACTACTGCGTAAAGATAGTTCTATCCAAGCAGAGGTTAAACAGGACTGTTAATCTCCATTACAGGTGGGACTGCAACTTTACCTGGTTAAGGAAACCAAATCAGCGATCATTGCTGGGACAGTGATTAGAGAAGTAACACAATGTTGCTTGATAGCTTCTATGGCTAACGAAGCCTCAAATTTTGGTATCAAGACATGGCAACCTCCAACCATTAGCATGGTTATGGCTGATGACAATCCACCAATATGGCACAACGGAGCAGTGTGCAAATAAACCTGCAGAAGTCCAAGGAATAAGGAATCCAGCCACCAAGTCATTTCTAGCAACCAATGCTACTATTCTCCAAATTATAAGAAACTATGAATATCCTCAATGGGATGCATTATCTTTATCCCCTTTGATTTCCATGTTTTTCCAGTTACAAATTCTGATCCATACAAAACAATTCTTCAGAGTTGCATACATCATCCTCACTGTAACCAACAACTGCAACTTTTGCCAGGGACTGTACTATCATAGCTGAATGGCTTATGACAACTCCCTTGGGCCTTCCAGTGGTTCCTAAAGCCATAAAAAAAAAATGCAGCCACGATAAAAATTAGATTGGTGGATCATGCCAGTTAAGGATCTACACAGGAGAAACCTGAAGAATGGTACTAGAATTTAAACTTCAATCAAATTTAAGATTCTACTTTTTTTTTACGTTACTTATCTGCCCTGCTGTTGAAGTGATTCTATAAGTAAAATGTACTTTTAGATGAACTAATTTAAGAGAAAAGCACAGAGCATTTTGTAGAAGCACTTTCAGTAGGAATCTTCGACAATGAAACATATCATAAAGGACACTCAAAATTCGAACCAACAGTGGCCAAGTTTAGCTCGAAACATAAAATCTTGAACTGGTCTCAAAGGGTTTGTCATTTGTGATTGGTGACTTCCAGTTGCTGACCTATCATGTCGCAAGGATTTGACATCTATCGCCTGCACATGGTTGATAAAACAAACAGGAGTGCTAGAACCTGTTGGAATTGTATGAAAGAAATGTCATTTCTGTCAGTTTAATTGCTCAGATCTAAAGAGTTTTCCTTTCTGTAATCTCATGAAAAGTGCTCTATCAACTGGAATCTAAAAAAGGGAACCAGCTGATCTTTGAGATCCCTACGCGATGTATTGGGATGGATGGTTGAAAGGAAGCAGGGAAACCCTCCCTATAAGGGGTGGTATGGTTGCTGTCCACAAATTCAGAAATGTATTTTTGCATTATACCAGGAACATGCACCAACAACACTCTGAAGATAAATTTAGTAAAAATATAATATTCCACTGAACATCGAGAGATTTCTTCTTGAATTTGCTTCCACACACATCATAGGACTTATACCTGAAGTGAAGCATATTATGACAGCGCCCTCAGGTGCCCAGGAGTAATCCAGTTGTTTAGTTCCCATGACATGATTCCTAAACGTTTCAGTAGTTAAAACTGTCAAAATGAAGAAAAAAAACATCATTATGGACCTGTCTGGGAGTACGGTTGCGGTTGCTTTTGAAAATGCTTTTCATTTATAAATACATTAAAATAATATTTTTTTTATTTTTTAAAAATCATTTTTGACATCAGCACATCAAAATGATCTAAAAACACCAAAAAATATTCATTTAAAATAAAAAAAATTCAAAATTTGGCCAAGCGGCGTTTCAACCGCTGTGCCAAACAGCTTCTATGTCTATCAAAACATGGAAGAAGAATAAAACCAAATGAAGAGATGCGAAGGAAGCTACACACCATTTGATGTTTTTACAAAACCAGAAGAAGGGGAGCCTGAAAAAACATGCCACTTGACAGAAGGTAAAGCATTACTCTGGAGCTCTTGATACCAGTGTTCACAGCTCTCATCAGTGACCAGCATCACTGGCCTTACCATTAAAATTGCTGATTTTGCTTCTTCGAAGCTCTGCAAATGGAGAACAGAAAACCTCAATCTAACTCTTTAGGAGTTGGCTAAAGAATTAAGCAGAAGTAGATAGATGGATGGTGATTTACTAACCCATCGGTAATTCAAAGGAGCAGCTATGCCTCCAACAAATGCAACAGCAAGTAACCACTCCATATACCAATCACTGAAACAAATACATTCATCAGAATTTGTAAAATCACATCAAATTTATAAAACTCGGGCCACTATTTAAAATCAATCAAATTATTTTACACCAAAGTTAAACTTGTCCCACCATGACCCATTTTCCAATTACCAACTTCAGAACATCCTCAAAAAGAAAGAAAACATAACACAAAGTATAAACCAATATCTAACAGAGCCTTTTTTTGCCAAAGGAATGTGATGGTGCAAGGATAGATGATGATGATGATGATAAGAACCTGTTGAAACCACATATGGCTACAATGTCACCATTGCCAAGACCATGTTGAAGCAGCCCATGAGCCAAAGACAAAACATCTTCCACAAACTGGTGTCCTGTTTTTTGCCTGTTACCAGAAATGGTAACCACGGAAGTTGAGCGTAGAGTTGATAGTCTAGTCAGGCACTGACAAATGTGGGCTTGAGAGCAATTAGCCATCTGTATTAAGGGCAAATCGGGGATGTGAAAAAAGAGTCTTTCTCTCTGGTCTCTGAATGGAAAGCTCGATGGTTGAAAGACAGCGCGGGTAAGATTACCCTATCAGTTATCAGTTTGACATTTGGGGTAAGGATAGGGGACTAGGCTGTGATGCTACGTAGGTCACCGTAATAAATGATTGGTGGATGGTTTAGAGAAAGCCACGTGGCTTCCTCCAAACGGAAGGGATTTTGGCGCTCTTTCTCTCTGAGATTTGTTTCTGAACTCGAATTTCTTTCATGAAAATAAGAACCTAAAATAACACGGTAAAAAAATAATTTTTAAATTAGCATATAAATTAAATATGCATGTTTTTATTACATAGCCAATCTATCTCTTTTTTTTTTAAATACTTATAATACTTGTGCCACAAGTTTAATTTTGACTTTTTTTTTATGGCTAAAGCATGTCCTACACTATTATTTTGCAATTTTTTTTTCTTATTCACAATAACATTAGGTTGGATTTCAAGGTTACTTTTATTTTGAAATTACTGTTTATTTTGTGTTTCAAAATTATTATTATTATTTTTTTAATAATATTTTTAGATGATTTTAATATGCTGATATCAAATATATTTTTAAAAAATAAAAAATATTATTTTAATATAGTTTCAAACAAAAATAGATACTCAAAGCAACTAAAACTAAATTAGAAAACTGAAAGTCTATGACTTGAAAGCAGAATATAACATTAAAGTTGGAAAAGTCATTTCTTGCACTACGAGCATGGGAATATTAAGTTGCATAAAGTAGGTTTTTATTTTCTCGAATTCTTTTTTTAAAAATCCTTGTTTAAAAAAAAAACAATTCACTCCAAAATTATCCTGAACATCTGCGGCTGCTTCCATCTCTCCAGTTAAATATGTTTTTGCCAATCTGCATTTATCTGTCACTTCTGTCTCCATCTCTCCAGTTAAATATGCTTTTATCCTATCTGCATGTATCTCACTTCTACACTTGAACAGTAACCAAACACATACTTTCTGTTAACAAGTAATTAAAGCCAGTTGCTCCTGACAAGTCCACGTCATCTTACTGTAAATGCAAGAAAAAATCCTAAAAATGATCACCAAATCACTCCATGAAGAAAAAATCGGTGGAAGGCAATGTGACGATGAATTCTCTGATCCATTTATGGCCTCCCCCATGGTACTATTCGACCAGATGTATCAAAACAGAAGACATGCGATTACACCAAAAATCCAAGAGCTCACGATTCTGATTCTAAATTACACTTCTTAAATCATTTGTTTTGATTTAGGCTGTGATGTTGTGATTACAGTCACATAAATGACCGCTTAAATCATGTTTTTTCCAGCCACCGAACAAATTTCTAGTGTAACCACCAAAAATACATCAATCATTTCAGTGGGAAGATTTGAAGGGGCAAAATCTCACTTCTTTCCACCCCCGGACACATTGAACTTGAAGAATATTATGTCTCCATCTTGGACAACGTACGTCTTCCCCTCCTGCTTATACTTACCACCAGCCTGAGCCAAATTGCAAGAGAAATTCAATTCGTCAATAAAAAGGATAAGCCTGCATATTTTGTACAGCTGGGGTGCGGTGCATATAAATATATACACCAATGTACGAGTCATCAATGGGGATTTTACTACAGTTTTCCTTGACCGTCACATTTCAACTTCAAATACATGCCACATTAAGAAAAGGTCATGAGCCAACAGGATCAACATCAACCATACTACGAAAACCACTACCACCACTTTTCAGAAGAGTACTGTTCAACATGAGCATTTAGCACAGAATTATAATACATGCAACAAATTCGAATACTTATTGGATTAATAGGACACCCTAGTTGATTTCATACTGGTTCCACAGCAAAGGGTCGTTTATATCATGTAGTTTATTCAGTGCATATTTTTAATGTATTCTGGACATATTCATCCTTATGTAATCAGTTTTACAACCGTGCACTGTATTCTAGGGCTGCTCATCATGTTGCATATTGTAGCATCTCGTTTTGTTTGCTTACTCTGTTATCTCTTAATCTCTCCTTTTACCTATTAGTCTGTCCAATTCTGACTCCAAACAGTTACCGAGGGAAAATATTGAAATTATCATTCACAAACCCCAAACCCCTGAGACCCTCACAGCAAGCAAACAATGATTTATTCAAATCGCATACCTTAACAGCTGACTCACTACCAAGCTCCTTCAGATCATCGAATTTCATGACCTAAGCATTATCAGAAAATTCAAGGATTAGAAATCACATGTTTAAATTTTCAATGGTCGCTGACAAAAATCAAATATGCATCAAGACCATTAATTGACTTGGAAATAATGAAAGGCAAAGACAGTTAATATTATAAATTTATTGAACAGTTTGTTAAAGACTCAGTTTTGAAAGTAGTGAATCCCAAAGCATGAACAAGAAACAAACCTCAGCACATATAAATCCTCTTTCAAAATCAGTATGGATCGCCCCTGCAGCTTGGGGGGCTTTTGTATGTCGTCTGATTTGCCAACATTTCACCTGCAAGAGCAAGTGATTCTGGACATTAGGCTAACTTATCAAAACAAAGGCCAGAGACAGCTGGGTGTAGAAGATACTGTGCCATACACAGGAAGGACTATCCTGAAAGATTAGACGAATAGCACCATAGAAAATTTGTGGGGTGGGGAGGCCAGTAGAAGTAATTATGCCATCAATGAGAATGATAATTATCATTGTGAATGAAAGAAAACATGCACTACAAAATAAAAAAAAATTGTATAACCCAGAAAACCAAATCCCAGACTGATAGTGTTACAATCAGATTAACTTGAAGATCATGACCAAGAGCGAAATAGGTGGTAATATTGCTACTGGTGTTAAAAAAAATCCATGTAATAGTGCCATCTGCTAAGATCTAACAATTCATGCCAGAGATGTATGTCAGGTTAGATTCTCACTCTATTCACGTAGCAATTAAGTTTATTTCTAATAAAAAATTCCATGATCCATGGTGACAAACTAAAGTGTCCATGTGAAGAAACATTTTGTTGAACGGGCTAAATTTTTATCAAGAGAGCTTCCAAGGCTTCACTACAAATTTGTGATCATAACTACATATATGATTAGCCAATACTTGCAGATATAGTTTGTCAATTGGAAATCCATTTACTGATCTGAGAAATTTGTCAATGGCAAATTCAAATTACATGTCAACAGTTGCATTAATAATTAGTAGGAAACTGCATACAGATGCACAATATGCCTTTATTGTGAGATGCCAAGGTCATTGGAAGTTCAAAACATGTTTTGGAGATAAGGCATCACATAGCTAAAAACAAAAGTAAACAACCACTACCTGCATACTCAATTCAATTGCAAAAAAAATTTAAGCTAAGGTTTATAAACTAAACAGATAAAACAATAATACAAAATTGTATGGGATTAGGTATATGTTACCTCGTCAGGGCCAGCAGTGAAAAAGTATATGAGATTAATTGCTGAAAATCCTGTCTTTATGATCTTTGGAAGGCAACTGCAGCAAAGTTGGATTTGTTCAAGTTAGTAAATACCATGAAAAGCACCATGTTATAATATTACTAATAAAAAGCACAACACTCGTAGAAAACTTTACATTGCAAACTCCAAAAACTTTTTCCAGCAAAATATGAGTTGGGGAGGGGGGGAGCATGATGGTTAGTTTTTGTAGAAATTACCTGTGTAGTTTTTTTGACAAGTTTTTCTCTCTCAAAAAACAATATACAGATCTTCAAATGAAAGAAAAAAGGTGAGATATTTACAAGCACTGGCTCATCAATACCAACCTTTGTACCTTGTTCTCCTCGCAATACTTATCTGCTTCATGTGGTAGCATATCAGCAAGAGTTCTCTCTAATACACAGCTGAAAGGAATAATGGTTTCGCCACCATGTTCCTGAACCCTACAAAAGAAATCAATAACAGCTTATTTCTTTTGTAGGAACACAATCTACAAGAGCGCATGTTAATCAGAGACCACCAGTGAAATTTGAAAATCAAACTGTCACAAGCAGCAATAAATTTCTAAATCGGTTGTCAAGGAAGACATGATGCATATTAGGTCACATACAGGGAATGGAGTGAGACTTCATAGCAACATGCGTGAATAGTTTGAAATGGTAAATACAAGGAAAAAAATGGACATACCATGCATGTATCTTGGGCAAAAACTTGTTCTTCTTTCTTTGGTAATCCTTTTCGTTCATGTTAACCTGCAGATTCAATGCAATCACCATAGATTATCATCAAAACTGCAAAAGATGAGCCTAAGATGAAAGGAGGATGAAAAACTTACCAAGTAGACAACTGGCTTGGCGGTAAGCAACTGGAAAGTATTCAATATCTCAATATCAGCAGCTTTCCAATCTCCTAAACGAACATCTTTCTCTTCCTCAAGCCAAGCCTTGACCTAACATGAACCATCATTGCTTGAAATCATTTAAAGGAATAAGCCAGTAGTTATATACTCCCTCAGTTCTACTTTCCATTTTTGTGGTCCCAATATAAATGCTCATTCTAAGAGTCCTTCACTCACTTTCCCTTATTACCCTAAACCATCTATCAAATTTACTCAAAAAAAACATTTAACTAAATAAATATAGTTAGGGGTAAAGGTTGGACCACATTTTTAAAATAAACACCATTAATTAATTTATTCAATTCCTAAAAACTTGTGCAAAAACAATTAAGAAATTTATTATGGGACTGAGGGAGTACATATACAAAGCCAATAGACATCATTCATCATGTGCAAATGAAGAATACATACCTTTTGACACAACTCCAGCTCTATTTTTAACTGCTTATCATTGCTCCTCTTCATGCTCTTCTCAACATCCTCTATCCTCCTCTCTATGAACTCAATATCCTACAGTATGGTAATACAGGGTTTAAAATCTATATCATTTCAGACTGATAAGTTTCATACAGAGTGATTACAAATACACAGTATCTTATAGCACATCCCATTCAAAAATGCATGATGGAGCATACTTTAAAATCAAAAATTAAATTTTAAAACAGTTATTCAATTCAGAATTATTGACATTATTTAAGTGCCAAACAGTAAAATCACATACCTTCAGTCGTAGCTCTGCGCTAATAACTTCAAGATCTCTAACCGGATCCACAATGTCATCAACATGGATAATATCCGGATCCTCAAATGCTCCTATTATAGATGCATAGATATGAATAAATTCCATATCAAGTACACATTTAACATCCACATACAACAAGCATGAAAAACAAATCTCAGATATCAGATTTAGATGGAACCCAATTTCTAATTTCTAAAATAACATCAACGAAATAGCCTATCCAATGGAAAAGCTTTCTACAATTCTCCCCTTAAAAAGCAAAGCACCATATTCCCTAAGAAGAATATTTCTACTTCGACACACATTGAATTGTCAATTGCCATGATAGGTTAGTAGTATGGTAAAAACATTAGAAAGTAACTGCGAATAACAGAAATCTTACTCTAAAAAAAGTGAAAGATATCTTACGCAAAACATGAAAGATGCCATCAACAGCACGGATGTGAGATAAGAAGCTGTTCCCCAACCCTTGACCTTGATGTGCACCTCTAACCAATCCAGCTATATCATGAATCTCCAAGAATGCTGCAACCTGAGCATCAAAACTTTAAATATATATTGCATAAAGTACTTACACCATAAGAATAACACAAAACATAACTAATCATCGTATTCGATCCAAAATATTACTTCTAACGAACAAAATTGCATTTAATAAAAAACAAGGAACAAATTGTCAATGTTTTCACTTTCTCCCCATAATTTCAACCAAATATAGAAATTTCCCTCATTCTTTCTTCACAATTCTGCAATAAGAACCATGTCAATCAGCCTATTCACAATTTCTAACATATAAAGTATTTAAATTAAAGAGCAAACAAGATGGAACTAATCATCCCAGCACATCCCATCTAAAAAAGCATATAGATTCATAACAGGAAAAAATGTTATCATTTAAAAAAACCCAGTGTTAAATTTCTATTATTTTCACTTTCCCCCCATCATTTCCATCAAATTCCACATTTTCTAATTGTTTTCGTCATTATCTAGCAATAAGAACCCTGCTTAATTCGTCAGATTCAGCCGCTCACATCATCAGCACGAAAAAGCCACAAATTATATTCATCAACTTAAAGTGCACAAACCTCGCTTTTTGGCTTAAACAGCTGGCAGAGCCACTCGAATCTCTCGTCAGGAATATTAACCCTAGCCTCATTAGGCTCAATGGTGCAAAACGGGAAGTTTTCAGCCGGTATTGACAGCTTCGTCAGAGTATTAAAAAGGGTCGATTTCCCTACATTAGGCAATCCAACCTAGCGAAAAAAAGAAACAATTTTACACATCAAAACACGGAAAAGAATTGAAGTAGGGGAAATGGGAGGGTGAGAGAATAATTACAATGCCGATCTTGAGGTGCGACGAGAATCGTCCGAGAATCGGCCTCTCTGCCGGTGCTTCTTTGGATTTTGATGCTTTTGGTGGCATTTTTTTTGGGGGGGAGAGGGATTTAATTTAGGGTTTTTGAGAGGCCGAGGCAGAGGAGGAATGGTGGTGGTAGCGTGAAATAGCAGAAAGGAGAAAGCAGTGATGGAACTGAATTGGGCTTTTTATTTGCTGGGTTATTGGAGGATTGGGCCTTCAGGAAGAAACCCAATTGATAGCCACAAGTTAAAACCTTTGTAGATCAATTAAGATTAGTGTGTTTTTTACGATGAGTTCGTTGATAGAGCTCTTCTTAGAGATTGCTGAAAACAAGGAGGATCACAAGAAGTTCTACGTGTCCTCCTCTACCTCAATCTTGGTATCCGCGAGGATTACCAAAACAAGTCAAAACTTGCTGACTTGCTCATATATCTATTAAAATATGATCGTTAAAATATAGCCGTTAAAATATAGTCGTTAATTTCCAGATATGGAAATTATGTAAAGTAAGGATAAAGTAACTTTTATCTTTAGCTAAATTAGTCTTGTAATTACTCTATAAGTTCATTCTCAATTGTAATGAAAAATAACTCTGAAATATACGAATTTATACTTTTAACATGGTATCAGAGCGAATCTCGAATTTTTTCTTTGAATCGTATTGCTGAATTTTTTTCTCTTTTTTTCTTTTTTTTTCTTTCTTTTCTGGTTTGAAACCCAGAATTCAAATCTATACAGTGTTTGTTCACCAACGGTACTGTTCATCAAACCCAGAAATTGATTGCTACAGTGTTAGTTCATCAACAGTTACTGTAGCAATCAAGAAAAAATACCCAAAATCATTACTGTTCATTATAACAAAAAAAACCCAGAATCAGGGCTTCTTCGTCATCTCTGGCGAGTCCCGTTCATCGCCTTATTCGTCATCTCCGGCGAGACACATCTCGAACAAACGAAGAAACCCAGAAGACCCATCTCGGAAGAAAAAAAAGAGACCCAGAAAACCCAGACATCTCGTTGATATCAGCTCACGGTTACTTGTTAGAAACCCAGAAATTCCATTTACCAACCCATCGAAACAACCCAGCAATCTATTCATCAACATCCTGAAACACCCATATCATCGAAGAACACCCATCTCAACACTACTCTAGCTCCAGCTCCGACGAGAGCACCCCGAAACCCAGAACACCCGTAAACCTACCCAGAATACTCCAGCTCCACTCCAGCTCCGGCGAAGGACACCCAGAAACTCAGAACACCCATCACGCAGTGATGTTGGCAAGGCATCACCGACTGGTCGGGGGACACGGGAGAGACAGAGGGCACGGGGGTGAAAGAAATGGAAATAAAGGAAGAATGGGTTTTATGTTTGGTAATCAATCGGGATATAAACCTGGTCCTGGTTTGATGTGTTCCTATTGTGGTGAGATGAGGCATTCGAAACAACGATGTTATGAAATTATTGGCTACTCGGACTGGTGGAATTTTACAAAAAAACCTCGGAAAAATATTGGGAAATCTGTGGTAAATCTGACTGAAACAAACCAAGTACACCCTACAACGAATGTGGTCCATCCAGGTATTATCGACAATTTTTTTGCACATTCTGTTGTTACTAAAAATAGCACTTGGATTATTGATACAGGTGCCTCTAGTCACATGACTAGCGATTTCGATAAATTAATCTGTCATAAACCATCCTTGCATTCAGCTATACGCACTGCTAACGGTAGTATCTCTCCTGTTATGGGGGAAGGATCTATCATTTTGACTGACACTATAACCCTAGATACTGTGCTTATTGTTCCATCTCTTGCGAATAATCTTTTGTCGGTGAGTCAAATCACCGCTACTCTTAAGTGCACAGTAACGTTTTGGCCTCAGTTTTGTGTTTTTCAGGACATTCTAACCCGGAAGATTCTTGGTTATGGTGTTAGGCGGGGCAACCTGTATTATTTAGAGTTAACGGAAAAGGGGGGGTCAATGATGGGTCACGCACATCAGACCAGAAGTAAGGATCATGCTCACGCTCTTGTATGGTTGTGGCATCGACGACTCGGACATCTTTCATTCGGGTACCTTAAGAAATTACAACCACATTTATTTTCCAGTTTAAATATTTTGGATTTTCAGTGTGAAATTTGTGAACTGGCGAAAAGCCACAGTATTTCCTATTTGCCAAGTTTGAAGAAAAGTATGGAACCATTTGCAGTCATCCATTCGGATGTTTGGGGTCCTACAAAGATCTCGTCTTTTTCTAATGCACGATATTTTGTTACATTTATTGATGAATGTACTCGGATGACCTGGATATCTCTTCTCCGGAATAAAAGTGAAGTAGGTACAGTTTTTCAGAAATTTCACAAAATGGTGCGGACCCAATACCAACGGCACATTCGTACACTTCAATCAGATAATGGTACGGAGTTCATGGATCAAGTGTTAGGTGATTTTTTAAATCATCATGGAATTCGACATCAGACCTCATGCACGTATACTCCACAGCAGAATGGATTACCAGAAAGGAAGAACAGACAGATTATGAAAATTGTTCGTGTTTCGCTATTTGGCATGAATCTACCAAAATACTATTGGGGAGAGGCAGTAAAATCAGCTGCTTACCTAATAAATCGAATACCGTCAAGTGCAATTGACTTTCAATCTCCTCAACAGAAAATGGAATCTCTTCTCTTTGTTCCTCATCTACCAAATCTAGAACCACGGGTGTTTGGTTGTACGGTATATGTCCACATCCCGAAAGTCCTGCGAAGCAAACTGGATCCTTGTGCAAAGCGGTGTGTTTTTATAGGTTACTCGGAGTTCCAAAAAGGATATCGGTGCTATGATCCTCACCATCGAAAGCTACATGTAACCCTGGATGCATCATTTCGAGAATCCGAACCCTACTATTCAGGGGGAGTTTCCGGGTCTTCTCTTCAGGGGGAGAGTAACATTGAAGAGAATGAAGATATATTCGAATTAGAGGAAAATGAAGGGTTAAAGGAAATGAGACCAGACTGTGATAACCTGGAATTCTACATAGACCGAAATAATCTCAGAAACGACTCCCCTATGTCACCAGAATTACCAACGCCTACACCATTAACTGAAGAATCAATCGAGAATGTCTCTCCTCGATCACCTCAGGTATCCCTAAATCCTATTTCTAATGAGATAAATGAAACTCCTGTCTTAGAAAATAATGTGATCAATAGGTACCCACAAAGACTAAATCGGGGAGTCCCAAAGAAACAGTATGAACCTGATCCCAAAAACAAAACTAAATATCCCATCAGTAACTATATCTCTACCCATAGATTATCGGAATCATATGCAGTTACTGTTAATCAATTATCCAATGTGTCTATTCCTAGTAATGTACAGGATGCATTAGCAGACCCAAAATGGACCAAGGCGATGAATGAGGAGATGGAGGCACTTCAGAAGAATAACACTTGGGAGTTATGTCAATTACCAAAAGGAAAGAAGAAAGTTGGGTGTAAATGGGTGTTCACAGTGAAGCTGAATGCAAATGGGAGTATTGATAGATACAAAGCAAGATTAGTCGCAAAGGGATATACACAGAAGTATGGAGTGAATTATCAAGAAACTTTTACTCCAGTTGCAAAAATGAACACCATCCGGATTCTCATATCTGCAGCAGTGAATCGAGACTGACCCTTACAACAATTCGATGTCAAGAATGCCTTCCTAAATGGAGATCTTGAAGAAGAAGTGTATATGGAATTACCACCTGGAGTTAAAACCAGGTCCTCGTGTGAAACTGGAGTATGTAAATTAAAAAAGGCATTGTATGGTCTAAAGCAATCACCTCGGGCATGGTTCGGAAGATTCTCATCCACGATGAAAGAGTTTGGCTATAAGCAAAGTAATTCAGATCATACTTTGTTTATAAAACACAAAGGAGGGAAGGTAACGGCACTAATAGTATATGTGGATGATATGGTCTTAACAAGAGATGATCCAGAAGAAAGAAAGGCACTACAACAGTTTTTGGCATCGAAATTCGAAATGAAAGATCTCGGACAACTGAAGTACTTCTTAGGGATTTAGGTCTCAAGGTCAAAAACGGGGATATGTCTATCACAGCGAAAATATATGTTAGATTTATTGGCAGAAACCGGAATGCTTGCATGCAAACCGGTAGATACACCTATGGAAATGAACCATAAACTGGGACAAGCAGAAAATCAGACGCCAGCAGACAAAGGATGTTATCAACGGTTAGTTGGAAAACTAATATACTTATCACATACTAGGCCAGACATCGCCTATGCAGTAAGTGTGGTAAGTCAGTTCATGCATTCACCAAAAGAAGAACATATGGAAGCTGTATATCGGATCTTAAGGTATCTAAAAAGTGCACCAGGAAGAGGACTTCTATTTTCTAAAAGGGAGGTCCAAGATATTAAAGGGTATACAGATTCAGATTGGGCAGGAAATCAAACTGATAGGAGATCAACATCAGGATATTTTACGTTCGTAGAAGGCAACCTTGTCACTTGGAGAAGTAAGAAGCAGAAAGTGGTCGCAAGGTCAAGTGCAGAAGCAGAATACCGAGGTATGACTCATGGTGTGTGTGAATTACTATGGATTAAACAGGTATTACAAGACCTGGGAATTGATTATGGAACATCTATGGGTCTACACCGTGACAATAAGGCAGCTATCGAAATTGCTCATAATCCTATTCAACATGATCGTACCAAACACGTTGAAGTCGACCGCCACTTCATTAAGGAAAATCTTGATCGAAAAATTATACAACTTCCGTTTGTTCGGTCTGAAGATCAGCTAGCCGATATTCTCACAAAGGCAGTCTCCGGAAGGGCGTTCTATGACGCTATTGACAAGTTGGGCATGATAAATATCTACGCTCCAACTTGAGGGGGAGTGTTAAAATATGACCGTTAAAATATAGCCGTTAAAATATGGTCGTTAATTTCCAGATATGGAAATTATGTAAAGTAGGGATAAAGTAGCTTTTATCTTTAGCTAAATTAGTCTTGTAATTACTCTATAAGTTCATTCTCAATTGTAATGAAAAATAACTCTGAAATATACGAATTTATACTTTTAACAATATCACTCTACCAAGAGTGGTGATGGGCTGACAAGGGAACATGTGACCAGGATGAAGAAGGGCCAGAACGTCATTTACAACATCAATGGCGAGTGCAAGAATGCTGTTGAGAAATCTTCGTTCCAAGTTGAAGCAGAAGGGTCATGAAGTTCTCTGTGGTTGTTGATGCTACTGAAAAGTATGCTGTTGGCCAGCTCAAGGAATTTCAAGGCGAGAAGCTTGTCTCTGCTACCTTACTTGAGGGCCTGAAACAAAGCTTGTCAAGCAGGAGGGCCTGAAACTTGATGAGACGAAAATGAGAAGAAAAAGCAGGAAGAGTTGAAGCAGAACTTCGAGGGTCTCTGCAAGGTTATCAGGGTGTGTTAGAGACAAGGTAGAGAAATTTTTGTGGCAGTTTGTTACCTCTAACGCAGCTATAGCCCAAGTATTTGTGTTTATTTGAGATTATAGTTGTTTTTTATTTGAAAATACATCAAAATAATTTATTTTTTTAAAAAAAATATTTTAAACATCAATGATCTAAAAACATTAAAAAGATTTAATCTAAAGTAAAAGGTAAATTTTCTTTGTTTAAATTTTCTCTAAAATATTTTTAAAACACAATATCAAACATCACTTTTAACTAGTTTTAGTAATCTTTAAGGAGATTAGGAGAGAGCACTTGGTGAATGGTAGAGGTATTTCACATAACCTGGACTTATGAATTGGCTACACGAACCTGTTGATCAAGGCTCTGTGTATGCTGGTTAACCTTCGAAATTTACGTTTACTTTAACATTCCTTCTTCAGAGTTCAGACAGGGTCTATTATTGAATATGCCATGACCATAAGAGGTCATTGGTGTGACCACTCTCACCTTTCCTATCGAGTATTTTTCATGCCCGTTTAGCATTGTGATCCCACCAGCTTTTAGCCGAAATTTATTTATTTATTTTTTATTTTAAATGAATATATTTTGATATTTTTAGATCATTTTGATGTGCTGATTTCAAAAATGATTTTTAAAAAATAAAAAAATATCATTTTGATGTATTTCGGCACGATAAGCACTTTGAAAAGCTATCGCAACCACACTCCCAAACAGGCCCGATCCATCAAGCTAGATATTGCTACTTTGACTTTTTTTGGCCTGATACCATGAGCACCAGTTTTCATGTTCAAAATTCAGGAATGACCAAAACGGTGAATAAACAGAAACCTTTTATTATATAGCATTACAATTTCCTTCATTGATGTCGGTGACAGTCAAAAGTTGATCTATCTCATGCTTATGCTTAATAGCTATCCGTCCACTCAAAAACACTTCAGTACAAGAAATATAAGAATTGAAGTGCATAAAAAATTTATTGACTCCAAACCCTTTTCTTTATCTTCTCCTGCTGTCCCGGTAGTCTCCCTCGCTCTCTTTATCTTTTAAGAAGCCTAGAAAAGCAAGAAAGCCAAAGAAGAAGAATCCACCAGACCACTTTCCTCCTCCTCCACCCCCACCACCGCCACCATCACCATCATCACGGGGTGGGAGCCCGGGTCCTCCGTCATCAAGTTGCGGTGTTTTCGTTGGTTCTGGAGCCCAATTAACCAGTATAGAAAACTTAATGTGTAGCAACAAAATGTATCATCAAACAGACAGCTGTATAGAAAACTTACAAACTGGAAAATAACAAATGCACATTTAATGTGAATTCTAAATAACCAAAAAATGAAGTTCAATAAATATTTACCATGCAAACAAAGAAAAATGTTGAACAACCAAGACACATTTCCAGAAGACATTGATCCCTAGGACACTTGTGAACAATTCAAATAGAACATGAAAATGAACATTGCAAATGCGCAGGAATAGGACGTGTTGATAACTGGAAATAGTTCTGTGTTAACAAGGGAGAATGGACATGTAAAATCGATGCCAAAAGCTAGCTGAACCTCACTCACAGGCAATTTGGCAATTCAGTTGAATATGCAAATAGCAATTACCTCGTACAGGAGCCTTGGTAATTGTAGGTGTCTCCTTGAGAACAGTTTGAGTTTGCCCTGAAGCAGAGCATCTTGCATTCTGCAGGAGAAGGAAAGCTTGTTCAAACCTTGAACTCCCTCATTTCTTAATTTGTTGAATCAGAATAGTTTTGAAAAATGAATATTCAACATCTCTGTGCATGCATATGTCTAACACTCATTTTCCCATGGTTTTTCTAGGATTGGCATTTCCATCTTGTTTTATCAAGATGCAAACCCATGAAATTGCCAGATTAGTCTGCTTCTAAATCACCTAAGCAAACTAGAGAAGGGAAAGGTCAACTGAGTATCTCTAGGCCAACTCTTTGGCATATTTAACTTGCAATATTCTTTCTCCTTAAGCAACCTTACACATCTCAAAAAAATTTAAAGGAACAAGAAGTTCAGACAGCAACACCCATAAATCCCTGTCCCAGTGGCAAAATGTTTACTTCTACAACCTAGGGGACAAGAAGATTACAGGCTTCTTGCTTTAGAAAGCTATTAGAGCATGGCTTTACTTGCTCAACTTGTGTAAGCTTATGGAAAAGGTTTTTCGGACCAATTGCATTGGTTCAGCTGACTATTAATAAAAGGCAAGAGCACATTATTTTGAAATCAGAGAAAGAAATTACAACTTCCTACATTCAAAATATAGCACTCATGTATAAAGTGAAGTGGTAGTTCCAACAACAGGCTTACCATAGCAGCAGAACATATAATAGAAACAGATCGCTTTCGACTTGAATGTACAGAGGGTTTTATTCTATCAATAGGCTGTAATTGTGTAGCAAGTCCGAGTGGACCTTGTCCAGTTTGCTTAATTTGCCCCTTGCATTGACCTCTTGTCATCACTGCACGCAAAATATTACAAATTGCAGTGTTTAGAAATGACACAGAATCAATCTAACAACCTAGTAAATTAGCCAAATAACTACCAAGCAATAAATTTTTATTATCATGTACAAGATGAAAGCTACTTGCAAAAAGAATCATCAGGAATTTGACGATGGGGAATAGCCTTGATTGGAAACATTCAAGAGAACCATCAGGGATCATGGGGGATGGATGCTATCCATTGCACTAGGGCATTAACAACCTAACACACGCCCACACTAAAACAAAGCTTGACACCACTATATAATATCAGTTCCCCCACAAGTTTAAATGCAAGGGCTAGCTGATTATTAGAAAGACGCAGGGTAACCAAGCCATACTAGGGGTGAGGATGAAGTGGGGATCTATTAATGTTGCAAATTGTTGATTTATGCTGTGCATTTAAACTTCACAGTTCAACAAACAATTCAAAACAGTAAAGTGCTTGGTAGCTGAGCATCATCCTCAGACATATATTCACTATATTGTACTCATATCAACATGATTAATCCAACTGACTGGCACATGTATTTTCTAGCATCAAATACCTGTTCACTAGTGTCTGGTCCATAATTCTCAAGTATAAACAAGTCTCTATGAACATCTAAATTATATTTTCCAAATATTAAATTAGGGGAACACAAACCTGGCACGGCAACAGGCACAGTGCTGATAGTACTTGCAGAAAAGGCCAACATCTCAACAACAAAGGAGAAATTACCTGTAAATTTATCTGTAAATTAAATGAGATGAAAGATGTCATGTGAAACCAAATGCTAAACAAGTGTCATCACAATAGACTGCATAGCTTGTAAACCAGATAGCTAAAGCCAAAAGAAGGGTAAAAAATCATTGCAAGATGTTAAAAGCATTCTTCACAAATAAATACGCACATTCCACATAATGAAGCCAACATCAGAAAGCAAAATCAGAACAGTACCAAGGCTCATTGAGTCACTTCCATTACTCAAACTTAAGGTTATAAAAATCCCACCTTGAAAAGATCGAAAAACACTTGAAAATACCTTTTCTTCCTGCACAATCCCAATCCAACCAAAAACCGAGTAAAAGCACTACGCATCAACCCTTCTCTAATCCTTAATCCACCACAAGCACCAGACTATAACTTTTCCATAACTTACGCTACAAAATGTCACCAATTGAATTTTAACCCAGACACAGAACAACTAACCAGATAGCTACCTAATGCAACCACACATAAGTTTCACCTTAATTAACACGAAAAATGAAAAATCAGACACAAATTAAAAGATGGGTTTTGCTGTTTGTAAAGTCCTAAATAAAGGGTACCTAAGATTTTTCCTAAGGTAAATCCTTTTCTGTCTTTTCTTGGATTTTCTCAGCAACTAAACAGAGTTATAAAGAAGGAAAGAAAGAGAGAGGGGGGAAAAGTTCGTACCTTTACGATTGACTCAGTGAAAGGAGAATTAGGGCATGAAGAAGACCAACTGAATTTCAAAGTTAAGTAATTTTTTGTGGTTTTATTCAAAAACATGTGGATTGGTGGTAGGCGAACGAAGGCGGTGATGACACTACAATACGGTGTCGTTTGAAGATTCAGGTTTGCCTGTTCTGGGCTGGCTTAAATGGATAATGGGCTGAAATGAGTCTTTGTGTGGTGTGTAGGGTCCAAAATTGTTGGATCAAAATGTTTTTGCTTTTAATGCGAGGGATTAGTTTTGGTATAAAATTACTTGATTTTGAAAAATGTCTAAAAAATATTTTATTTTTTTCTGTTTGGCTTTAGTTATGAAAACTATTGGAAAATTGTTGTTTGGGGTTGAGTATTTATGAGAAACAATTTTTAAAAAGAAAAGGAGAAGAATTAATGAGTGGAGAGAGGTTCATGATTTAATAACAAAGATAGTCTTTTCAAATATTTTCATATTTTAAGAATCATAAATCTATTGTTTTAAGTTTATTGTTCTTTTATAATCATAAAATATTTTCCATTAAACACTTTTTTCAATCTGAACCAATATGAAAATGTAGCTTGCTTAAGTAATGATTATAAAATAGTTTCCATTTAATAAAAATATTGTTTAAATCAATTATGAAATTTATTTATTGAATTCAGCCATTTTAAAGAATGATAATTCACTTAATTGTTAATTTCTTTTTATTATTAGGGTGTTGAATTTGAGCCTGTGAATGGTGAATTTTTTTTGCACTGGTAATCCTCAGTGGAAGCATGTGAACTTCAAGGCTAAGCCAAAAGGAGGTGCCATTGATGGTGGTGGTAAATCTCTAAAACCTTTCATTGCTGAAATGTGGTTTGGTCCCAATGTAGCAAGCATCTGGTTGCTGGCTTTCTGAAGGTGAAATCACTGCCTGTTCCTTGGTGGAAGGAGGTTCTTCCCAAGACCGCTGCTCTTTTTGTAGCAGAAACACAATTTGCCACCCTCTTCAACGATTTAGATCTGGTATTTGATGGAGATATATTTTAAAGGTATGATTGTTAGGTTTTTTATGTGTAGGACCCAGAAGTTAATACGCCTTTTTGTTCTTAGGATTTCTTGCTGACCAATATAGTGAATTTGTGATTAACTGGTACAGCAACGCTTAATTATTTACTTGTGTTTCATCATTATCTGCCCTTGTTGATGTTTATGGATGTTCTTTGAGGTGATTCCTTGAGCTAAAATTGTGCCTTTTGAGCTTTCGGGGCTTTCTTTCTGCAGTATATCTGTGTTCTGCAGATTCTTGCAGGTTCATTCATGCTCTCACCTTTGCTTATTACCTTATATTGCTTCTGTAAAATTGCTTGTTTGCTAGCTTCTTCTTCTTCTTCTTTGTTTCGATAGAAATTTTAAGGGTCAACATTTCCTGTTTTCATAGCATCGCTTTGTATGTTTTTGTTTTTCAATTTTCATTTTTCACGTAAGTTGTATGCTTTCCATGCATTCATATAAATAAATCTATGAGCATTATATAATTCCCTCAAGTTCTGGAGTCACAAAACTCAATATGGATCTCTTACTAGAACATAAGAGATTTGTGTTAGAAAAGTAAGGACAGTGGAATGGTCAACTGAGCAGACATGTATCATGCTTTCATCAAAACTTCAAAGAAAAAAAGGTTAGGCATGATGATTAGATAAATGCCTCATGATCATGAATAGAGAATTTCTTTCACGGGATGTCCCATTAACTATGTGTATTGATTGAGAAATAGAATAGATATCCTTTCAAAATTAAGTTAATGCTGATGAAAAGGGTGTTTGGCACTGCATTAACTATGTGTATTGTAACCCCAGGGGGTTGGCCTGGCGGTGGAGGCCTGGGGCTCGTGGGTGTGCTCCCCATGAGGTCTCAGGTTCGAATCCGTTCAGGTGTAAACAATTTCTTGGAGCCATCGGACTTGGGTGAAGCCTTTGACTTAACCGTGGTGCACTTGTGGGAAACATGCTTGCCGAGGCCTTGTGCACCCCCGGGATTAGTCAGGCCCAGCGGCCTAGATACCCGTGGTTAGCTTCGGCTTATCCAAAAAAAACTATGTGTATTGTTGATTAAAATTATTGATTTATCAAATAATGGACTAAATACGTTCATGATCCTACCCTTTTGGAAGCATTTTGAAATCTAATCTCAAATGCAGATAAAGGGTTCAGTACATTAGAGCCACCCTTTATAGATGAAAGGTTGGCCTCCACTTAATCAATGCCTTTCTTCCCTCATCTTTGCTTGATTAACGCATTGCTAATTGTGTTTAAAGTTTTCCTTCTAATTAATGGGCTCGGATTTGATGAAGTAAAGGGATGTGATAAAGACTCTTTCAATGGGGTCGGCATGGCATTTCTTGTTGATCAATTCACTAATTAATTTGTTAATCATCTCTTCTACATCTCTCACAGCTATATATATAGGAAATGGAGGAACCGCGTTTGATGAACACAGCTAAAAGTTTAATCGGTGCACTTAGAAAGTGTTGAGAAATTCTTACATATAGGATCTTGGAAATGGCTTCTTCCATTCTTTTCTTCGGATTCCTTGCTTTGTCCTTCATCCATGTCCCAGCATCGGATCCAGGCTCACTTCAGGATTTCTGTGTGGCGGATGAAACCAGTAATGGTACGTACAAGCTCACTTCAAGCATTCGAAGGGCATGGCAATCATGCTAATGGCCAGTCTTTGATCTTCACATCGAAAATTAATTAAACTTTAGATTAACTTCTGGTTCTTTAATACTGAGATTCACTTGTTTTATGGCAGTGATAGTGAATGGTTTGGCTTGCAAGGATCCCAAAAGGGTTCGAGCTGATGACTTCTCCTTCAGTGGCCTTCACTTGGCAGGCAACACTTCAAATGCTGCAGGGTCTATGGTAACCGCAGTTACTGCAGCCCAGATACCAGGGCTCAACACACTTGGAATCTCCCTTATTCGCGTCGACTACGCGCCGTGGGGCGCGAACCCTCCACACACGCACCCTCGTGGATCCGAGATCTTGACCGTCATCGAAGGAAGTCTCGAGGTCGGGTTTGTGACATCCGGCCCTGAAAACCGTCTCATCACAAAAGTTCTACAAAAGGGTGATGTGTTTGTATTTCCCATTGGTCTCCTTCACTTTCAAAGAAATGTCGGGAATTCTAACGCCGTAGCCATTGCAGCTTTGAGCAGCCAAAATCCAGGTGTTGTTACCATTGCCAATGCGATGTTTGGCTCCACCCCAGAGATCCCAAGTGACATTCTAGTGAAGGCTTTCCAGTTGGATAAGAATGTTGTCAATTACCTTCGATCCAAGTTCTAAACAAGATTGACAAAAAACCATGGAGGCTTTGGGATATAAGTTGTGATCTTGTGAAGGCTTTCTTCCTTGTTGTAACACTCCATTGTTGAGCTTGTATTTCTGTGTGTCTGCCTCTTGCGGGGGGGGATTCATTAAATCTTATACACCATAAGCACCTCTCTGTTTTCTACCAGGATGATCCACACTAGATTTGTAGTGATTGCTTGTTTGAGACATTGGTATAGATATGGCTTAGGCAGAAAGTGATCAGATTTTATGCATTGTAGTTGCTTTTGGAGTGTTGAAATTGTTATATGTTTGCAGAAATATAAAAGAAACTTGTAAAACAATCAGATTGTTTTAGTGGATGACTAAGAACAATCATCTACAGGAACTTTCCGGGGAGAGAGCAGAAAGCTACAAAAATCCATGAATTCCAACAGCTATTTCTTAAAAACTCAGGAAAGGAGAAGTGTGCTGAATTTACAAGAGGTTCTGTCAGGATATTTCTTAATCAGATTCATTAACCAAACCAAATTCAGATGAAACATATCCGTCTCTGTAATAGTTTTCTCTTTATCTTCATTGTCTTTGTTTCTTCTTCTTCTTTTTTTTATAATCCAGGTGTCCGCTAATTTACACTAACCATAACTAATCTCTGGATTCACTGAATACCCTGCAAACCCAGTGAACAAGTAAGAAATCGTGAAGGTGACAAAAATACACAGAAAAAATCAAACCCA
Organism: Salix arbutifolia; assembly: GCA_025169955.1. Lineage (NCBI taxonomy): Eukaryota > Viridiplantae > Streptophyta > Magnoliopsida > Malpighiales > Salicaceae > Salix > Salix arbutifolia. Next base: position 18,208,057 of record CM045912.1, on the reverse strand, counting down.
AATATAAAAAAAAAAAACAAGTCACATCCTCCACTAGTACACGACCTCAAGTGTCACTGTATTTGTTTCTTTTGTTACGAGACAGTAACCAAGTATTGATATAATATTTTAATTATCATTAAATTTGGGGTGAGATTGATCAAATCAAAAGTGCTAGGACTCGGTTGATAATAGAGGAACACATTAGGGCTCTGTTGAAAATCTTTACAGGCAGTGAAATGATTGGTGTATTTTTGGTTGATAATTATGGTCGGATCTTGGAAACAAGGCTAAATAAATAATTGTTTATTTAGAAAACTGTAATCACAACTTTAGAGCCCAAATCAAATGATTTAAGAATAATAATTTAGAACCATAGATTTCTAAGGTGTTTTAGGGTTTATCTCTCATGTTCTTCAATAGTGCATCAAACAGGACAGCAACTCATGGAAAAATACCATGGGAGGCTCCAAAATGGGAGCATAGAATTCATCCTTGTTCATCATATTGCCTCCCACTACTTTCTCTTCATCAACTTCTTTTACAACGTGAGATGAATAATCCCCCTTTTTTTCCCCACTTTAGAATATAAATAAGCTTGACAATTAGATTTAGTGTCTGTTTGAGAGTGTGGTCGAGATTGTTTTTGAAAATATTTTTCGTTTAAAAATATATCAAAATGATATTTTTTATTTTTTAAAAATTATTTTTGATATCAGGACATCAAAATGATCTAAAAATACTATTTTTTTAAAAAAAATTCAAAAACGCTTTCCAAACGCATTCTTAAACACCCGGGATCGGACCACTCTCAAACCTAAATCAACACGAGTTAAAAAAAAGATAAACTCTTCGAATAAGTGATGATTAAAAGCTTATTCTTGATAATTTTTTAAACTGAATTTTAAATTGAAACTAGTTTGTAATTCAACCGAAAATAAATTTATTTTTGTAGTAAAAACATCTAGAAACTTGCCACCCTATCGAACTTGGACCAAATCTTAGAGTTAATGATGTTGTAATATAGTGATGATTTATGTATAGGATTCTCTCTTTTATTGATGGGCTCACATACAACATTCTCACATGCAAAGGAAAACAATGTGCACGAGTAAGAGGATTTCCTTTCCTTTCGTCTCTTTCCAATGAAGATCACCTCTTTTCAAAAGAGAAAAAAAAGCACACAAGGAAAAGTCCTCGGACACTTTCAAGCTTCAACCCATAGCTGCAAAGCCTTAGACCCACCAGTAGATTAAAATATTATTATTTAAATAAATTATTTTTTTATAATATATATATAGTTTAGATGATCCTCTCAGCCCTTGACCCTTGATTTTACCCCCATGATTTATTGTCTGATAGTTTGGTGGATTGATTTTGAAAATATTTTTTATTTAAAAATATATTAAAATAATATTTTTTTTATATTATTACGTTAAAATAATTTAAAAATATTAAATTTTTTAATTTAAAATAAAAATAATTCATTCCCCAAATTCTCTCCCACGTGTTGTGTTGGGTACATCTTTCTTTACTATTTTTGGATTATATATATATATATATATATATATATATATAATTCTATATTTTAAATACTATCCACTAACTTTGCTTCATCTCCGTGACATAATTTTAAATTAGCCCGATTCATTAACTAATTTTATGACCTATTAATTTAAAGCTTAATTTTATAAACTATTTTTTTAATTGAAAAATAAATTATATATTAATCTATCAACTCAAAAATTAATTAAATCAACACACCACTCAACAACTAAAAATAGAATATATTTCAAATCAAATTTTATAAATATGTTATGTAGGATCAAAGTGATTGAGATTAAACTGCTATATAATTCATATTACAAGTTAAACAGATTACTCATGGTTAATTTGAATAATTTTAAAATGATATGATTTTAAAATAAATAATGTAATTTGATGACTTTATAACCAGATAGAATAAAAAGAAATCCACTGTGGACTAGACTTGGTGATCTGTTCATGTGATCCCATGGCGTCCTCTTGATTTGCTTACTTCATATCAATTTATGCCTAAAAACAAGAGAGGTACCATAACATTGAGGTATCCAAGGGGTATTTTTTTTTAATATACATGTCCGGATCAACTTACACACATCTCAACTAATCATATAATTTCTAAAATAAATGACTAATTATTAGCTTTTAATAATTCTGAAGATTCGTGAGTCTTAGGACTGATAATTTCTATGGAGACTACTGAGGTGCACCTCTCAAAATTTTTAAGAGGGACGCACCATGTCCAAGTGTCAAAGTCTCACTGGTGGTCCAAAACAGGTAGACCCATTGGTCTGCCTCAACGTACCCTATCATAATTTCTCCACCCACTTCACCTCTTGTGCGATGCAATTTATTGGAATTTGTAAGGTGAAGTGACCCTCACTAACCACAGTCAAGGGCAACTCCAAAAAATTATTTTATTTTATTCTTCCAAACAGAAAAACTATCTTAAATCATGTTTGATAAATGCAGTATCTGTTATGATTACATAGGTTGTTTTTAAAGTATTTTTAATTAAATATATTTAAATAATACATTATTTTAATTTGAAGTTTTTTATAACGTATTAAAATTATCAGAAATAAAAAAAATAAAAAAACAAACACCCCTGAATCCACTATATTAGCGTAGATTCTATGTCTTTTTGGCGGGTAAATCCCTAAAATCTGCCATTGCAAAATGTTGATGACCCCCCTAAAACATTTTCCCGCTTTTGCTTTTACTCTCTGACACTAAAACCCCTAAAAGAACCAAAAACAATAAGAAAAGGGTTTATTTATTTATTAAAAAGCATTCAAAAAACAATGTAAACAAATTAGGGTTTTTGTTTTAGGGAAAAACCACATGCCTTTGACAGAGAGGGTTTCGTTGTTTCCTATATTAAAGAAAAAAGTTGGTGTCTTTTTGTTGTACAAAACTGTTTAAGCAAAGATAAAATGGTCAGTAATTAGAGGGCCTTAAGCAAGAATATTTTATGGGTCCCTTTACATTTATGAGTGCTTACATTCTTGTTTTTTTTTTTTTTAATTTATTGCCCCATTTCCTGTTCCTCTTCATGGTATTCTTAAGATAAGCTAAAACCCATGTGCTTTTTGTTGTAAAGTTCTGTTTTTTTGCAAGAAAGTTGGGTTTTTTCTTTAATTTTTGCTTTAAAGTTTGAGACTTTTTAGAGTGGGAGATTCTATTGAGCCTGCATTGTTAATGAAAGTTGAGATCCTGGTGAGAGAATACTAATTTTTTGTTCTTTTTAGATGAATATATCTATTTAAAAAGGGTCCCAGTTTGTGTTGTTGTAGCTCATCTCAGCCATTTAATGCTGGGGGTCGGTTGGAAAAAAAAAATTCTTTGTTCAAGCTGAGTTTTTGTCACTGGAAGCAGTAAAGGTCTTTTGAAGCTCCATTGTCAGGTAACAGTACTGAGTTGGTGACTTTAGTTGAGTGGTACAGTTTGTTGCTGTCTACTTGTTTCTTGAAGGAAATGCTTTCTGAGTCTCTTGTTTTTATTGTTAAATGGTTGAGACCTGGTTGAAATTGCCGGTTCATTTAGCTTAAGAACCTCTTTTCCTTACAAGATTAAGCTTGTTTCTTGTTGTCACGAGGCTTGTTTTTTGTAACTGTCAAGCAGCCATTGTTGGGTCTGGATGTTGAGCTTTATGGTCTGAAATTTGGTTGTTTTGGTTAAAAAGTAGAAACCCCTTGTTAAGTTTTGATAATTGAATATGAAGCTTTTTAGGCTTTTGCTGTTATCCCTATTTTTCCTTTCTGCCATGGGGCACTTACCTTCACATGACATATTGGCGTTGCTCGAATTCAAGAAGGGTATCAAGCATGACCCCACTGGTTATGTTCTTGAGTCATGGAATGAGGAGTCCATTGATTTTAATGGTTGCCCTTCTTCTTGGAATGGTATTGTCTGCAATGGTGGAAATGTGGCTGGTGTTGTTCTTGATAACTTAGGTCTCTCTGCTGATGTAGACTTGAGTCTGCTTGCAAATCTTACATTGCTTGTCAAAGTCTCCATGGCAAACAACTCTATAACTGGCGAGATTCCTGACAATATAGGTGACTTCAAAAGCCTTCAGTTTATGGACGTGTCTAACAATCTATTCTCGTCGTCATTACCGCCGGGGATTGGTAAATTAGGGAGCTTGAGGAACCTCTCATTGGCCGGGAACAACTTCTCTGGTTCACTTCCTGATTCAATTTCAGGGCTTGCATCAATCCAGTCTTTGGACTTGAGCAGGAACTCCTTCTCCGGATCATTGCCAATGTCATTGACAAGACTGAATAATCTGGTGCATCTGAATTTGTCTTCCAATGGGTTCGCTGAGAGGATTCCAAAGGGGTTTGAGCTGATTTCAAATCTACAGGTGCTTGACTTGCATGGGAATATGTTTGATGGTCATCTAGATGGGATGTTTTTTCTTCTAACAAATGCTAGTCATGTTGATCTCAGTGGGAATATGCTAGTGAGCTCTAGTTCTCAGAAATTACTTCCGGGTATGTCTGAGAGCGTTAAGTTTTTGAATCTTAGCCACAACCAGCTCAGTGGGTCACTGCTAAATGGAAGTGACTTGCAATTGTTTGCAAGTGTGAAAGTGTTGGATTTGAGCTACAATCAGTTGTCAGGAGAATTGCCACGATTTGATTTTGCTTATGAGCTTCAGGTCCTTAAGCTCAGCAACAACAAGTTCTCAGGTTTTATTCCTAATGACTTGTTGAAAGGAGATTCTTTGCTCTTGACTGAGCTGGATTTGAGTGCCAATAATCTCTCAGGTAGCTCTGTAATAACTGCTTTAGCTTTTTGTGAGTTATTTAAGCTGTGCTTATTATTATTATTAGTTTGCTTTGTTCTGTTTATTGTATTTTGCCTAGCTTCTCACATTGTAGCTTCTTCATCTTTTAGGTACTATAAGCATGATTATGTCAACAACGCTTCATGTCCTTGATTTGTCATCAAATGCGCTTGTTGGAGAACTTCCTTTGGTGACGGGAAGCTGTGCTGTACTTGATCTATCAAACAACAAATTTGAAGGAAATTTAACTAGAATGGTGAAGTGGGGAAACATTGAGTATCTGGATCTAAGCCTGAATCGTTTGACAGGTCCAATCCCTGAAGTGGCCCCTCAATTTTTGCGTTTAAATTATCTCAACCTCTCTCATAATTCTTTCACCAGCCCTCTCCCAAAAGTTCTTACTCAGTATCCAAAGCTTAGAGTCCTAGATCTTAGTTCTAACCAGCTAGATGGATCCCTGTTGAATGAGTTACTAATGTCTCCTACTCTGCAAGAAATCCACCTTGAAAATAATTTACTCAATGGTGCTATTGAGTTCTCTCCCCCTTCCACTACTCATTCCAATCTTCAAGTTATTGATCTTTCTCATAATCAGCTTGATGGGTTTTTTCCTGGCCGATTTGATTCGCTCAGTGGTCTTCAAGTTCTCAATCTTGCAGGGAATAATTTATCTGGTTCCCTCCCCAGTTCCATGGCTGGCATGAGCTCACTTGGTTCATTAGATTTATCTCAAAACCATTTCACTGGTCCTCTACCGAACAACTTGTCAGAGAGCATTGGAAGCTTTAATGTTTCATATAATGATCTTTCTGGAGTTGTCCCAGAAAACCTGAGGAGGTTTCCTACTTCTTCTTTCTATCCTGGAAATAACAGATTACGCTTTCCAGCTGGTCCTCCTGGATCAAACGATCTTCCTGGCAGAAATTCTGGGAAGAAACCAATCAACACCATTGTCAAGGCGGTAGTCATAGTTGCATGTGTGATTGCTCTGATCCTTCTCATCATGCTTGCCGTCTTCATACTTTACATTCGTAGAAGGAGGAGAAATCCACCAGGTCAAGTTACAAATAAAGGTATCCGTAGGCACACTCAAACAAATCCCTCTGGCACAAGCAGAACAGGAAGTGGCGGTGCATTGATTGTGTCGGCTGAGGATCTTGTGGCATCAAAGAAAGGTTCATCATCTGAGATTATCAGCCCTGATGAGAAAATGGCTGCAGTAACTGGCTTCTCACCATCAAAGCATAAACACTTATCTTGGTCAGAGTCTGGGGATTCATTCCCTGCTGAAAACCTTGCACGACTGGATGTAAGGTCACCAGATCGGTTGGTTGGTGAGCTGTACTTTCTTGATGACACAATCACGATGACACCTGAGGAGCTGTCAAGGGCTCCTGCTGAAGTTTTGGGGAGGAGCAGTCATGGGACTTCTTATAGGGCAACTCTGGATAATGGGATCTTCATTACTGTGAAATGGCTGAGAGAAGGGGTGGCAAAACAGAGAAAAGAGTTTTCTAAGGAGGCAAAAAAATTTGCAAACATCAGGCATCCAAATGTGGTGGGTTTGAGAGGATACTACTGGGGGCCTACACCACATGAAAAGCTCATTCTTTCAGATTACATCTCACCTGGAAGCCTTGCAAGCTTCCTTTATGGTACGATGCTGATCTTCTAGCTTTGATCTTTATAGTTTAACTACTAAAGGTTCCATGATAAGGGGGGAAGGAAGAAAATAAACACTGATTTGATCACACAGCTGAAGTGAGACATAATTGTTTCATCCATGACAATGCCTGCAAGATGTGAAGAACAGGAAGGAAATCTTGCAATAGTGAAACTTGAATCATCGTTATGCCTCATCAACTGGGAAATTTGTCTGCCTAACATTGTTAAAGTTCAATTACAACCTGTCCTGTGAAAGAACAAGATTAATCCTGCAATAGACAGTTTATTTCTCGTAAAAAATTCACATGGACAGAGAAGTATAATCTGCTCACCACTTACCAGCTATATGTTTCAATAACATAGGATCTTGCATAATATGTTGTTAATGGTATGAATTTCATATATTGGATACAATTGCCTTTTGATTTTATAAACCTGACTTTTCAGATCGACCAGGACGAAAAGGTCCCCCATTAACCTGGGCACAGAGGCTCAAGATAGCAGTTGATGTTGCGCGTGGCCTGAACTATCTCCATTTTGATCGTGCTGTTCCGCACGGGAACCTTAAAGCAACAAATGTACTTCTAGATGGGCCTGATCTCAATGCACGTGTTGCTGATTACTGCCTCCATCGACTCATGACTCAAGCCGGTACCATTGAACAAATACTAGATGCCGGGGTCTTGGGTTATCGCGCACCAGAGTTGGCTTCTTCAAAGAAACCACTTCCATCCTTCAAGTCAGATGTTTATGCCTTTGGAGTGATGATGTTGGAACTTTTAACTGGAAGGTGTGCAGGTGATGTAGTTTCTGGCGATGGCGGAAGTGTTGACTTAACAGATTGGGTGCGTTTGCGAGCGACAGAACGTCGCGGCGTGGATTGCTTTGATCCTGCATTGTTGCTGGAAATTGTGAATCCGACAGTTGACAAGGGAATGAAGGAGGTCCTAGGAATAGCCTTACGATGTATAAGGTCTGTCTCTGACAGGCCAGGTATCAAGACCATATATGAAGATCTTTCATCGATATAGCTTGTACTCAGTTCCATTTTGATTGTGCTTGAATCTGAGGTTTTAATATCTCATTGGCCTCTCTTTTCGGATCTCTGTTTTTCTTTTTGGCATTTTAGTGTTAGCTACTGAGATTAACCATCGTTATATAAAAGGAATGGATAGAAGGTTCTCAGTTCTAGGCTGTTTCTTGATGATCTTTTGGTCAGTCGGAATAGAATGCTTGATTGCCTGGCTGTGTATATTTTAATAGAGAATGGCAAGTGGTGCTTTTGATGATACTCTAATCTAAGGTTGTTTCCGTCGTCGTTCTGTTTTTTCTATTGGAATGGAATATTTTAGTTTCGGAGTGTTTTGGCGTGCCGTTTCGGGTTATATTATTTATATATATATGAAAAAATTAAAATATTAATTTAATAAGTATAATTTAAATTTAATATAAATTAACTTTAAATTATACAATACAAACATAAAGTCAAACAAACATAATCTCAAAATTAGAAACATCTCTAAAATTTCAAAATATTATAATAGTAAAATGTTCTAAAATAAAAAAATTATTATGATTTTGAGCTGGAACGACACGGCTGAAATGGTACCGAGATTTTCTGACCGGAATTAAAACCGAGACGAAAACAATATCATTTCTTTTTAATTTTTTTAATAATACAGAATATTTCCATCATTCCGACCGAAACAGAATTAACAAGCCCGCTCTAATTATTCTCCTGCGCTTCAGCCATGTCTACGGTGCATTTCAATGTGAAACAAAATGTTAACAAGCTGTTTTGGATTTTTGTTTCCTCAAATGACAAAAAAACTATTTGTTTTAATTAAGATTTGCTAAAATATTGTAATACAGAAGATTATACAATTTAATTTTTAATTGATATGATATTGAATGATAAAATTAAAAAATAATTTAATTAAATTAAAACACAAAAAACAACTACAATTAGTTTGAGTTAACATGTTAGATATTATTCTTAGTTCATGAGAATACAATAAAATAGAAAATTTATTTTTCAACTAATTTAATATTAAATAATAAAATTACATGAAAGTGAAATAACTCAATAAATTTTAAATATAATATTAAAAAAAAATCTCAATTAAAAAGAATAAAATAAAAGTAGTGTCACACCAAAACACATGGAAAGTACAATTTATTGCTAAAGTACTTCCCTACAAGTGTTTAGTGTGTTGTTAATTAATAAAGAATGAAATAATAATAATAATAATAATAATAATAATAAAAAAAAATCTTAGACAACCTGGTTATTTCATCAAAATTATAATATGTATCATGAGAGTGAAATAATTTAATAAAAAAATATAATATTAAAAAATAAATTAATAAAATATCAATAAAAAACAAAAACAAATGTTTTTTAGGACATACCAAAACATAGGGGAAAGTAATATTTATTGCAACAAAAATTTCCCTACGTTTGATATTATGATAATTGTTGTTTTTCAAAATGATTTTTGCTTGAAAATATATTAAAGTAATTATATATAATTTTTTAAAATATTTTATATCAACACATAAAAACAATATGAAAACACAAAAAAAAAAAATTTGAATTAAAGAAAAAAATAAAAAGAACATTTTTTTAAATGCTTCTAAAATACAAAAAGACATACTCTTTGTATGTGACCAAGGCGTCATTTAGCTTAGTAATGCACATCTATGCTGAAAAATTGCTATTGTTTTTTAGTATTTTTAAATAGTCTTAATTTGGAGATATTAAAATCATTAAGTACATTAAAAATATTTTTTTTTAAAATACTTATATGAAAACTATGTTATTGAACACATACAATTTCTATCAATTTCACATTACGAGAGTGTGGATGAATTTAATTTTATTTTTTTTCTATCCCCATAAAAGTTTCGGTTGGATTTCTTGTCAAAAAAATAAATTTTCTTTTTTAATAAGTGAATTAAAGTAATTTAATATTATTATAATAATCCCAAGTCCCAATCAGATTCACATATTCTAATAAAATAATTAAACAAATCGGTTGTCATTAATTTAGATTTACCCAATAAGTTCATTTAAGCCCTAAACTCTTCCATAACACAAAGAATATTAATGCCCTAATTCACCCCCCCCCCCCCCAAAAAAAAAAAAAAAAAAAAAGTAAAATAAAAATAAATCCCTTAATTTCAAATCTAAAAATAAAAACTAAGATTAACACTTGTAAAAGAAGAAGAGTGAATTAACAACCATGGAAAAAAAAAATTACTAACACGTGCCAAGAGGCTACACGTGCCAAGAGGCTACACGTGCGAGCTCCAACGGCTAGTTATTATAAAACGGCTAGTCCTTTCTTTTCCACATTTTCACTCCTCTTTTGCTTCTCTCAATCATCACAACTCTCTGTGCTTTCTCTTCTCTCTTAATAAAAAATTTCCTTCACTTTCTCTCTTACCGAACACAAATAAATCTATCATTCCATTCATAAGAGACCCAATTATTTGATTCCTTTTTATGTATATCACTTTCTTGCAAAAATTTAAGAAAAAAGGTCTTAAAGATTAGTACTTTCTCTTGAAAATGTGGTCTAACAACAACGACGACGACAATAATTCTACGTCAAGGGGATTCTGGACGCCCCCTGCGTCATGGAGGTCACAACAATCACCGAGGGTCGCGATGATGCCAATGTCAGAGAGGAAAGAAAGGGTGTCTCATCCTAGTTGTAAACGTGATCTTTTTCATGTTGTTCATAAAGTTCCTGCTGGTGATTCTCCTTATGTTAGAGCCAAACATGTTCAGGTACTAATTTTCAATGGCTTTTTTGTTGTTTGGTTAATGTGTTTTTGAAAAAGTTTTAGTCTTGATGGGTTCTCTTAAAGAATATCAATCATCTGTTTGGTTGAAATTGTGATAGAAGATGATAAATTACGGGGTTTTTTTCTACGACATGATTTATTCTTAAACAAAAAATGAAAATGCCAAACTCTTGCATAAGTTGATTTCAGTCTCTTTTTTCTTGAGTTCTTTTGTAATTTCAGGTTCTTGATAAAGTTGAATGTTATTGATCTTTGTTTAATGAATTTTTGGGATTGGATATTAAAGGCTAGTATGGGATTTGGTGTTGGCTGTTTAGTGTTTCTTGTAGCAATTTGACAAACTGTGTTTTCCCAGTGATTTGTAGAAGATTTTTACCTATTTTTCGTTGTTTGGAACTCTTATCTGCATGAGAAATCAATTGATTTCACATGGGAATTGCTGTAGGGAAAAAGAGTGAGATAAGGAAAAGGGAAATGAGTTAAATAGTTATATGCATGAGACATTGTCACCCGATAAGAGGAATCCAGGTACTAAAGTAGTAAAGAACAATACAATTAGATTATGTCAGTTCATACATTAGTTTCCTCAGGAATGGAGAAAATGTTGATTTTTTATTTTAATTCTTCTCATCTCCATTGACTTGCACCATTCCATTTTAGGTTCTTGGATGTTTTTAATGTTTAAAGAGGACTCATCAATGGGTGATTTTTGGAACTTAATTAAATAGATTGATGTTCCGGTTTGGTTCCAATGTATGCGTGATTTTGATATTTGAATTTTTAATTACAGTTGATAGAGAAGGATCCGAGCAAGGCTGTGTCCCTATTCTGGGCTGCTATCAATGCTGGGGATAGAGTTGATAGTGCCTTGAAGGACATGGCAGTGGTGATGAAGCAACTGGATCGAGCAGATGAGGCAATTGAGGCGATCAAATCTTTTCGTCATCTCTGCCCATGTGATTCCCAGGAATCTATTGACAATGTGCTAGTTGAGCTCTACAAGGTGAAGAGCTCTTTTTTTTCCCTTCTTAATCTTTGCAAACTGAAGTGTATTGGCTAGAAGAGACGATTTGGCATGTGATTTGTCCATTTGCATTCTGATATTTCATGAGGAAAATCTTTGTGAAGAACCCATCTTAGATGTTTTATGAGTTGTCTTCTTAGGAATGCATCCTTGTAAGGTTTAGTAGTTTTCTGCATTAATGGTGAAGGATCCATCTGTCGCAATGGTGCTGTTTTAAACAAAAAATGAACTCTTTCAGTTAAGGAATTAAATTTTCATCTACCAAGGGATTTTTAAGGAGGAATGCAAATGCTTTAGATGGTAAAGATAATTATTATTTTAATTCTCTATTTGATGCATGCTTGTATCTTTTTCAGAGATCTGGAAGGATTGAAGAAGAGATTGAAATGCTTCGATGCAAACTGAAGCTCATTGAAGAGGGTATTGCTTTTTCTGGCAAGAAGACAAAGACAGCAAGATCTAATGGAAGAAAGATTCAAATAAATGTTGAGCAAGAAAGATCAAGGTGATACACCTGCTCTACTTTTCCCTCTACTTTTACAGTATAATCTTTGGATATATATCATTTCATTTTCTACATTAAATGATGCAGAATACTAGGGAACTTGGCCTGGGCTTACTTGCAGCATCACGATTATGGTTTGGCTGAACAACATTATAGGTAAACTATATTTATACACTGAAAGACATACCAAGACATGAAAATGATAATCTTCTTCATGAAATAAAATTTATTTCTCAGGAAAGCGCTCTCTTTGGAGCCTGATCAGAACAAGCAATGCAACTTGGCGATCTGCTTGATGCACATGAACTGTATTCCTGAAGCAAAATCTCTGCTTCAAAATGTAAAAGCTTTATCTGGAAGTAAACCAATGGATGATTCATATGCTAAATCTTTTGAGCGTGCTTGCCAGATCCTGGCTGAATTTGAGTCACATTCGAGAGTTAACCCAACCAAACAGATTGAAGATCACCAAAGATCTTTGACATTGCCTACCACCAGAAATTTGAAGCAAGTTGCTGGCTCCCCGAATGGTGATCCACACGTTTCTGGATTCATGGACTCGAGAATGCTGGCAGATGAACAGAATAGAAGATATAATCGGCGAAATCGCTCTGAGAACGAGAAAAGCTTATTTGTATACAACAATAGGAGTTCTCATTGCATATCATCTGAACTGAGAGGTCCACAGTCTTCTCCACAAAATGCAGCTGGCAATAGCTGGAGGAGGAGAGGTTCTTATTTTGAAAGCCCGGTTGAAAGGCTTGGTTTTGCCAGCAAAATGAAGGAGAATCAGTTTAGTTTCACTGAAACAGGCCCAGCTTCTGCGCAGAAGAAGACAACAATTGCTTCCCCAGCGCTATTTACACAACCGAGAAGATGCTCCTTGGGATTTGATAAAGGAGATCAGATTAGGATAATGTGGGGAGAGGATACAGTTGAGACAAAAAAAGAGAATACAATCCGAAACCTCTCTGAGGAACTGTTAGGCTCATCTGATGATCATACAAGCTGGAAAAGAAATGTTCAGGAAAATGTTGGCCAAAGGAAATCTGCAATTGAAGACAGCAACACAAGTCTAAAATGTCCGCCAGAGCAGACTGCCTTTATTGACAATGCAGGAGTATTGAAAGATTCCACTGATTGTTACTGGGATCAATCATCACTTACCTCTAGAAGTAAATCTCTTGGACAGGACAGAATACTCAAATCTCGTCGCAAGAGTTGGGCAGATATGGTTGAAGAAGAAGAAGGAGAAGAACATGAATTGTTTACTGCAGACCTTGGCCAAGGTTTCAATAGTTGGAACTATGAAGAAGCATCTACTGATGAAAATTTAAATGCCAACATAGTTCATCAAAATTCTTATCAAAAGTTTCAGCAGGGAACTATATGTCAAAAACTTGAAGCAGTTGATCTTCAAGATAGCATCAGTACCATGAATGCTGTTTCATCAAGGAATCCAACAGCTCGACCAGCTCGACGCTCATTGTCTTATGAATCTGCGGAGGATGCGAATACAAAGAGGAGAAACAGGTTGCAGGTTTTCCGGGACATCACTCCTACTCCGGATAGTCCATGAATTTGAATCAAAATATGTCAGCTGTGAACATAATTCAGTAATGTTTTAGCGTTTCAACTTCAGTTGATCTTCAAGATGAATCCGCGGAGGATGCAAACACAAAAGGAGAAACAGGTTGCAGGTTTTCCAGGACATAACTCCTACTCCGGATAGTCCATGAATTTGAATCAAAATATGTCAGCTGTGAACATAATTCAGTAATGTTTGAGTGTTTGAACTGTAATATGGAGTGTTTATTCTCTTTCCTAGATCTTTATTTTACTGCTTGGTGAGCCTTTGTTGCATCAAACATTGTATATATCTACCATACAACTCTGTCAATAGTATCAAAAAAGGAAAAAAAAGATGTAATAATGTAAGTGAACTATACAAATTATGCTTACTGTTTGATTGAAATGTCTTCATTCATCTCTTCCAAATAGTAATATTAAACCCTTCCATCTCAAAATATAGGTGACAAGTTGTTGGAGTTAATCTTATATTCTAAAACTAACAATGTTTTAATAAAAAAAAAATTAAAGTAAATAACAGGACAATTTGCTAGGTTGGTCGAGTGGATTCTTATTTAATTTAATTTAAAATTTAATTCAAACTAGGTTTTAAGTTGACTGTCATCAAAGTGATTTACATAGTAAAACCATTTTATCAACAATATTATCTTTATACTTGTATACTTTTTTTTTTTCATGTATTCATATCACATCAAATACAAAAATCTTTTTTGGCTGGAAGATTATCCACACATTTTGCAACTTCTCCAAGCAAACTAATGGATATAAACTGAAAATGGTAATTGATTTTTTTAAAAGTTTTTTTGTAACTTTTTTTTTCTTGTATTCAATCCCAATACAGGGGACCTAGTCTAAGGATGAAAAATGGGGGCCAATAATAGAAATTCAATATTCAAAGGAAAAAAATATAAAAAAGATGTAACCCTCATGCAATTCGAAGTTCCTACTGAAAAAGTTAAAAAAACGCAATTTCTTATTTATTTATTTTTTGAGAAAATCTAAACTTTATATATATATATATATATATGAGAGAATACAAAAACACCTTCTTTTGTTGACTGGCTCTAATTTACACACTTGAACTTAAAAGTTAAGCCCACCACCACCACTGCCGCCGCAGCAATCCAATAACCGTCTAAACAATCTATCTCGTTTAATAGGTAACTATATAAGAATCTCCTCCATATTTTTCTTTTATAAAGTTCCCACCTTTAATTTCTCATTTTATAGTCTAAAGTTTTAATCTTTAACATAAAGCTTATAGCTTAATACTAAAATCTGAATTTCTCATTATGCCCTTTACTGTGATCAATCTGATTGATTCAAGGTGATTAATGGACTCCCAGCTTCTATTACTTAACAAGACCAACGCTTTAATCAAACCTCCACAATTCAGTTTCTTTGCTTCTTCAAAATCCAGATACAACCCATCTTCCAATTTCTCTTTAGGTATTTTTTCATTGATAAAGTTTCAATTTTGCTTGTTTTTTCTTGTTGATGTTATTGTTAATTTGATGGGTTCTTTTGTCTTTTGTTGTGGTTGAAGGGTGTAAATTGAAGGGAGCAATGTGTGCAATGAAGTCTTATAGGTTATCAGAACTTAGTAATGCAGAGGTTGAGAGTTTGAAAGCTCGGCCTCGTATTGATTTCTCTTCCATTTTTGGCACTGTAAGCTTTTTTGTTTTGTTTTGAAAAGGGTGTAATTTTTAAAATTTAAGTTTGTTGAGTTGAAGTTCTGATAAGGTAATTGCTGATAGGTAGTATTGCTGCCTGTTGTTTTTAGGTTAATCCTATTGTTGATGATGTTCGTCAAAGAGGCGATGATGCAGTTAAAGAGTCCGTAATTTCTTAATTAGTATTTTATCTATAGTCTTACCATTGTGTTTGTTTTAGTAATGAGGTTAGACCGATGGAGCTGTTTACCTGTTCTTTGTAGTTATACTGCAAAATTTGACAAAGTCAAATTGGACAAGATTGTCGAGAATGTTTCTGAGCTTCCTGATCCAGAGGTGAATTCCCAAAATATATCTTATAATATAAGAAATTCCTTGCATTTCTATTTGAAGTTATTTGTATGGTTTGATATTTTTGGGTCCAAATGTAACTTTTGGTTATTCTTTTTCTGTCTTTTGCTGAATGGTAGCTTGAGGCAGCTGTTAGGGAAGCATTTGATGTGGCATATGACAACATATATGCATTTCATCTTGCTCAAAGATCAGCTGAAAAAAGCATTGAGAACATGAAAGTATGTCAATCCTAGTCATTGGTTCTAGCTTTCACTGTGTATTTCTGCTGATAGCTAAGCCTAGAGTTTTCCAAATATTTCAGGGTGTTAGATGCAAACGTGTGGCTCGAAGCATTGGTTCTGTGGGTCTATATGTACCAGGGGGAACTGCAGTTTTACCATCCACAGCTCTGATGCTTGCTATTGTAAGTTGATTGGGTTTTACCAATTATTTTATCTGGTTCAAGTTCTATAATTTTGTTAGTCATCTTCTAGTTAAGTTCATTTGGTTGACATTTTAGTTTGTTCTGTAAACTAGCCTGCACAAATTGCTGGGTGTAAAACTGTTGTCCTTGCAACTCCCCCATCTCAGGATGGCAGCATATGCAAGGTATTTGTTTATATTTGAAATGATATACTTTTGCAAAGCATGTTCTTAATGGGAGTGGATCTGTGGTCTTCATAGGAGGTACTGTATTGTGCCAAAAAGGCTGGTGTCACTCACATCCTTAAAGCCGGTGGAGCTCAGGTTAGAAAACAAACATATGGCCATATGTTTTGTGCACTGGGCACATTGTCTTTATTATATTTAGTTCCTAGTGATCTTACTAATATTTGATTTCTAGGCTATATCTGCCATGGCTTGGGGGACAGATTCTTGCCCTAAGGTATTTACTCATCAAATCATTTCTCAGTTTTTAGTATCTGAAAATCTGATAATAAGAACACACAATCCTTTTATTGTTCCTCTGTGGAATTTATATTTGTGTTGTATTTGCTGTTTGTAACTTGGGGAGTGTGTTGTTTTCTTGGAATTGATGGACAAAAAGCTCATTGTGTTTTCCATATTAAATCACTACATTTTTTTTAATTTGTTTTTATGATGGAGGAGAATAACCTGCATATGGTGGGTTCTCTTTACCTCACTGTATTCTCTCAAATTTATGCTAAAAATGCTATTGAGTAATTTGCAAAGATTATTATTAAATAATTTTACAAATGAAAAGTCTACTTTCAAACTAGTTTTATATTAACACAGACATAGCATGCTTAAATATATAGAAACTTTTTACTTACTTTAGAGATGAGTTTTGTTACTAGTTGTAATGTGCTAGCACCTTTCACCTGAAATTTTTAGGTTGAGAAGATTTTTGGGCCAGGAAATCAGTATGTGACAGCAGCCAAAATGATTCTCCAAGTATGGATACTTTCTCTCCAATTGGACTTTATTGAAGCCTATTAGTCTACATAAATATTTTATTTCATCTCTTTCTCTGTCTGGGTATAAAATGCTAATCCTTTTTCCAATTCAACTCGGTTTGTCTTTGCTTTATTCACATAACAGAACAGTGAAGCAATGATTTCAATTGACATGCCTGCTGGGCCTTCTGAAGTTTTAGTCATTGCTGACAGATATGCTAGTCCTGTTCATATAGCTGCAGATTTACTGTCCCAGGTGCTTGTTTATTTTTTTTCTTTTTTAACCATGTTCATATTCATGTTGTGTAGGTGATGCATGTGATATTTCATCTTTCATATAATTCTCCCAAAGTGAGGTAGTTCTATAGTTACAGTACTGATTGGATTAATGGCAGAACAAAAAACTCGATAAACTGATAAATAAAATAAAATAAGATTTTACAATGTGTTTATTTATTTCACCTTGTAAAGCTTACATGCATGCTCAGTATCAGGGCATTGTACTATCTTGTTGCATTTGTTTATCATCAATGTTAAAAATGAAATCAAAATTGACTTTATGATCCTTTCAAAGGCTCATTATCATGAACTAGATGCTCTTTGCTTTCATATAGGCCATAGTTTTATTTTTCCTGATATTTCTATTAAACTCTTTGCATTTTCCAGGCTGAACATGGCCCTGATAGCCAGGTTGTTCTTGTAGTTGCTGGGGATGGTGTGGATATGAAAACCATTGAAGAGGAAATAAGCAAGCAATGTCAAAGCCTACCAAGGGGCGAATATGCTTCAAAAGCACTAAGCCACAGTTTCACCGTCTTTGCTCGTGACATGGTTGAGGTCAGTCTTTTATTTGAATGTTTCTGCCTGGATATTTGTAATGTCAATCCAGAAGTTGCTTTGTATTATTGGGAATTATTGTTAGAATTCTTATTTGTAGGGAATTTAACATGTGCTTTTGAATCACAAAAATAAAAATGAATATGGGGTTGCTAATTTTGCAGACTGAGCATGGAAAATGTTTTAACAATCTCTTGTATTTGGAATTGGTACCTGCAATATTTCTTTCAGCCACTTTTATTTGGTCTACTCTTGAAATCTGTACATTTAACTATATGCTAGTGTTATATTTTATTTTCTGAAACTAACATGATTATTGGGTTTTTTAAGGCTCTCTCTTTTTCAAACTTGTATGCTCCTGAGCATTTAATCATTAACGTAAAAGATGCGGAGAAGTGGGAGAGCTTTATTGAGAATGCAGGTATGCTCTTTTAATGCTCTAGCCTTTTCTCTAACATTATTGGTGCTATTCTTGAGTTTCTACCTTCAAAGGCAAGTTAATACTCTCAACTGTTTTAAATAGCAGATATAAGTTGGATGATTTTCTCTGCAGGTTCCGTGTTCTTGGGCCCGTGGACACCAGAGAGTGTTGGGGATTATGCCAGTGGGACAAACCATGTCCTTCCAACATATGGATATGCACGGATGTATGGTGGGGTATCCTTGGATTCTTTCCAGAAATACATGACAGTGCAGTCTTTGACAGAGGAAGGACTCAGGATCCTTGGTCCATATGTGGCAACCATGGCTGAAGTTGAAGGGCTGGACGCCCACAAGAGAGCTGTAACTCTTAGACTCCAGGATATTGAAGCCAGACAGGTTTCTAATCTGACATAGTGTTTTAATTAGGCAACTGATATATACAAATTATTGTCATGTTATTGGGGATGGCATTTTTGGTCGAGTTTTTTACCAAAATTTCAAGTTGTATCACTTTGAAGTTTTGGCTTGTAACGTAACCTTTTCTCAATAAGTCTTAAATGAATCTCTCTTCTGCTTCATGTCCTTGAATTGATCAAGCATCTAGCTGAGGTCTTTATGAGAGTATCTGGTTATTGTCGGGAGATTGTTGAAACATAGAGGCCATGTTCCAGTGTAACAATTCATTTCAAAACTGTTATTTATATCTCTTTCTGTTCCTTTAATTGTTATTTTTTTGTTTTTTCTGTCGCTAGGATCTAACTAAACGTAAAAGCAATCTATATGCATGCTAGTTTCTGCTGGATAGCATATGCAGATTCTAGTTCGTAGAACAGGCCGGACAGCATACGGTGTACTACCATCTCATGTGCTCTTCCACCTCCAAATGGCTCAGGAAAAATAGACTTCTAAAACCATTAGTAAGTGGTAAAGTGTTAAGAATTTGGGATTAAGAAGTTTGTTTATCGATGAGATTAGTCAAGATACGCACAAACTGGTCTGAACATTAATGTTAATAATAATAATAATAATAAAATTCTAAATTTATGCCTAACAAAACAGGTTACATCAAGAAGCGAAGACTAGTCATCAGATGTTTCATTGTCAAGCCTTTCTCTCACCTTCCTCAAGCCATCACTCCCCAAAAATTATTAATTCAGTGCCCTCATCAACATGGTCAATCAAATATCTGGTTCTGACGTAATGTGGTCCTTTAGTCTCCCATCACCAAAAGCCCTCGTCATTGCTAAATGCCCGTCCATGAACGGCAAATTGCATGAGCCAACCACAGATTTAAGAGCTCACAAAAAGACAAAGAGCCCTTGCTCTCGGCAAGTTCTTTCTCCTTCCGAGGATCATGATCTACTGAAATTTGTTTTGCCACACCGTTTCTAGATAAGATGGCCCAATAATCACTTTATCAACTAGTATTGATGTAACTACCGTAGTGTAGATCCTAGAGAACCGATTATTCTCTCTAAAATCTCACTATTCTTTTATATTTTGTTATCTCCTTTTTGGATCCAAACGGAGATGATTGAGATTGAATTATTCCTTCCGAATTGAATTATACATCCACACACCAATGAAATGTCTAAGATCTAATTGGAATTATAAATTAAACCAGATTAACCAGTTGGATTTGACTGATTCCCTGTATATAGTTAAATTAGCCATCCATTAGCCATGTGCATGTAGGAGGAACTCAAAAAATCTGGTGATTGATTCATCCATGAAAGAGACTTGTAAAATGCAGTAGATTAATTAGTGAGAAGAAAAAGGGATTTAAGACAGAAAAAGAATGATTTAATACATGAATTCAAGAAGAAAACACCTTTTAATCCATTGAATACAAATTCACTCAAGCTATCATGCAATGAAGCACAACAACTCTACTGCATGCACACAAAGAGTAGAAGTACAAAACCAGTGAAGCGCAAAGAACTTAATGGCCTAACCAACTTGTCTTTCTTGTCCCACCATTTCCTATTTTATTGTCCAGAACTTTGGTTTCAGGAAATCGACAACATTCTTGTCCAACTGGAAAGCCTTTACAAGAATGTCACTAGGAATGTCTGGATCAGACCCAAACACAGCATTCGCATGTGAAGTCCACTGAAAGAGAAGTCACTAGCTTGAACACTCGAGGTCCGTGCAAGCCAGGCCATTGACAAGAACTGCCATAAATAATTAATCTGTGGTATTTTCTCAGATAAAAAAATCAACAAAAACATTGAGGTTCTCAAATTTACTCCGAAGCTGTTTCCTCCACCGCCTTGTAGGGCCCAAAATATTTCTTCTCCCATTGATGCTTTATCAAGGATTCTGCCTTGAACATCAATCAATTTAGCATCTAACACATTATCTGCTGCAAGGCCAAATTTACGCGAGATCATGCCGAACCCTCCTCCACTAGTATGCCCACCAAGCCCCAAAGTTGTGCAAATACCTGCAGGGAAGGCTAGAGTCTTACTTCTTGCCGCGAACTGTAGTAAAGTTCACCTGTAGTTGCACCAGCGTGAACCCAAGCAAATTTTCCCAGTGGATCAATATATCTGCTCGAAGATTAATCAGATCATGGATGACAAATGGGACTTCAGAAATAAGAAAAACCTTCATAATCATGGTCACCACTTCGTATAAATGACCAAGCAGAAAATCTATAGTTCTGCAACACTCAAAAAGGAAGTGAGCAAAGAATAGGCATCAGGCTGAACCTTTCCTTCGCAACCATGATGGAGTTGGAGGATATTTTTTATGACAAGGTGGAAGAAAATTAAAATAATTTTTCGAGGATATAATCTTTGATTAGGGTCAATTGTTTTGACGAGGAAGGAATCAGAATGTTTAACATACAAACCTCACACTTCAGAAAGGAAATTTTATGAACTAATTCACATGATCTAAAATATTATTGGACCATTCTGAAATCTCATACATCAGAGAAGTATTATTACTAGCACTAATCTTGTTTTTGCGATTGGTCACCAGGATGGGAGAGGTGGGATACTCTGTTCATTTCTGAAGAAATTGGTAGGATCAATTTCGGTCTTAACGCGAACCAGCCTGTCGAAGTTGTTCTTGAAATACTTCAGACCCCAAATGCTTGCCTGTTTATAACTCGTGTATCCTAGGTTGTTCACTCCTAGGTCAAGATCTCTATAATTGACATATGCTTGTCGAGGATTTTTTGAAACATAAGGAGTCATGTACGTGTACAGCCTTCTGATCCAAGCTAGATGTCTTTGGGATGCCTCCTCGGTTTCTTCACCCCAAGACACAACGGGGGCAAATATGTATCGATTGCCAGCTCTATGAGGAAATGGAGTGCTAGACTCCGAAATCTCATCCATTTTCCCCCCATAAGCGATCATGAGAAGTACAGGCACCTCGATGTCTTTCTGAAAGAACCTTTTCCATATCTCTTCAAATACAATTTCAGGTATAGGTTCCTGGACGTAGTCAGATTTGGCTTTGGATGGTAATGAGGGTTGAGGAGTCCTATCAAGTAAGGCATCCAAGGATGCATTGCTTGGAAATCCACCAATGTAGAGGACAGACTCGATCCAGCTCATTTCCGTGCAATCATCTTTTACCAAACCAAGCTCAGGAAAACTCTCTTGCATCAAAAGAAGAAGCTGGTCAACCTCACCAAGAAACAAGGAAAAGAATGCAGCTTGTATTGTTGACTTTCCTTCCTCGCTAGAATTAACTCTGTTTACAAGGACGTCGATGATGAGATCTTCAGGAAGCTGGTTCGCAACATATTGCCACCGATGGATGATCTTGGTTGCATTTTGTTCCAAGGTTCTTGCTTTAGTAAAGACGGTCACTTTTGGTGGAACTTCAACCAACTTGATTTTCCATGCGATGACCACTCCAAAGCTTTGGCCTCCACCGCCTCGAATTGCCCAAAATAAGTCTTCTCCCATTGATTCTCCATCAAGGATCCTTCCCTTAGCATCAATTAACTGAGCATCAATCACATTATCTGAAGCAAGACCGTATTTGCGAGAGATCGTGCTATATCCTCCCCCACTGAAGTGTCCTCCAACACCAATGGTAGGGCATAAACCTGCAGGGAAAGCAAGAGTTCTACTTTTCTCGGAAATTCTATAATAAAGTTCCCCTAGTGTTGCACCAGCCTGAACCCATGCCGTTTTATCGGTTGCATCAACAGTGATTGATCTAAGATTGATCAGATCAACGATGACAAATGGGACAGTAGACCTGTAAGATAGACCCTCGAAATCATGGCCGCCACTC
Organism: Salix arbutifolia; assembly: GCA_025169955.1. Classification (NCBI taxonomy): domain Eukaryota; kingdom Viridiplantae; phylum Streptophyta; class Magnoliopsida; order Malpighiales; family Salicaceae; genus Salix; species Salix arbutifolia. The sequence continues at coordinate 18,185,697 of CM045912.1, read as the reverse complement.
CGGATTCTAATTTCTAACTTGTGTTCTTGGGAACATTGGATGGCAGCCTGAATGTGCGATGCATCCGTTGGTGTAACAATCACAAAAGGCTTCAGTTCAGAAGAATTGAACCTGGTGTTTCGTATAGCAAAATGCAAGATGGAAGAATATGATGAATTTTCTGGGGTGTAAATAACCGTAGAAATGGCTGCCGAGTCCTCAAAATGAAGGGAAAGGCAGTGTAGAAAATCCTCACGAGGGTGATCTGATGTTACACATGACAATGAAAAGAGAAGACTCAGAAGAAATGGCAGCATTGAAGAGCTCAGAGAAGCCATTTTTGTTTCTACTATACGTTTATGGTTTTTTGAGTACAGAAACCTGCAGGCAGTCCCAAAATATATAGTTTCAAGGAGAAATCTTGCTTAAGAATCAAGAAGATTAAAATGAGAAGAGCTGGAATTTCAAATAGATTAAGAATTAAAAAAAGAAGAAGAACTTCCTCCACAAGAAACTAGAAGTCAAAAATTGACTGATAATATAATTAAGCATTTCCTTGATGACTTATCTGCATAAAAAATATTATCTGCAAACTCTCAGTTCTTAATTTCAGAGTATTTTATAGATTCTATTTCAATATTTAGTATTCAAAGCCAGGATTATGAATTTTGCTGTATGTGCCTCAAATCTCCTCGCCTGTCCCAATCTTTCAAAGCCAGGACTTTTCAACAACACATTACAGTAAGGAAGCTTATAATATTGCAAGTGATTTGAATACAGGATATTTCTTGGATATTTGCAATTAAGAGGTGGTTTCGATGATCATCTATCTCAGGACCTACCCTTGGTAGCCTTTGCCCTTGTCGTTACTTTGAAACTACTCTGCTTTCTCTGTTCTTATCTACTCTGTTTTCATCTTCAATTTACCCTATTTTCTGCTTTGTTTTCGAGACGGCTGAACCTATTCAGATTAGGATTCACGAAAAGAGTCTACATCAGGAACCCTATACATTCCTTTAATCACTAAATAAATTACTCTCTAATTATGTACACCTTCAAAACAAATTACAACCCTTTAAATAAGGTTCAAATCGCACCCTTACAAGAAAAGAAAATCAGGAAGAACTAATAAATAATCTATATTAAGGATGAAAACCCGTAATTAAATGGAAAATAATAAAACTGAATCAAACAGTATCTTCGGAGCCTCTTTTTTTTTTCAAGGCCTTTCTGATGTGAACAGGCGAAATCCTGTTTACATAAAAAACAGCAGAAAAATATAATTAGTTTCATAAACCTTCTTTCGATCAGTCCCATGGTATCTCCTGGTGATCACCATGAGGTGAGAGGTGATGTGCTTTGCTCATTTCTATAGAAAGTGGCAGGATCAACTTCAGTCATCAAGCATACCAACTTGTTGAAGTTATTCTGGAAATATTTTCTACACCAAATACTTGCTTGTTTATAACTTGTGTTTCCTTAAAGAATATTTATTCCAAGTTTAAGATCTGTATAGTTGACAATGCTTCTTGAGGATTTTTCGAAACATAAGGAGACATGTAACTGTAATGCCTTCTAACCCAAGCTATATATATATATATATATATATAAGCCTTTCCGACTCAGTTTCTACCACTACCCTCTTCATTCTCTTCTGTATCTTCTCCTTCATTTCACTAATTTAAGAATTTAAGGGTCATCGACAAACAAACAGGGGACTTGTTTTGCAGGCATTTCAAGCCCAACCAGTTCGGTTTCTCTATTCATCAGTCCATCGTCAGTCATGAAAATAAGAGTGTTATTTTTCTGCAATAATAAAGGCTTGTCCTAGTCTTTAGGAATTTGATGATCTTTTAGTCTGCTAACAGATTATGGCTTTATTTTAGCATTTTCAATTTTCAATTTGCTTCTATAAATATGTACCAGAATGATGTGAATATTAAGCAATTCTGTTTTAATTCATTCTTAAAAAAGAGTGCAACATCAATATTGTTTTCTCTTTTATTTTCTTGACAGAATTGATGAAGTCTGCTTAAAGAAAGGGAAGATTAGGCAGAAGTTTGTGTTTTAGTAGTTTATGTAATTTCAGCTTTTATCCACTATTCATAATAGGATTTATATAAACCTATTAAGAATTTTAGTTTAAATCAATCTCATGTTGTTGAGATGTCCTAGTTTATTTCAAATTCATGTTATTGTAATCCTTATATAAGGAACCTTTGAATTCAATAAAATTATGTTCTTCCCGAAATACTATTGCTCTCTGTTGTTCAGGATTTCATTTTTCAAATTTTCAAATTTAAATCCAAACAGTAATTGTTTATAACAGTTACTGTTCAGATCTTTGAATTTCAACAGTGGTATCAGAGCTTTGTTACTACGGGCTGAGGGATATTTTGTGAGTGTAAACACGGTGAGATTGAGTGTAAAACACAAAAATTTACGTGTTAATCCATGGCTTTTTCTTCTTCATCAATGCATGCAGCTTCAGCTGTTCCAGTGTTCAATGGTGAACACTATCATATTTGGGCTGTCAAGATGAGATTTTTCTTGAGATCCTTAGGGTTATGGAATGTTGTGGAGACAGATGCTGATCCCACACCATTAAATGCAAACCCTACAATTGCGCAGATGAAGGCTTATGAAGAAGAAAAGCTGAAGAAAGACAGGGCCATTACTTGTCTTCATTCTAGAATTACAGATCATGTCTTCACCAAGGTAATGACTTAGAAACACCAAAAAAGATATGGGAAAAACTCCAAGTTGAGTTTAAAGGCAGTAGTAGAGACAAAAACATGAGGTTGTTGGCATTTAAAAGAGAGTTTGAGCTGGTAAAAATGAAGGACAATGAATCTGTCAAAGACTACTCTGGCAGGTTGATGAATATTATCAATCAAATGAGGCTTCTAGGGCAGACATTTGAGGATCATAAAGTTGTTGAAAAACTTATGATATCTCTTCCGCAGAAATTTGAATCCAAGATATCTGCCATAGAAGAGTCCTGCGATTTGCAAACTCTCTCTACTGCAGAGTTGATTAGCAAACTTCACATCCAAGAGCAAAGGGTGCAGATGAGAGATGATGAAGTTGTTGAAGGTGCATTCTATGCAAGCAATAAGGGAAGAAAGATTGCTATTGTGCCTAAGAAAAATTTAAGTAACAGGAAATTAATTACGTTTCCTAAAAAGAATACTATGCTTTCATCAAAACAGACCTTCTCACCATGTTCTTATTGCAAAAGAACTAATCATGCTGAGAAAGATTGTTGGTTTAAGGGGAAAACTATCCTTCATTGTGATTTCTGCAACAACCATGGCCATAGTGAGAAATTTTGCAGGTTGAAGAAGAAACAACCGCAGCTACAGCAACAAGCTAATGTTTTTGAAGAAGACAAGGATCACGAGGAGGCTGAGGAGCATTTGTTTATGGCTTTGCAAATCAACAACAACTCCTAAAAGAACACATGGCTGATTGACAGTGGCTGCACCAGCCACATGACAAAATACTTGTCAATTTTCTCGTCAATTGACCCGACAATAAGGCCAAAAATCAAGTTGGGGAATGGAGACATTGTGCAAGCCAAGGGAAGAGGAACTGTCAAAGTTAGTACAACCAAAGGTACTAAGGTTATGAATAATGTTCTTTTCATTCCAGAATTGAATCAAAACTTATTGAGTGTTGCACAAATGCTCAAAAGTGATTATGGAGTAGCATTTAAAGAGAATTTTTGCTTCATTACTGATTCTCATGACTTGGCAGTGGCCAAAATTAAGATGGAAGGCAATAGTTTCTACTTGAATTTGAATCTTGTAGAAGGGCATGCCTTGAGTGCTAGAACTGAAATGAATATTGTTTGGCACAAAAGATTTAGGCACTACAATTTTGAATCTTTAAAATTGTTGCATGAAAGAGGCATGATAGAAGGTTTGCCTGAAATTCATAAATGTGCACAGCTTTGTGAAGGCTGTGAATTAAAAAAGCATCATCGAACATCATTCCCTCATGTTGCATCAAATAGAGCAACACAAAGGCTGGAATTGGTTCATTCAGATATTTGTGGACCAATGAGGACAGCTTCCTTGAACAATAATTTGTATTTCATATTGTTCATTGATGATTACAGCAGAATGATTTGGGTTCAATTTCTGAAACATAAGTCACAAACACTCTTAATGTTTAAGAGTTTCAAATACATGGCTGAAACTCAAAGTGGTGAAACGATTAAAGTGTTGTGAACTGACAATGGTGGAGAATATACATCAAAGGAATTTCAGAATTTCTATCTTGATTCTGGTATTGTGCACCAGTTGACAGTGCCCTACTCTCCACAACAGAATGAAGTTTCGGAGAGGAAGAACAGGACAGTCATGGAGATGTCTAGGTGTATGATGTTCAAAAAAAGGTTGCCTAAATTCCTATAGGCTGAGGCAGTAAACACTTCAGTTTACTTGCTTAACAGACTGTCAACCAAGTTTGTAAATGGAAAAACACCAATGGAGGCATGGTCAGGTGTTCAACCCACTGCCAAACACCTCAAAGTGTTTGGCTCTTTATGTTACTTCCATGTGCCTGCTGCCATGAGAGGGAAGCTAGATGAGACAGCTGAGAAAGGGATTTTGGTTGGTTATGCAGCTGAGTCAAAGGGTTACAGGATTTATAATCTGAATAAGGAAAAAATTCAAATCAGTAGAGATGTGCATTTTGATGAACTTGCTTAATGGAATTGGGACTTGAAGGGGGTAGATCAGAAAAGCACAGCCACTCTTGAAGCTGCTACAGACAGACCCATTGATGAAGTCCAGTTTGGTGTAGAAGGAACTTTAGATGCAGATGTGTACAAGGTGAAATCCTTGGCTGATGTGTATGAAATATGTAACCTAGTGCATGCTGAACCATCTAGCTATGCTAAGGTAGCAAGGATTCCAGCATGGATTGAAGCTATAAAGACTGAAATTGATTCTATTGAAAAGAATCAAACATGGAGCCTGACAGTGCTGCCTCATGATAAGAAGGAGATTGGTGTGAAGTGGATGTTTAGAACCAAATTTAATCCTGATGGTTCAGTTTTTAAACATAAAGCTAGATTAGTGGTTAAAGGATTTGCACAAGTAGCTGGAATTGATTATGGTGACACATTTGCTCCAGTTGCAAGGCATGACACCATTCGGCTTCTACTTGCACTTGCAAGCCAGCTGGGATGGAAAGTGTATCATTTAGATGTGAAATCAACATTTCTAAATAGTATACTACTTGAAGATATTTATGTGTAGCAGCCAGAAGGTTTTGAAGTGGCAGGACATGAGCATAAGGTATACAAGCTACACAAAGCTCTCTATGTCTTGAAACAAGCACCAAGAGCTTGGTATAGCAGGATTGACTCCTACTTGATCAAGCTGGGATTTAAGAGAAGTGAAAATAAAGCTACTCTGTATCGATAGCAAGAAGGTAATGATGTGCAGCTGGTGATTTCACTTTATATTGATGATATGTTGGTGACTGGAAGCAACACAGCCTTGCTAGCAAAATTCAAAAAGGAAATGGAGGGTGAGTTCGAGATGAGTGATCTAGGAATGATGAATTACTTCCTTGGAATGGAGATACATCAAAGCAACTCAGGAATCTTTGTGTCATAAAGAAAGTATGTTGTTGATGTACTTAAAAAACTCAAACTAGAATCATGCAAAGAGGCAGCTACACCATTGGCACAAAATGAAAAGGTTTCAAAGAATGATGGTGAGAAGTTGGAAGAACCTTCTATTTTCAGAAGTTTGGTGGGAAGCTTGCTCTACTTGACAGCAACTAGACCAGATTTGATGTTTCCTACTGGTTTGCTGTCAAGGTTCATGAGCTCACCAAGTAGCACACACATGGGAATTGCTAAAAGGGTGCTAAGATACATTAGAGGCGCAAGTGATCTAGGTCTCAGGTACTCAAAAACAGGAGGAGTGTGTTTGGTTGGGTATGGAGATAGTGATTGGGCTGGAAGTGTTGATGACATGAAGAGCACTTCGGGTTATGTGTTTAGCATTGGTTCAGGTGCAATTTGCTGGAATGCAAAGAAGCAAGAAGTGATGGCTCAATCAACAGCAGAGGCTGAGTACCTTTCCATGGCTGCTGCTGCAAATCAAGCCATTTGGTTAAGTAAAGTTCTTGAAGATTTGGGGCAAAAACAGAGCACACCTACTGAGTTGTATTGTGACAACAAATCAACAATTGCAATTACTCAAAATCTAGTCCAGCATGGGAGAACAAAACACATTAATGTCAAATTTCATGCATTAAGGGAAGCTGAGAAGAATTTGTTCATCAAAATCCTTTATTGTCCAACCGAAGTCCAACTTGCAGATTTAATGACAAATGCTCTACCTCCATCAAAATTAGAGTTTCTGAAGATAAAGCTGGGAATGTTCAAAGCAAACTTCAAGGAGGAGTGACAGAATTGATGAAGTCTGCTTAAAGAAAGGGAAGATTAGGCAGAAGTTTGTGTTTTAGTAGTTTACGTAATTTCAGCTTTTATCCACTATTCATAACAGGATTTATATAAACCTATTAAGAATTTTAGTTTAAATCAATCTCATGTTGTTGAGATGTCCTAGTTTATTTCAAATTCATGTTATTGTAATCCTTATATAAGGAACCTTTGAATTCAATAAAATTATGTTCTTCCCAAAATACTATTGCTCTCTGTTCTTCAGGATTTTATTTTTCAAATTTTCAAATTTAAATCCAAATAGTAACTGTTTATAACAGTTACTTTTCAGATCTTTGAATTTCAACATTTCTTGCTTTCCAAACACACTTCACACACCAGCCATTACGAAAAAACACTTTCGTCAGATTTCTGGCTAATAAAACAGTAAAAACAGCTACTGTTCAGATTCAAATCTGGAAATTGCATTCACTGTTTCACTGTTTTTCAATTCAAATACTTTGCTGAAACCATCAAAAAGGAAGTGAGCAAAGAGTAGGCATCAGGCTGAACCTTTCCTTCACAACCATGATGGAGTTGGAGGATATTTTTATGACATGGTGGAAGAAAATTAAAATAAATTTCGAGGATATAATCTTTGATTAGGGTCAATTGTTTTGACGAGGAAGAAATCAGAATATTTAACATACAAAAGACAACACCTTATTGAATGTGCACGAAACCTCACACTTCAGAAAGGAAATTTTATGAACTAATTCACATGATCTAAAATATTATTGGACCATTCTGAAATCTCATACATCAGAGAAGTATTATTACTAGCATTAATCTTGTTTTTGCGATTGATCACCAGGATGGGAGAGGTGGGATACTCTGTTCATTTCTGAAGAAATTGGTAGGATCAATTTCGGTCTTAACGCGAACCAGCCTGTCGAAATTGTTCTTGAAATACTTCAGACCCCAAATGCTTGCTTGTTTATAACTCGTGTATCCTAGGTTGTTCACTCCTAGGTCAAGATCTCTATAATTGACATATGCTTGTCGAGGATTTTTTGAAACATAAGGAGTCATGTACGTGTACAGCCTTCTGATCCAAGCTAGATGTCTTTGGGATGCCTCCTCGGTTTCTTCACCCCAAGACACAACGGGGACAAATATGTATCGATTGCCAGCTCTGTGAGGAAATGGAGTGCTAGACTCCGAAATCTCATCCATTTTCCCCCCATAAGCGATCATGAAAACTACAGGCACCTCGATGTCTTTCTGAAAGAACCTTTTCCATATCTCTTCAAATACAATTTCAGGTATAGGTTCCTGGACGTAGTCAGATTTGGCTTTGGATGGTAATGAGGGTTGAGGAGTCCTATCAAGTAAGGCATCCAAGGATGCATTGCTTGGAAATCCAACAATGTACAGGACAGACTCGATCCAGCTCATCTCCTTGCAATCATCTTTTACCAAACCAAGCTCAGGAAAACTCTCTTGCATCAAAAGAAGAAGCTGGTCAACCTCACCAAGAAACAAGGAAAAGAATGCAGCTTGTATTGTTGACTTTCCTTCCTCGCTAGAATTAACTCTCCTTACAAGCACGTCGATGATGAGATCTTCAGGAAGCTGGTTCGCAACATATTGCCACCGATGGATGATCTTGGTTGCATTTTGTTCCAAGGTTCTTGCTTTAGTAAAGACGGTCACTTTTGGTGGAACTTCAACCAACTTGATTTTCCATGCGATGACCACTCCAAAGCTTTGGCCTCCACCGCCTCGAATGGCCCAAAATAAGTCTTCTCCCATTGATTCTCGATCAAGGATCCTTCCCTTAGCATCAATTAACTGAGCATCAATCACATTATCTGAAGCAAGACCGTATTTGCGAGAGATCGTGCTATATCCTCCCCCACTGAAGTGTCCTCCAACACCAATGGTAGGGCAAGAACCTGCAGGGAAAGCAAGAGTTCTACTTTTCTCGGAAATTCTATAATAAAGTTCCCCTAGTGTTGCACCAGCCTGAACCCATGCCGTTTTATCGGTTGCATCAACAGTGATTGATCTAAGATTGATTAGATCAACGATGACAAATGGGACAGTAGACCTGTAAGATAGACCCTCGAAATCATGGCCGCCACTCCGGATTCTAATTTCTAACTTGTGTTCTTGGGAACATTGGATGGCAGCCTGAATGTGCGATGCATCCGTTGGTGTAACAATCACAAAAGGCTTCAGTTCAGAAGAATTGAACCTGGTGTTTCGTATAGCAAAATGCAAGATGGAAGAATATGATGAATTTTCTGGGGTGTAAATAACCTTAGAAATGGCTGCCGAGTCCTCAAAATGAAGGGAAAGGCAGTGTAGAAAATCCTCACGAGGGTGATCTGATGTTACACATGACAATGAAAAGAGAAGACTCAGAAGAAATGGCAGCATTGAAGAGCTCAGAGAAGCCATTTTTCTTTCTACTATAAGTTTATGGTTTTTTGTGTACAGAAACCTGCAGGCAGTCCCAAATTTATAGTGTCAAGGAGAGTTCTTGCTTAAGAAACAAGTAAATTAAAATGAGAAGAGCTGGAATTTCAAATAGATTAAGAATTTTTAAAAAAAATGAAACTTCGTCCACAAGAAACTAGAAGTCAAAAATTTACTGGTAATATAATTAAGCATTTCCTTGATGACTTATCTGCATAAAAAATATTATCTGCAAATTCTCAGTTCTTAATTTCAGAGTATTTTATATATTCTATTTCAATATTTAGTATTCAAAGCCAGGATTATGAATTTTGCTGTATGTGCCTCAAATCTCCTCGCCTGTCCCCATCTTTGAAAGTTGGACTTTTCAACAACACATTACAGTAAGGAAGCTTATAATATTGCAAGTCATTTGAATACAAGATATTTCTTGGATTATTTGCAATTAAAAGGTGGTTTCGATGATCATCCTGTTAGATTATTAATCCAACGTTGGGCTTATATGAGAATAATTATGTGTTTGAGGACTGTCAAATAAAATGAAGTCTGATAAAAAATGATCTGCTAAGTATTTTTAAGCAATTGGGTTTTTGGTGTTTCTAATAGGATGAATCTTTAATATGTAGAGACTAAAAGGTTATTCCTATTTTAGTAATGGACTAAAATAGAAATACCAAATTGTAGGAATGCCAAAAGATATAAATACCAAAGAGTAGCTTGTTACCTATATATATGATCATGATCCCCACATTACACGTCATGTTTCATTTTTATTCTGACATCTCATCATCAAAGAAAAAATAAGGTTATGGTAGAGAAAATCAAATGTCTCTCAAAGAAAAACATGTTAATCTAGAAGACTATCCGCAAGATTTTAGAGAGCGACTTTCGGATATGAATTGAGGTAAGTTTCTGCTTAATTGTTTGTGTTTTTGATAATTCAACATGGATAATTTCTATATGTTATGAAATACAAGTCCTAACACATCCATCTCAAGACCTACCCTTGGTAACCTTTGCCCTTGTCGTCACTTTGAAACTAATCTGCTTTCTTTGCTCTTATCTACTCTGTTTTTATCATTTTATGTCATTTTCAAAAATATTAAATAGAGAGAATGATCTTTCAAAACCTACCCTTGGTGATCTTTTTCTTTGGAAGCACTGAAATTTCTCCGTTTTATATATTAAAAAAACACTTCTTTCTCTGTTTGCTCTCATAAACTACATGTTTTCTTGGCTGCTGCTACTTACTTACCCCATGATCATGTTCAACTGGTACATGACCTGGATGACTTCTGCCGAGAGAAATGAATCTAAGTAAATTTTCGATTAGTCACCTTGAGAGAATTATAATACCCAAACTTTTGAATTTTGACTCACCAAACTTACTGTGCCCTCTTTCAATCAGTCATTAATGTAAGCATATTAAATTAAAGAATGCTTATAGTATTATAATTCATTGGAATTGCTATGAGACGCAGTGGAAAACACAAAAAAAAATACGACCAGCGTCAATATTCTATAAATTGCTCTGGAGTCCACCAGAAACGAGAGAAACTAATTCAAAATTTTATTGAATGATTGATTGATTCTGGCCAAAGAGCTTACAAGCATATTTAAAGTGATAGCTTAGCCCTAATTCTTGTTGGACAAGAAAACTGGACTAATTACTAAAAATCACCAAAAATACCAAAACTAAGATAATTGCGGAAATTAAAACCGCTAGAAATCCTGAGCAAGTCGGAATTGACAAAAGTGGATTCGGACTTGGAAATCAAAAGTTAAGGCTAAAACGAAACTTTCTTAAAATGGCAAAAACGATGATTTCGGGGTCTAAACGATGGAATTAGGCTAAAAAAGGGTATGCATCTATTGATTACTGATGGTCACACCGAAACGCATTAACTGTGCGAGTTTCGCGTCATTCTGACTTTGATGCCTGGACTACCAGAATTCAATTGCCTTTAAATTTAGGATGTTCTCTCTTCAACATGTACACATCCGCCACTTGTTCTACATCACTATGTCATTATGGATCATTTTCAAAAGGTTTGGAATTTAAAATTATAGCCAATAAAAACATATTTTGGTCAAAAATTTTAACATTTACCCCTTGAATTTTCTTTCTGATTTGGAAATTGCTCTGTTTTCCTTTTGAAACCATCCTGTTTTCCTCTGTTTCAGCTCTCTGTTTCTGTCCCCAACCATGAGTAAACTGGTCAGAAACACTGCGTAGAATTGCAATACTCAGCAGCTGCAGAATGTGCTGGATGCAGAGGAAAGGCATTTACCAAAGTTAATTTTTCACTGAGCTAACTACCTGCAGAATGTGAACACAGTTTTTCACCAAGCTAATTAGACTGTGTACGCATGGAATCTCAGGCCACAAATTGTGATAAAAAAAAAAAAAACAAGAAGGAGAAGAAACTGTTTCTTACAAAATCTTTATTATCATTTAATTTTATCTCTCCCAATATCCCTCTCCCTTTTCTAGGATGATAGGGGTGGGATGCTTTGTTCATTTCTAAAGAGATTAGTAGGATCAACTTTAGTCTTCACAGACACTAACCTATCAAAGTTATTGTCAAAGTATTTGATACCCCAAATACTTGCTTGTCTACAACTTGTGTTGCCTTGAATATTGTTTATCCCCATGTCAAGATCCCTGTAATTGACATATGCTGCTCGAGGATTTTTTGAAACATAAGGAGTTAGGTAATCGTAAAGCCTTCTGATCCAGCTTATATGCCTCTTAGATGCCTCGTCGCCTTCTTCATCCCAAAACACCAAGTGCTGAATCTTGAATAGATTCCCGGCTCGATGTGGAAATGGAATGCTTGTTTCTGAGATCTCATCCATTCTTCCTCCATAAGGAGCCCAGATCATTTGAGGCGTGTCGATATCTGATTCAAGGAATCGTTCCCAAATCCCTTCTAATGCAGTTTCCGGCATAGATTCTTTCACATAGTCAGATTTTCCTTTGAAACTTTTGTTAGTCAGAGGAGTCCTGTCGAGCAAAACATCCGAGGATGCGTTACTTGGGTATCCGGCAACATAAAGGACAGACTTGATCCAGCTCATTTCGATGCAATCTTCTTTAACCAAACCGAGCTCCGGAAAGCTCTCTTGCATCAATGGAAGGAGTCTGTCAACTCCACCAAGAAACAAGGAGGTGAAAGCAGCTAATATTGTTGTCTTTCCTTCTTCACTAGAATTGATTCTCCTTAAGACTAAGGAAATAGTGAGATCTTCGTGAAGCTTATTCGCAACCGATTGCCACCGATGGACAAGCTTTGTTGCATTTTGTTCCAAAGTTCTCGGGACAGTGAAGACAGTCACTGTCGGTGGAACCGGAACCAACTTCAATTTCCATGCAACAACAACTCCGAAAGTATTTCCTCCACCGCCTCGAATGGCCCAAAATAGATCTTCTCCCATCGATGCTCTATCAAGAATTCTACCTTTAACATCAATCAGTTGAGCATCAATGACATTGTCAGCAGCAAGGCCATATTTCCGCATCATCATGCCATATCCTCCCCCGCTAATGTGACCACCGACACCAATAGTAGGCCAGATTCCGGCTGGAAAGGCAAGAGTTCTATTCTTCTCAACGATTCTATAGTAAACTTCGCCGAGAGATGCGCCAGACTGAACCCATGCAGTTTGAAGCCTTGCATCAACTACGACTTCTCGAAGATTGATTAGATCAACGATCACAAATGGGAGTAAATACGATACATAAGAAAGGCCCTCGTAATCATGACCACCACTCCGAATTCTAATATGCAAATTTTGCTTCCGGGAGCAATAAATCGCAGCCTGAATGTGGGATACATTCGTTGGCGTAAAGATAAGTGCAGGTTTCGGAGCAGAAGGTGAATTGAATCTATGGTTTTGAACGGAGAACTGCAGGACAGAAGAGTATGAGGAGCTTCTTGGGGTGTAAATGAGCTTAGAAATGGCTGCGGAGTCTTGAAAATGAAAGGAAAGACATTGGAGAAAATCCTCATGAGGATGGGCGAAGGTTAACCATGAGAGAAGAAAAAACAATGACTGCAACAAGGAAGAGTTTAGAGAAGCCATCATCTCTATTGTTTTTTGAGCATGGGGAACTGATCAGCTTAGAGTCATCAGCAAGTGGGACTTATAAGCTATTTTGACCATTAAATGAGCAAGTTTGACCGTTATTCTCATTTTTAGCTCTTAAATATATCAAGAACTTACCTAATATAATTTGAAGAATATTGAGACACAAGAGTTTAGAGCAATGCTTATTGAAGTCATCATGAGCATGTGCATAGTGTCGTGTGTTATAAGTTACTCTTTTTTTTCATTTTATCATGAAAATGGTTCAATGTCATAAATAAAAAAGCATTTTAAAACTATTCAAAATACAATTTATTTTATGTTTTTATTATTTTCTTTTCGATCAAATATATTTTTATTCATTTTATATGTTAAATGTAATCCTAATATCATTTATAGCATTAATTTGATATGAGATTCGTAGAAATCTATTTTATAAACATAAATTATGTTTATATAATAGTTTTTGTATATTTTTTTTAGTATTTTTATATTTTATTCAAATCAAGCATAACTCTTAAAGCCTGTTTGGCACAGCGGTTGAACCGCCGGTTGGCCAAATTTTGAATTTTTATTTTATTTTAAATGAAATTTTTTTGGTTTTTTTAGATCATTTTTATGTGCTGATGTCAAAAATAATTTTTAAAAAATAAAAAAATATATTATTTTAATGTATTTCTAAACAAAAAGCACTTTAAAAAACAACTGCAACCACACTTCCAAACAGGTACTTAATAGCTGTTACAAAAGGTTTCTAAGGGCAATGCCTTTTGTTATACCAAAAGCATTGAGAAACTGTTTTCTTAGTCCGATGTTTTAGAGATATTTTTGCAGAAATTTATATTTATATTTTTTATTTTAAATTATTTTTTTATATTTTCAAATCATTATTTTAATATATTATTGTTAAAAAAAATAGAAAATAAAAAACACATTAAAAAGCAATTTCATCTACATTCTCATATTTAATATAATAATAATAATAATAATAATAATAATAATAATAATAATAAAGTGATGGCTGCAATCTCCTTGCTTGATCTGGCTGCTAAGGGTCCAAATAAAAAAAATAAAAAGTATTTGGTATGTTCTAGAAAGGTCTTGACCACAATGAATTGTTAATTATAATTCAGCCTTTATAGTTGAACAAAACAAATTAATAATTCCTATAATTAATTAATTAGGGTTGAACATACTTGATTTAATAATATTTTGTTTAAAAATATATTTTTTTCTCGTCAATATTTCCATCCTATCTAATTCTTTTTCTTACCCTTTCATCTATTTCTTAAAATGGTTGAAATTTAAATGGAATTAAATTTCTTAAAATGTTTAATTACAACCACGTTTCTAAATATTATGTTCATAACTATCTAATACGTGGTCAAGTGATAAGAATTTAGAATTATAAGATTTTCTCCCCGTCTTACATTCAAATTTTATAGCTACTAATATAATAATTATTAAAAATTTATATAATTATTAAATTTAAAATACATAAAATTAGTCGAGTTATGTATAAATATAACTGTCACGAACATAACGTTAATAAAATAAATTATCCTACCAAATTCTGACTACTGAATTTATTACCCTACCAAATTCCTCGGATCTGAGATTGTTTTTAGCTAAGAAATTTAATTCCACCTAATATAAAAAATTAATTAAATAATTAATGCATCGATTATCTCGGAGGGCCCAAAAAAAATCCATATCTACTCTACAAAACTCACTAGACATGTTAGTCCTTGAAAGAACAGCACTCAAATCTCCAGTCTCTCCTGTTTCTTCCTCAGTCTCTTCTTCACAGCAACCCCAAGCAATCCAAATGGCTTCCCGGATTTTGGTGGCTGTTAGTTTCCTAGCCATCTCTTGTTCCCTGGCCGCTGCCGGCATCGAGCCTGGTCCATTGCAAGATTTCTGCGTTGCAGAGTCTACTAGCTCAGGTGGGATCCAATTGATTTACTCAAAATTACACTATAATTAATTATGCTCTCGTTTTATTTTAAGTTATTTCAATCTATTTTATTATTTCATACTGCTCACAGTCAATTTTCTACTTTAATTGAATTCAATTATAGTATTTGATTTGAATTTAATTAATTAATAAATAAATAAATAAATAAAATCCACATGTTTAGGAAACATAAAATCCGATTCGTTTTATTATTTATACTATCTTTTTCTTATTCCTTCATATATCTTTAAAAAATAAAAAAGCTGACCAATGATTTGTTTTTTGAAGTATTTTTTATAAATAAATAAAAAATGATACTTGAACATCCCTTTATCATTAAATAATAATAAAAATACAGGTGATCCGGAGTGGTCAAACCAAAACTAATGATCATAGTGAGTTTTTTCCTATATTATTATCATACTAACATATTCTTTTGTGATGATGCATAGCTTGCCTGGATCCGAAGCTGGTGAAGCCTGATGATTTTTTCTCTAGAGGCTTCCAAGTCCCTGGCAACACGTCAAACCCTTCCGGCTCATCTATCACCGCAGCTTCGGTGGCGCAAATACCAGGCCTGAACACCCTCGGACTGACGCTCATTCGCTTCGACTTTGCACGCGGTGGTCTAGTCACTCCGCACATCCACCCCCGAGCCACTGAGATTCTCACCGTCCTGGAAGGCTGCCTCCTCGTCGGGTTTGTGTCCTCTTTCCCGGACAACAGGCTCTTCTCCAAGGTCCTTGAGCAGGGCGATGTCTTTGTTTTTCCCATCGGACTTGCTCATTTCTTGAGCAACGTGGGAAACGGAACTGCTGCTGCTATTGCTTCTCTGAACAGCCAGAACCCTGGTTTTATTGCTATTCCGAGCAATCTATTTGGATCCAACCCGCCCATTGCGGATGATGTTCTAGCCAAGGCTTATAATGTGGACACCTCCATTGTTAAGAAACTTAGAGAACAGTTCCAGGGTTAAATTCTGAGTTTGCAATAGAAGAAATCGCCAAAAATAAATAAATGTATTTCCATATATTATTAGTAAACAAAGAATAACTCACTGGCATTTCCTTGTTCTTAGCTTACAACTCTTGGTTCAACAAAAGACATGGTCATTGGACGACAGCAAGCTCCTTCAAAGACTAATCCTTGGCATCTGATTATATAGGAGCTTGGTGTATATATTTTCTTCGGGTTTTCTTTCCTCATAAATTTAAATCATTTTTAAAATGCGTCATGCATTGCATTGCAAAACATACATTAATACGCCGTTAGTTCAACCTGCTTTTACTGTAGCATTACTTGTTTTTTTATAGTTTTTTTTATCTTGGAAATACTTCAAAAATAAATTATTTTTAAAATTTATTTTAATAGGATTACCAAAGAAATTAATTTTAAACACGAATAAATTTAATTTTTTTTATCAAACAGCGATCAAAATGCAAAAATGTTCAAAGCATTTGATGTTTAGAGGTGAGATTTTTTATTTTTTTCTATTTTAGTGTATTAACTTTTACTTGTTTTATTTGAGCGTGGAAGCTCTTATCTTTATAATAATCAAATGATTGAATTAGATTATAATAAATACATGTTGGCCTGGTCTTTAATTGACACGTCGATATTTGAGTTTGTGCCCTTGTATTTTTTATTTTATTTTTTTCTTTTATCAATTGAGAGTTCTTAATTTTAAAGTTAATAAATCTCAACTTTATATAATTATATAGTCTATATTTTAAATAAAGTTAAAAAATAATAATAACAACAATTTAAAAGAAAATAAGAATAGAGATGACTTGTCCAAATAAATAAATAAATAAATCCCTCCACTCCCTCCTCCCAAACTAAACAAATTTCTATCACACAAATTAATCCAGGGAAAAACGCCAAGTGATATATGACCAAACACTCATCTACTAAATACAAGACATCCATCATACAAATTTAAAAGGAGTCACAAAATCCCATCTTCAATACAAGAAACCACAACCCATACAACAGCAAGTCAATCTAGTTTTGACCCCCCCCAAATGAGAAAAATATCACTCACATAAAAAGGGCCAAGGAAACACATACTTCAGACATGGTGAAAAAGAATTTCAAGCTATCTTAAGCATCGTGTTCCTCTTCCTCTTCCTCTTCCTCCTCATACTCCTCTTCGTCGATAGTTGCGTCCTGGTATTGCTGATACTCAGCAACCAGATCGTTCATGTTACTCTCAGCCTCAGTAAATTCCATCTCATCCATTCCCTCGCCAGTGTACCAGTGCAAGAAAGCCTTGCGCCTGAACATAGCTGTGAATTGTTCGCTGACACGCCTGAACATCTCCTGTATTGAGGTTGAATTCCCTATGAAAGTGGATGACATCTTCAGACCAATTGGTGGGATGTCACAGACACTGGACTTGACATTGTTGGGAATCCACTCGACAAAGTACGAAGAGTTCTTGTTCTGGACATTTATCATTTGTTCATCGACCTCTTTAGTGCTCATCTTACCACGGAACATGGCTGAAGCAGTTAGATATCGGCCATGGCGTGGGTCAGCAGCACACATCATGTTCTTGGAATCCCACATTTGCTGGGTTAGTTCAGGCACAGTCAGAGCACGGTATTGCTGCGATCCTCTTGAAGTCAAGGGTGCAAATCCAACCATGAAGAAATGAAGACGAGGGAACGGGATAAGGTTAACAGCGAGCTTTCGTAGGTCAGAATTCAGCTGTCCTGGGAAGCGAAGGCAGCATGTGACACCGCTCATGGTCGCAGAAATGAGATGGTTAAGATCCCCAACTGAGATACGGCAAAACAAAACATAAGGTACCAGAGGAAGATCATGTTGCTTCAAAATCTTACACGGAATACACATGCATGTATTTGGGCATGTACATATATCATGCACCTGTTTGTATACATTAAATGTATTATCTTGGCAATCAAACTGAGCTGAAGATAATGCAAACTCTGGACGAGAGGGATAATGACTAAGTGAACGGCACACAGTACAATAGAAGTTGTCGTCGTCTTTATTTGTGGGGCATGGGTTGTCTAGGTTAGAGGCAAGGAGAGACAGCAAACCATGTGGAGTTAAGTACCAATAAAAAAATAAGTCACAAGCAATCAATTCCCTATCAACCAACCACCAATGAGAAGGAGAAGTGAGCACCCAACTAAGAACTAAGCAATTTTTAATTGCTGTCCATCTCAACATTCATTTTCAATCTTTAGGTAGAAAAGGCCAGATGGTTCTTTTAATTAATTCCAGATTAAACATCTTTAAATTATGTTTTACAGTTCACAGAAAGCACTTGCAATTAACTTACAAGTGGGGGTAGCTAGCTTGAGAGTGCGGAAGCAGATGTCATACAAAGCTTCATTGTCCAAAACCATGCATTCATCAGCGTTTTCTACAAGCTGGTGGACGGAAAGAGTTGCATTGTATGGTTCAACAACAGTGTCAGATACCTTCGGTGAAGGGAAGACGGAAAATGTCAACATCATGCGATCAGGATACTCCTCCCGGATTTTAGAAATAAGAAGAGTGCCCATGCCAGAACCAGTGCCTCCACCCAATGAATGGCAAACTTGAAATCCTGTTCCACCAAATATATAGCATCAATGAGAGCACAAGTCATGGAGGCACCATCAGAAACACACATTTAGCTTTCCAGCAGAACTAAACAAAATAAAAATGAAAAGCCCCTCATTTTCATAATACCAAAAATCAACAGCACCAAGAAAAGAAAAGAAAAAACTGAATATATGACCAGATTCAATCAAACCCATTTGTATTCTTTGTTGTCTAACATACTGAACCATTTTTGTATTAATAAAAGTAGATATATCCAATCAAAACAACCAAAAGCCATTTCTCAAAAGCATTAATCCCACCCAATGCAATATCAAACAAGCAAAACAAACAAAACTCGTAAAGGTTAACAAAAAATCCATTATCCAAAACAACACAAAAGGCACCAAAAAAAGACATCTTAAAAAAATTACCTTGCAAGCAATCACAATTTTCAGCTTCTTTCCTGACAACATCAAGAACAGAATCAATCAATTCAGCTCCTTCAGTGTAATGCCCTTTAGCCCAGTTATTACCAGCACCAGATTGGCCAAAAACAAAGTTATCAGGCCTAAAAATCTGTCCAAAAGGACCAGATCTGAGGGAATCCATGGTACCAGGTTCAAGATCCATAAGAACAGCACGGGGCACATATCTTCCACCGCTTGCTTCATTGTAATACACATTAATCCTCTCCAACTGAAGATCCGAATCCCCACTGTACTTCCCTGTTTGATCAATCCCATGTTCATCACAGATCACCTCCCAAAACTTGGCTCCAATTTGGTTGCCACATTGACCCCCTTGAATGTGAAGGATTTCTCTCATTTTGACACCAAAGTTCTCACCTTTTGGGGGTTCCTGAAATGGGGTTTTTGTGGGATCTGAATGCGTGAGGGAATTGAGGAGGAAGGAACGGATGAGAGCGTATAACGGAGGGTTCTTTGGGTGTTTGAGGTGATTTTATTGGGTACTTGCATGGGATGAGGTTCAAGATGTGTTTGTTTTTTGTTTTTTTTTTCTAATCATTCTTGGTTGTAAGTGAGTTGTAATGTAGAAGTGTTCTGTCAGGAATCACCTCATCAGTTATGTCTTTATCATGACGAGTTTATCCCATGGGATCATATATATTGTCTTTAAAATATATATTTTAATTTAGGCTAAAAGAATTTGTAAAGAATTTTCTGATTGGATTTATGTTAAATCTAAATTTAATTAATAAATAGATTAAATTTATATACTTAAAAAAATATAATTTATCTTTTTATATTAGTCGCATCGCCACTTCATATTTCTTCAAATATCTATAAACAGATAGAATAATTATTTTAAAATATAACATTATTATTTTTTCTCCATAAGAGTTGGTCTTTAATTTATTTTTATATATTATAATTTAATTTTGAGACTTAAAATTATTTTAAACGAAAAAATTCATTAAAAAATTTAATTGAATTCAATTGCTACTGAATTAAATATTGTTAGCTTAGAGAAATTGGTGTCGGGCTAATTATTGCTAATTTTGTGTTAATTATTGATGTAATAATTAGATAATTTTGAATTTCAAATTTTTCATTTGATTATATCATTAATATATAATGGTGTTTAGATTAATAATTAAGATTCCAAGCTTGGAAAGCTCATCTCTACCAAGTTTGCTTGGAGAGTAGAATAAGAGGAACATCAAAAAGAAGTCATTGGATTTACAGATCGCATTTGATCAAATTCGTGGCATGGACGTTGACTTTTTCTGTAATTGGTGGGATGAAATGTGATTATAGCTCATGCACAGGAAGTCTGGTTGGGCTTAGTTCATAATGGAGTTGGATTCTTATGATGCTGTCCCATAAATGACTAAACTCAAGCCCAAGTACAGCTAAAGGGCTGAACAGGGTGATAGAACATTTGATCACTTGGCTAGCTACCAAGATGGGAGGTTCAGTTTCTGATAGTTTCGAGAGAAGCGCAGAAGCTTTTATATGCAGAGAGTATCCAAATTAGTTTACATGTATTTTGATTAATTTTATAAGTTCTAAAATTAATAATTATATAAACTTGTAGTATTCATTATATTAGTAACTACGGGGCTAAACTCTTTACATCTCAAACCTAAGACCAAAAGAGATGTAAACTCCTGAACTCCCGAGTCCCAAATTTATACCACTACACCACTTAGTATTTGTTTGGAAGCGTGGTTTGTAATTACTTTTCAAAACACTTTTCATTTAGAAATCCATTAAAATGATATTTTTTTTATTTTTAAAAAATTATTTTTAACATCAGCACATCAAAATAATCTAATAACACCAAAATACTTTTAATTTAAAATAAAAAATTTCTTTTTTTTTTCAAAATACTTTTTAATGGATTATGTACTATAAAATACATATAAAACTTTCCAATGGTCTTCATATTAGCAGATATATTTATTTTATGAAAAAACATGGGTGCTGGTAAAGGATTGAAGAGGTAAGTAGATGCATAAAAAAAATGTATTCATTGACAAGAAAAATAATAGCACTAATAAATTGTCAACTATTTTGAGAGAATCTAAATGACACTGGATCGATCTCAAAAATATAATCAATATACTATATAGTTTGAAAGATATTTTAAATAGAAACAACTCTTAAAATTATTAGAATTTCTATATAATTGTACTCAATGGGTTTATATAGTAAAGTACAAGGAATATTGGTTTGGCTTCCTTTTCCGACAGCATGGATTCTTTGAGCATTTTGTTGGTTTTAGAAACTATATTTTTGTTTTTTTATATTTTTAATCCGTGTATAACTTATTTCTTTCACTAATTTCATTTTATATTATTTTATTTTATTGATAAATAAAAATAAAACAAAAATAGATAAGGTAAGGAAGTATGGTAGGGATTGAAGGCATTTTGGAACAAAACTATATGGGGAATCTTGATCAAGGAATTATTTGATTATTTTCTATACTATAAAGATTAATAAATTAGTTTTAGTGAGACATAGGGATTATAGTCTATTCCTTCTTCTTCTTTTTGTTAACATCCCCAACATTTGAATAAAGACTTTTTCATAATAAATCTAGAAACAATATAATCTCTTTTTTATTTCATGTTTAAAACAATGACCTAGTTATTGTAAATCTTTTTAAATTTTCAATTTTTCAATCAATCTGTAATTTTGAGTATTATGTATAATCCTTGTAAATTAAGAATTTTTTTTACCTAAATTTTGATATAATTTCCATTATATTTTGGGTATCCCAAGTTATAGTATAGATTCATATCATAATCAATAACATCGTATCCATAAACTACACAAAACCCATCACCCCACTTCGGATCCAATCATCCTAGGTCTTATCTCATCATATCTAACATCCCATAATTCATTCTCATTAATTCATAACACTAATAATATTAATTAGTTTCACATACACAATAATAATTAAAACAATAAGACATGTATAACAAATTCCACATCAACTAACAATTGACTAGATAATTGCCCGTGCGTTGCCGAAGGTGTTTTTTTGTATATAATTTAACATAATTAAATCTACAACGATAAATTTATATGATATAAGTAAATAAAAATTATCGATTAAAAGATAAAATGTTTAAAATTTTGAGTTGAGTTTGTCACGTAAGCATAGATTATATTTTTTAGAATATAGGTATTGCGTCATAAATTATCACAAAAGAGCGCGCACTAACATTAGAAAAAAGAGCAAAATATTTGAATAAGAAAAAAAATAAATTACTGAAATCATTATTGTGCAGATAATAAAATTATAAAATCAATTAATAGAAAGAGCAAATAAAAACAAAAACGGAAAAGGAAACAATATTAATTTAAAATATTATCACAATAGCAACATCGGAGTCTTAATATCTAAAATTATTATTACCGCCAAAATAAAAATAAAAAAATTATTAAATTATACCGAGGGAAAAAATAAAAAGCATGAACACAACAGCAAGCAAGAAAAACAAATTAAAAATTATTATTATTATTATTATTATGAAAGAATAAATAATCACTATTATTATAATAATAGAATACATAATCACTATTATTATAATATTAATAATAATCACTATTATTATGATTTTTATTATAATTATTATTATTATGTTAATAATGAAAGAAACATAAATAAATGAAAGACTAAAAATATACCAGAAACTTTCACAGAAGATAAAAATTTGAAAAAAAAAATTATCATTGCTATTACCGGAAAGAAAAATTATCAAATTATTGGGAGGGAAAAAAATAACAAAAGAGTAAGAATGAAAAATAATTAAATCATGATTATTATTATTATGATTATTATTGTTATTATTATTATTATTATTATTATTGTTGTTGTTGTTGTTGTGTTAAATACACTTATATATACATGGACAAAAGTAGAGATTAAAAAAATAAAAGTGTAAGGGCTGAAATGAAAATCAAATATTAAGGGCTTCAATTAAAAAATTAAAAGTCAAAGGGCTGAAATGCAACTTACATTTATTGTCAATTGAAATCAGAGGACAAAATTGCAAAATTCGAAACTTTTGTACCGAATTGATTGACTTATATACAGCCAACCCGGAAATTGAAAGTAGAAGGACCAAAGTGCAACTTTGACATTCCAGAGAGAGAGAAACGTGGCCGGCAGCTTTAACCGGCCTCCGCCGCGTACACGGACATCTGGTGGTTACACGCACCACCGCGGGAGGAAGACTACGCGGTGGCGCATCGTTCTGGCCTCCGGTATGCAATTTCCGTCCACCGGAGAAGGCCGCACGCGCCGCCTAAACGGGGCGTGAGGCGAAAAACCGGTTGGCGCGTGTGCCTCACGCCCTGACAGACGCCGATTATAAAATTCGAAAAATAGGGCCAATTACCGTCCTAACCCTGCACCCAATTCAGTGTTTTTGTCTTATTAGGGGCTAAAACCGTATTTAGCCATTTCAGAAAATAATAAAAAATTAAAAAGTTGCGGCGGACCGGGCCGGTCCGACCGCGCGCAATTACGCCGGTGCCCCTTAGCCGGAACCCTTATTTTGTCCTATTACCGGGGACGAAATCGTCAATACACTATTCACAAATGAATATTTAAAAAAAATCAACAGGAAAAACCGAAAATAGCCCCGCCTGCCAGCCCCTTACGCCGCGCGCCCGAGGGCCAAAACCGGGCGTGCACTGTCACAATCCACAGTGTTTTGTGAGAGTGTGAACAGTGCAAAACCCTACGCCCTTTATTTGGTTGTAATATGTATAATAAACATATAAACTTTACATTTACCAAGTTTTAAATATCATACACATGTTTTAAAGAAATCTAAATAGTGTGGAGAATTCAATATTCATAAAAATATCGTTAACTCTTTCATATTTTACCGTGGATTACAATAGTGCAATTTTTTTTAAAAAATAATTTAGTCCTCAATTTCATTTTATTTTATTTTTGCACAATAAAACCCTTTTGAGACAACATTAGAGTTCAAATACATTTAAAAAAAAATAGGAATGAATTGAAAGAAATGGAACTCAAGTAAAAAAGACATGTAACATAGATAGCAGATTAAAGATTTTTATCACAAATTCATTTGAGTCTCCTATTTTTTTAGCTATTAAGAGATTGGTGACTTCAATTTTATAATTAATTTTGATACCAAACTTTATTTTACTCATTACTTTACTTTACTTATTTTTCAGTTTTTTTTTTTGTTTGAGAAAAAGATAAAAGGTTGTTGGATTTTGGTTTAAAAAGACAAAGTCTTTATTCATGAGGAATATAACCACTAAAGTGATCATTTTGTAAATCAAATAGTTTCATATAACGAGAAGAGTTTAGATTAGGTTTTTTTTTTTTACCTAAAACAATGCCTTGAAAAATACATTTAAGCCAAGAAACAAACTGGGTTCCATGTTGATTCTTGGTTTTGGATCGGTTTTTTATGCTTTTAGAGATTAAAATAGGTTGAAAAAAATGTCATAATATTTAGGAAACAATTAATGGTGTCATCATTCTCATATTGAAAGTAAAAATCTAGTACTCCTTATATAAACCTCATGTTTGTAAAATGTTTGGGAAGTTGAATTTAAGGAAAGTTTTGCTTAGAGATGGAAAGTGAAAAAATAAATCACCCCTCTCACTACAATTATTTTTCTTGGTTAAATTAGTTTTCAACCTTGTTTGAAATTTGAGTTAAGGTTAAGTATGTTAACGCAAATCAATCCAAAACATCTTTTTAATATATTTTTAAAATATAAAAATAAACAATTAACTTGACATTCCTATTCGATATCTTTTATTTAAAGCAAAAATGTAGTACTCTTTCTTGAGTGCTCATTACTTCAGCATAGCTGTTTTGGTTCCAATAATCCAAAATTCTCATTTGCAAGTCGATAATTCATTAATCCTGAACAAATACAAATTTTTTTGACAAACTTACATTGGATGTCAATCAATCTGGTATTTGTATTTGGAAGTAAAAAAATGATATTTCTTAACAAACACTAATTTTCTTTAGTGAGCCCATCTTGGTTGCCAATCAACTTAATATTTTTATTTGGAAGCCAATAATTCAATATTCCTTAAAAAAATACCAATTTCTCTTGCAATCCATCTTGGTTGTTAATCAAACAAGTATTCTCATCACTGATTCAACCCTATGGTCTCCACATCAATAGGTTTTCAAATAATAATTATTATTAAATATAGACATACTCCTTCATATATATTATGATCCCATTTCAATTTATTTCTTCATCCATCACAATCATCAATTTTAAAGTCTTTGTATCATTTTATTGATTCTCTTCATATTGAATTGAATTGTACTTAAACTTTAATATTTGATGAAACCTCCAATTCATTCTTTAAACTTCTCATAAAATTATTTACATTTATTCAAGAAAATCCAACATAAACACAACAACAAAGTTTTTATATTCAATTTTTTTCTCAAATGACTTCATCTCTTAATCATTTAAAATTCATTATAATGAATATTTTAACTCATTCACAATCATCATCATCCATAACTTCACACACAACATATACAACATTCTTTTCTTATCAACCTTATATGTTTTTGTAAATCAATGTATATTAAATATTTTATTCATTACCACTTGACAAATTCATCTCAACCCTTTTTAATTTATTGTCAATACATCAATTCCTACTAAACACACACAAGTTCATAAACATTCATGATATTTCCTTATTCTTCATTTTTCTACAAAAATGGTTGCCATTGAAATTTTCCTTTCTTTATACATAGATTTGAATCATTTATACCATATCCAATCATAATTACATTTACTCTATAAATTTCTTATTTTTCTCAAATTTACTTTCAAGAACCCTAATTCCCAAATTTTAAGAATCATGTATTCAAACTCATTTTTTTATACTCAACTTGTATAAAAGAGTTTAACACCTCACCCAACAAGGAAATAAGCTATGAGAATCAACTAATTAAAAATTATTCACTCCTCCTTTTCACTTTGTCATGACTTTCTCTCTTTGGTTCCTTTCTCTCACTTGATTTTTTATTAAATTATGGCATTTTATATGTTTATTTTCTCATCTATCCAACCTAAAACATGATTTTTCTAAAGACAAAATCTCTAGTTGTTTTTTTTAATTGGAATCTTCATAAGTGACTTGAAAGTTAATGTATAGTCATTAAACTCGACACCTATGACATATTGATTTGGAAACTTGAAAGTTGGGCATGATTTAATCTTAGTTTTTAATTAAATTATACATGCATTGTTTTAAAACTTGATCATCCTAATGGGTTAAGTAGTGACTAAGGTGATTTGAGATTTAGATTAGGTCATTTTTTTACAAGAAAATGGGAAGAATTGACTAAATGTCACTCGATAAAAAAACTCGAGTTGATCCCTGAACTCGTTAAAAACCGTTGATTTTTTTTCGTTCTTCTTTTTAAATAATATTATTTTTATTTTCTATAAGATAAGAACATAGGGATGCCTCGAGTTAACCAATGTCAAGCTACCTAACCCATGACTTGTGTCAAGTTGACTCTCAAGTCAGGTTTAAGAACTATAAATTAAGACCAATATCTTAAAACCAATCCGACGTTGTATGTTAACCCTAGAACTGGAGCTTATACTGGGTCAAGTTTCAATAAAAATAGAAGGAGAATTGATTTAGTGTAAGTCGATCAAAAATCTATATCAACTAATTTAATTCATGACTTGCTATTAATCAACACAACCAGACATAATAAAACTCGATTGACACAACCAAATTCTCACAAATCGGATCATATTCCATTGATCAGTACCAAAATTCATTTTAAAAAAAAAAAAACATCATGTGTTTTTAATAAAAAAAAAAAACAAGTGACTTTAATCACACCATAACCCACAAATTAAATTAATAATTCATTAACCTTGATATTTTTTTAAAAAGAAAAAAATAAAAGGGGAAGACAACTATATTTAGGGGTATTTAACATTGCGTTTTAAAAGGTTTTTGAAAAAAAAATATTTTAAATTAAAAAACTTAGGTGTTTTCAGATTATTTTCATGTGCTGATATCAAAATAATTTTTAAAAATAAAAAATATATAATTTCGATACATTCCTGAACAAAAAACACTTTCTAAAACAACCACAACCCTAACCACACTCCTAAACAATTGATTAATGATTAAGTGTTACAGAAAAATGTACGATACTGGACAGCTGGAATCAAAGACCAAAGACCACGCCTTGCAGAAAGCAAATAAAAACGGAGGCAGTCATCATCAAATACCATGTGTTGAAAGTCTTTTTTAACTTAGCTTCACCCTCACCCTTTGCCTCTTCTGTCCTTCCACTCGGCTGCTTTCATGAGTGAGTGGGCCATGCCCCTTGCCTCTCTCGCTTTCTAAGCTGTCTCCACTTCCCATCATATAGCATTAGCCATGCATGCCCTTTTTTCTATTATTATTATTTATTGAATACTGATTTCCCGCCGTTCGATGACTCTAATGGTTGTATTTTAGTATTGTCAGGAAAAAAAAGCTGTTATTTTTAGCATAAATATAGCTTTAAGAACAAAATTTAGAGCTTAATTAGGTGCCCAATTCCTTTTCGAATGGAATCCAATCATGGCTGGATGGGAGGAGTGGATTTTTTTAAAAGAGGAAAGTTTTTTTATGAATTGATGATTCTCTCCTAATTCACTGTGGGACACGCATGATATTCATGCTCAAATATGCATGCTTTGAATTTAAATGATTTCTATCGGATAATCAAATGGATAGAGGAATTGAAATGAAACCTCACTCTGATGAGTCCATCTATGAAACTAAATTGAATAACAGCTCAAAAATTTGATTCATTATAAGATGCAGAAACAATTAGAGACGCTGTAAAACAGGTAAAAATCCAGCCTTTTGACAGCATTTGTCGCCAAAATTAGCAGAGCAACCACCACCAATGCCCTTGCCAAGCTGTAGTCTTTCACCATTTTCTCACCACCACCTTGTTTGGTAAATACAAACCCTCTAAACCCCAAAACTTCAAAAAGCAACCCCAAATTCTCTATACTAAAAAAACAGAGACTAAAAAGTCTTTAATAAATTGATCACCAGACTCGTCAACAGTTCGCACGCGTCTCCACAGTAATTTCTTCCCATTTTCCACCGTTTTTCCTCCCTCCCTCTTGTCTCCCTTATAATCTCCTATAGGTATCTTTCCATTTTTCAGAGCAATAAAACACAAAACAAGACAATTTTATAGGATGCTTGTAAGAGAACAAGATCACACAAGTTCTCTTCAAATTCTATATTTTTAGGGAAAATTCTCATCTGGGCATCCTTCCAAATCCAATCTTTTTTGACACGAACATGCCTTTGCCATGGAAGAAAGACAAAGTTTCAAGATTTTCACGTATTGTGGCAGATCTTCAGTCGCCAAAAGGAGGGAACTCTCTTGTTGTTGAGACCGGCTTCCCTACTTCTCTTGTCGATCTATTTGTCAAGAACCGTGAAAGGCTAAAGAAACCAACTGGCAAGAAGAAGAAGAAGAAGAGACAGCAGCAGTTGCAAGACGTGGAGGAGGAACTTGTAATCTCTGATCCTATTTTTATATCAAGTTCTTTAGAGTTGGTGGATTCACCAGGGCCTGTTCAGAATTTGGAGAATATGGAGAGTTTCGATGTGTGTGAATTGGTGAGTCAGTTATTGCCTGTAGTTGAAGATGATGAAGGTGTTGATGATGTTAAGGTCACTGATAAGAAATGTTGGGATGAGAAAGAGAAACGTTTGTTATTTGTGGTTTTGAAGATATTTTTGGTGGTGCTTTTGGGTTTCAGTACTAAAAAGCTTGTTGTTGGGATAACAATGTCTGCTTTTGTGCTTATTTTTCTTGAATATGTTGGAAAGCATGTGTCATGTTTCTGGAAACCATGTTTGAATGTAGAGATAGTTTTAGAACTTTTTGTCGGAAGGGTTTCTCCAGCATTTCTGATGTTGAAAGGAGCAAGGAAATGCGATGATTCAAGAAAAGAACTGACCATTCAAGAGGGTCAACAAGAAGAAGATGTTATCGGGATTGACTCTTGTGATTTAATTGAGACTCCTGAAATGAAGTCTTCCATCGAGGAAATTCAAGTTGTAGAATTTAATTTTGATAGGATCGTGTCAGTCGAAGAAAACAGGGGAACTGAATCAAGAATGGATTTACTGGGTTGTGATTGGAGAAAGATGGAGGTAGTGGAGGTAGAGGAAGATAAAAATGGAGTTCTGGCATGCGAAAAAGATCGAAGCCGAAGATCTAAAATCAGAAGAAAGATCATAAAGAAACTGGTGCCAAAGAAGTTGCGGGCTATAAAGAAGGCGAAAAAGAGCAAGGAAAAGGAACCGGATGCCGGTAGCGAATCATCTAGCTGCTGGGGAGACGATGAGATGGGGATAATTAAAGTTCTAGAAGATGGTGACAAACAAGGGTTTGAAAACAAAGGCAAAACCTTGCTATCAAAGTTGCTAGAGGAAGAAGAAGACGAAGAAGAACCTGATCAGGGATATTCTAGCTCTAGCACTGGGTGGCAGGCTGAAATGGAAGTAAAAGTAGCTGATAAAAAGAGAAGTTCAGATTATCTGATTCTCTTTTTTGTTGCTCTTGCTGGACTAGTTGGGGGTCGAAGTCTATCCCTTGTGCTCACACTTGCATCGTGTTTACTGATAAAATTGATCGGAAGATATAGATGTGTAAACGAGCCTGTGAATAGATCCCGAGCCTCAATCTCAAGCTAGGATCTTTTGTTCAAACAGGGAGATTCTTCTCTTTTTTACGATTTAATTTTGCAGTTTTTGCTTCCGGGGAAAGTGTTCTTCACGTCTGATGAGCAATTCCGACCTCTTTCGCTGGGATTCCAACTTGAGGTGTTGGAGCTGTAAATTTACAGAAACAGAATCAAGATTCATTAATACTTTCATTTCCTAAATTTTGGGAATTTGCTGTGTACTTGTCTCGGTTTTATCTCAGTTCAAGTCTGCAATTTATTCAGGTCAACCGCCAGAACAGCAGAAATGTTCATCTCAAGCATATTTGTAGTGCGTCAAATGCATTTATAAGCCAAATCTAGTCCTTTAGCTTTAAGAGTTACTAGCAGAATAGAAGGTGGTGGAGGGAAGACAAAACAAGAGACAACATTGACGGTTGACAGTTTTAATGCCTGGTTGGTATTGCGATTTTACCGGCTTTTGGCCGAAATTTAATTTTTTTATTTATTTTAAAGACCGATGATTTGGTGTTTTTAGATCATTTTGATGTGCTGATTTCAAAAATAATTTTTAAAAAATAAAAAAACATCATTTTGATGTATTTCGGTACGATAAGCATTTTAAAAAGCTACCGTAATCGCACTCCCAAACAAGCATTTAGTATCGTATTTGGATGACGCGGATAAAATTTAATATCAAAAATATATTTTTAAATATATATTATTGCAAATGTATATATTTTAAAAACACAATAAATTATTTTTAATTTAGTTTATAATAAGAGTTGAAATTAATAATAGTATCATAACTATAATTATAAAACTCAAGTTAGTTTAGTAACTTCAATTCAAGCTGAATATAGCTATAGAATTACTTCCCTTTATTAAAAATGGCTTCCTCTGTGTAAGGGTTATGATACCCTGCATCCCTGTAACTCTTCGCCATCCTGTTCTTCCCAGCTTCTGAAAAAGTCCTCAGGTACTTGGAATTGGGCATAAGAATACAAGACATGGTTATTAAAATCGTGAGTTAATTTGAAAAATCGTATAATTTTACGAGTTAAAATAACAAAAATTGGTCGAGTTGGGTAAAAAAATCAGACCTTGTTAAAATTGGATAAAAAACATCAAAATCAATCCGGATCATAAAATCAGACAGATCCTGTCAACTATGAATTAGCCATGCCCCCTGCTGCCCCTTCTTCAAAATCAAATTGAAGAAGTTGCATTGCTATTTATCTAAAATAAACTAAGATCTCGTTATATTTTCTAATCGTTGATATGTCTAAGATTTGAGAAAAAAATTTCTCTGCAAATAAATTTTTATCTAATAGATCAAAATTTAGCTTTTTTAAAGTCAAGATATATAAAAATAAAAAAATTGTTCTTTTATTTAATATCGTCTTACATATAAGTTTATAATCCCGGATATTAAACAAAATAATTTTTTGGTAAGAAATAATTAGAACATATAAAATAGATGATAATAATATAAAGAAATTAATTAAAATCAGGAATAACTCTGACGAATAAATTCATAATCTTATATATTTGAAAAATAGGCCAAATTTTAATAGATTTGATAAACTATTTATTTCATCATAGCTATTTTTAACCATCAGATTAATTCAAAACAAATTATCATTAATCAATTAAAAAATCAAACCCACCCAAGAAACTACACAAATCTTATTAATTTAATGTACTTCATTCAAATTTCATGTGGAGTCAAAATAATCTCAATCATAAATCAAAATAATAAATCCTTGGATTTTCTTGTACAACCACAAAGCAGAAAGGTGGTACCTTTTCAAATATTGTTCGAGTTTTTCTTTCACAGTCGTTGCAGGTGATGGTTTCCCCTTTCGATCAGTAATAACAAAACAACATTTGGTGTGGAAATTACAACCATAGAGAGGAAAATGCTTATGATGATGAAGTAGTGACAGTTTCACTAGAATCGATGATCCCGAGATATAGGTGGATTGCTTGACTAGAAGTTTCTTATTCTCGAATAAAAAGTGTCATAAATATTTTTTTAAATTAATATATTTAATTATATATATTTTAATTTGAAAATCAAAATATTCTATTATAATTAAAAAATAAAATATTAATCAAAACAGAATTGATAATCTTGATTAACACTAGTGCACTGAATAACCATGAGGCTTGCCTTTTAATCACTTCTTCTTTTTTATATAAGAGTATGTAATTGCTGATATGATGATTACTGGAGACTTATATAATCATTAATTTTAGAACTTGTGGGATTAGTTGAGGTACACACAAACTGGTCCAGTCACCGATGTTAATAAAAAAAAATTATATAAAAAGGGGATTTGTGAATTATTTTCTAAAGGAATACAATTATCATACACCTCATAATAATTTCTTTCACACTGGACCATATCATTTGCCAGACGTTTTGATTTTCATGGGAATCTAAAATCACACAGCAGCAGACACGTGGTGAGGTTACATGTTAGTGGGAGACATGTTCAGATAGACGTTTTGAGACCGGTAAGCAGTAGTAGATATATAGCCAGTCAATCGCAGACAAAGTGCATGGGAGGTAGTGGAAAGAATTATGAGTCAAGGTGAATCTTTTTTATCTCACAAACTCTATCAGCAACCTTCCTTTCATTAATGATAAAATATGTACATGATGCAGCAGCAGCTGATGACAGTAAACGAGCATATAACATAGAAATTTGATCAGTGAAAAGTGTTGTTGTAGATGTGAATCTTAAATTCACAATTTTATTCTCTCTCAAATGATCTAATCAATTATCTCAATAATCTGAAACACTGCATGAAATCCAAGAAAAACAAGGAAAATTCTGCCAAACTAGGCTCCAAGAATAGATTTTTTATATCTTAAGATTTGACAATCCATGCAGCACCGAAGGTGGTACTATAGGAAAAACAACTTCTAGCTTATAAAAAAAATTGAGTTCAATTCACAATAGTTTGATAAAAAAAAAGTTAGTCTTTTTAGACCATCATTCTAGTCGTTCTAGATGTGTTCCGGTAATTCATAAATGCATGTGTTAAGTCATCAGCATAATCTATATGGAGTAGATCTTCATTTAGTTGTGATAGATTCATGTCTAATTGCATAGAATCACCTGATATCTCAAACCCGTCTACATGGGTCTTGATATATCGTCACTAATCACTTCATCGTCGTATTCAAATTATTTTCCAAAACCCCTTAGAGGCAGCGTGGCATGGCTCATCACTTCACCGTTGTGGCCCAAGGAACATAACAGATGAGTTATCATGTTTCTGAAGAAGGGAAAAGTGGAGGAAATGACACTTCAAATGTGGAAGGAGAGAGGAAGGCCAACATGGTTAGAGGGCAAACTCCATTCCAATCAATTATGTTATCTCTGCCAGATTTAATCAACAGACTCCCATGTTTCAACGATGCCTGTCAACAATGTTGTTGATGCCTCAGCCCGAACTCTTAAACTAGCTAGTAATGAGTGTATGGCTTTGCATATGGATATGAAAGTTGACCTGAGCTTTCTGCCTAGTTCATAATAACTTCCTTGATAAGTTATTTCAGTTGATTTGTAATGAAGACGTCATCAATAATACCACGAACATTCCATGTAGTTCCAATTATAGAATCTTTAATAACATCTAATTGATCTAGTTGCATAGCCTAATTGATCTAGTTGCAAAGCCTTGATAGTTGATGTTTGGTTTCTCTCGTTCATGTTCTCGAGTTTGCTCATTAGCTTTGCTGCCTTAAGTTTAGTTAAAAACCCTTCGACGAGTTTTGTCAAGTTAGTCACTTAAGAGTGTTTGATTGTCATCACCAACATTGTATCAAAACTCAAAAGTCTTAGTGCCCGTTTGATATTGCGATTCCACCGGCTTTTGGCCGAAATTTGTTTTTTTTTTCATTTTAAAAATTGGTGGTTTGGTGTTTTTAGATCATTTTGACGTGTTGATTTCAAAAATGATTTAAAAAAAATAAAAATAAAATTATTTTGATGTATTTCGGCATGATAAACACTTTAAAAAGCTACCGCAATCGCACTTCCAAACAGGCTCTTACTTGGCGATTAACATAGAAAAACTTCTATGAATGAGTCACCAAAATAATCACCTTGAGTGCCGAAGAAAATTCCATGCACCCCATTTGATTTTTGTAGAGGAGTTACTTGTGGCTTCATTTTTGTCATGACCTCTTGTAGCCTCTTGCATTCAAAGTAGTTGGTATAGTTTAAGGCTCAACTTAGTTTGTGCATACAACTTAGTGATGGATTTTGTTTTCAATATTAGGTTTTTTCTTTCTTTTTTTTGCTCATTAGCTCTTACTTCTCCTGGGTTTTTTGGGAATTAAATGTTAATGATAACATTGTTGTTGAAATCAGTTTATTTACGAAGCAATCACAGGTTGAGAAGCATGAAAAGCAGCTCTTTGCTGCTTTTCATCAATCGGCGTTTCGTCGATTTTTGAAGGTGGAATCTACCGAAAATTATCTGTTTTTTTATCTTTACCAAACACTAAAACACTAACTTATTTTCATTCTTCGTTCCCACCACACTACCAAACACCTTCATAAAGAGGTAGTTGGAAATTATTTCTTGAAAAGAATAGATGAGAGGTAGAGATGTTTCCGGTGGAGTCCATAGAAATTTATAAACATAGTTTTTAACACCTCGAATTAAACAAGCAACTGCATATAAGTATATGATTTTATTAAATATATGTTTGGGTATAATTTCTAATTAAAATATTCTTACAAAAAGAGTAAACAATCCTCTAATCTTTCACTTGGATTTGATATGCGGTGACTTAATTTATTTTATGAAGATTATTAAAAAGATTATTGAAAAGAAGACATCTCTGAAATGAAAAGTTTTTAAAATTTAAATGTGAATCCAGCGTCATCCCTGCACGAATACTGCAGAGGATCAGCATCATTCTCGGGGGATACTGATTCTTGACGTGACTCCATAAATAAATCACTGTTTCCATGTACCACTCACAGACCATGTGAGATCTGGGGTGCAATTTGGCACAGAATGCTTATTTTATTCCTAAACGACACCGTGAAGTTTGTATTAATTTTTGATATTAGCATATTAAAATAATTTAAAAATAATAATAAATTGTTTTTTTTTCAAAAACAACGGATTGATAAACACCCCATCATTTTCTTCCTGTGGGCTCTGGCTGGACATGGAGCTGGCTAGCTACACATGGTATGACTGACTGGTTATTGTCATCAAAAGCCATATATCTTTAGATTATGCAAACCAAACCAAAAGAAAAACCTTGACCCGCCAACAAAACCATCCATCACTAAACCTTTCGTTTTACGATTGATCCCAAACATGCATGTAAATTCAATCATAAATGTCATTAAACTTAATTTTTCTGTTTTATTTAATTAAGTTTGCTTAGTAGTATTGCTTATGATGGTAATGTTGATTGTCAAGTTACATTCTTGATAAAAACATTTGAGATAAAAACACTCCTTGAAGCTTTTATAATTTGATAGACTATTTAAAGATTAAAAAATGATAGAGAGAGGGCAAATCCAATATAATTAAAACCAAAATAAAGAATATTTAAAGTAACGTTTTTCACAAACAAACAGCTAATCAATGCAAAGCATCACTACTTCAAACCTTTCATCGACAAGACAGCATTAACCACGCTCGAAATTCAACACAACTCCTGTAATAGCAATCTACACCTCAGACAGTCAGACTTGGCCAGGCAGGCAAGCAAGCATGTAGAAAAAACCTCAGAAAATTTGAATATATATACCACAAAATTTCCAGGCTGGAAACATTTAGAATCCAACGTGAGTCCAGCAATAAATTTAACGGTCCAGATTTCTCCAATCTCTTTCACCCTGCCACTACCTTCTTTTTCTCACTTTCTTCTTGCAAAACACAAACACAAATACAAAGACAAACAAAAACACCACAGCCTTGTTCTGGTTCTGGTTCTGGCTGTGGTAGTTTTTTGTTTTTGAAAGAGGAAAAAGGAGAGAAACCCATTACAGATTAAGGTTTGTCGATTCTAGATCCGGCCTGCATTGCTTTTTTTTTCTTTTTCTTTTGAAAGTTTGTGTTTTTTTTAATCATTTTTGGATCTTGGTTTTGTTTTCTGAATTTAAATATTCATTTTTCATGCTGAAAATTTGTTTTTTTTTTTATTTTATTTTATGGAATGCGTGATTGAAATTGGGTTGGGGTAATTGGTCCTTTTTGGGTTTGTTTTGTTTTCTGTTTGGTTACCGAGAAAATCTGGAGGCTCTTTTGAATTTTGATTGAGAACTGAAAGAAAGATGTGTTTTTTTATGAATTGCATGGTTGATTTTTTTGGTTTGGAATTTGTGCTGGGTGCTGCATTGTTGGTTTGTTGATTAATGGTGAAGTTTCTCAGTTTGTTTCTTGAGAAAATGTGGTAAAAGGGAAGAAATTACTGTCTTTTGATTATTATATTTATATTTAAACCAAAGTTGATAATTTACTTTGATCGAGACCGGAAGTTTTCATGGTCCCATCCATATATACATGCCTGTTTATAAAAACGTTTTCAAGAGATTTATAAAAGAAAGTTCCAATCTTGAATAATAAGGCTCATTTGTAGTCGGAATGTGAGTTTGAATGTCTGTTATCAGGGCAGAACAATTCTGGCTTTTCAGGCTAGAATTGACTACCTTTGAATTGAATAATGTTTTGCCCGTCTAGGAGTAATTGCTGCTAGTCATAGCATCATACATGGGTGACGATAGTGATTGGAGTCCTGGAGATTTAATTTTGAAGTGTTGCTATATCATGCTGCACAAGTTTTTTTTATATATATTTGATAGAGTTTAATTGCTTCGAAGGATTGTATGCAAGCGATTACATTGTGAATTTGAAGCTGAGATTTAATAGGCATAGAGCAGCAGGCCCCTGGGGTATTTGAAGACCTCCCTTTTTTTATTTAGTATATCTCTTTTCACAGTTTTCTTTTATATTTTGTTGTGTTTTTCTTTTCTTTTGACACATTTGTAGCTTATATATCTTTTCCAATGAGCTTTGTCAACTATTGTGAGGAATAGGACCTTGAAGTAGAATAATGTTAGATTGGAATTTTCTGTGCCAAAGACTGTTTGCTTAAAATATTTTGCAGAAATTATATTCTAGAATGTATTGTTCTATGTTATGTTTCCTGTTCTTGTATAATTTGCTTATTGAACTTGTTCCTCATATTTTGCCTATCTGTCATCAGCTTCTCCACTCAGTGTCAAGATGGTTGCACAGGAATTCACTGTTGATCTAGATAAGCCCCTTGTCTTCCAGGTACATCATTGATTTTTTAATCCAATAATATGGTAGCTTATTTTTCAAAGCATCTTTCAGCTCGCTTCATTATTCATATTGTCATTGTTAAGTCTTTCAGCAACTAGAAATTCTTGAGATTTTATTGCAGGTTGGCCATCTTGGAGAAGCTTATGAAGAATGGGTACACCAGCCTATTGTAAGCAGGGAAGGCCCTCGGTTTTTTGAGAGTGATTTTTGGGAGGTATTGCTGCTTTGTCTCACACATAGAATTGACAATCTGCCACATGATCACAGATCATCTTTGCATATATATACTAGTCAGAATTGTCATATTTAAGGTTCATAGAATGCAATTTTTTAGAATTAATGACTGCATCTTTGACACTTATACTTGGAACAGTCCTTGACACGAACAGTTTGGTGGGCAATTCCATCTATTTGGCTCCCTGTTGTATGCTATTTTGTCTTAAAATCTGTAAGGATGGGCCATACATTTCCCGAGGTAGCCTTGATGGTGGCTGGTGGTGTTTTCATTTGGACATTGCTCGAATACACTTTGCATCGCTTCCTTTTCCACATAAAAACAAAAAGCTACTGGTCAGTCCTCTCTCTCGACTCCCACTCATGCACTGAAGTTATTACTTTCTTTAAAGTTATGTTATGGAAAAATAGTCTTCTGATAACGTGAACTTGTTTTAGGGGGAACACAATGCATTATCTTCTTCATGGTTGTCATCATAAGCACCCTATGGATGGTCTCCGCCTTGTTTTTCCTCCAGCAGCAACAGCTATTCTCTTGGTGCCGGTATGTGTATAGTGGCTTTATCATGTCATGTAGTTGATAAAAATTGTGTTTGATTGTTGAACACTTAAATATTTTCAAATGCTTACATTCAAGATTTTCCCCAAAATTTTATCAGTTGGATTCTGTTCTCGTTCACTTGTTTCATTACGCATCGGTTTTAGATTATCAGGTTATTAGCCATCATGCGTGCACACATTTTTCGTAGATATTCTTATGGTTATGCGAGGTTATTGAGATGGGAAATGGCCTCCTCCTGCAAGTTTAGAATGTTGAATTATAAATCAGAGAAAGATAATGAGCATATGGCCACTTTGTGAAAGTAGAGCATTTATTTATGCTGACACATGGTTGAGGTCATGTGTATATATATATATATTCATTTATTTTTGTAGCAAATATTATGATTTCGAGTCTTGTCATGAATAAGATCAAAAGAATGGTAGTTGATTCAATAAGATAGCAGTTATGATTTGTCCTGTCCTTGCAAGAACCAATTTGATTTTCAATACTAAATGAGCAATTGTAGGTGTTAGAACTTCGATAAGTTATTTGTCTGTTATTATGCATAAAAGCTGCTGTACATACATAATCACATTGGTTTTTACGGTAAATTTGTCGTGGCCAGTTCTGGAACACGGTCAAGTTGTTTTCGACTCCTTCATCTACTCCTGCTCTCTTCGGAGGTGGTTTACTGGGCTATGTGATATACGACTGCACTCATTACTACCTCCACCATGGTCAGCCAGCAAATGATGCACCAAAAAATCTCAAGGTAAGAGCAGGGCAGCATCCATTTGCCATTCCTTCTTTAATTACCAATCATATAATCTCGTAGAATCACTACAGCAGCCCCATAAGTAAATGCCTTTGGTTCCTCGGAGATTCGTAACCGGATGCAGTTTCGCATGATCATTGATCACAGAATTTGTCAGTGTGATCAAAGCTAGCACACATCAATGATTTACCTTAAAGTTTTTGCCATGTTTGATTTTATTTAGTTATTCATTTTCCATCAGCACTCCTGTGTTTACAAGTGTTGTTTTTTCGTCAACTCTAATAAAGGGAGGGGGGGTGTTTGTGTTCTGCAGAAATATCACATGAATCATCACTTCCGGGTGCAAGACAAGGGCTTTGGAATCACTTCATCATTATGGGACAGAGTGTTTGGAACACTTCCTCCATCAAAAGTGGCAAAGAAAATGTAGATAATTTAATTGGAAGCCTAGCAGCAGTCAACCTAGCAAGGGTCAGGGTGGAAGAAGGTCTTAAATTCATTTTTCCCTGTTCCTAAAAAATCATTTTTCCTTGCCCCTCAAATTCATTCTTCAGCTATCCATTGATTTAAATTATGTTAATCCAAGTGTTCTGTTCCAGGGTTTTATAATTGATATGAACATGTTAAAGTCTTCTGGTGCCCTTTTTCCGTACGGGAAGTTCTGATTAAATTAAGCTTGGTTTATTTATTATTTGTTTGTGAGGGAGAATTTCTCCCCAAGTATAACAACATTGCTTGTTGTAAACTCCTTGTACTCTTGAAAGAAAGCGAGTATGGCTTTGTTTCCCTGTATTTGTACGTGTAGCCATTAAGAAATATGGTATTTATACTTGCGGTGTCTAGAAATAATTCATCTAACAATCAGGAGACAAAAAGAAAAAAGAGATTTTTTTTATAGAAACATTGAAACTTCAATTAACAAGATGATAATGATACCAATTTTTTTTTATTAAACTAAAAAATTTGTCAGGGATAATTCAAGTGGGTTATGGGGGGTTTGATATTATGTTTCAAAATATTTTTGAATTTTTTATTTATTTATTTATAGTGATTTTAGATTATTTTGATGAGTTGATATTAAAATAATTTTTTTAAAATAAAAAATATATTATTTTGATGAATTTCTGAATAAAAATTATTTTGATTTTTTATTATTGTATTGTATTTATGCATCTCTTTAAAATCAAATAGTAGAATATTATTAATAATTTTTTTGGAGTCACATAAAATCACATGTGAAGATTCGAGATTGAAACTTGTTTTTGTGGTGTGATTATATATTTTTAAAAATATTATTTGTTTTAAATTATTTTTTATTGTTTTTAAATTCTTTTGATATATTGATATTAAAAATAAATTTTAAAAATACAAAAATATATTATTTTAATGTGTAATAAAAAAATAGTTTAAAAATATCTAATATATATATATATATATTTTTGAATTCAAGGAAATTTCATCCTTGGAAAGCGCACTATGTTGATCAAGGTGAGTGAATAAACCAGCGGACTCTTATAAGAAATCCATATTCTGACTCGAACTCGAGACTTGCTGTGCAAGTTTTAAACTCTTTATCATCACGCCATATCCTTGTACATTATTTTTGTTTTGTTAAAATAATATTATTTTATTTTCTAAATATAATTTTTTAAGTATCACTTGAGTTTGCCCCGCATCAATTTTTAAATCGGGTTTTACAAGCACGTGTCCATGATTGGAATATCATATCGAAAATCAAAATAAATAAAGAAAAAAAGGCCCAAATGTCGGCCCTAACTCATCTCCATTTGAGAGGGAGAGTCGGCCCATTTCGCCCCCTGTCCGAATCCAACTACGTTTCTTATTTTTTCCCTCTAGTTTTTCTTAAACTACTAGGGTTTTTTCTTTCTTTTTCCTCCATTTTTAGGGTTTTTCTCTCCTCTATGATTTATTTATCACTCCAAATCAAGATCAAATTTATTTATTAATAACCCATCTAGCAATGATTCATGAATTGGAGTTTGTTTTTTCTTGAAGAACCATGGCTGCTGATGTTACAGTAAAGAAGGAAGCCACACTGAATAATCCATGCTGCAAAGTGGTAAGTTATTGTTTTGTAGGACTCAATATTATAATATAGGTTTCTTTTGGGGTTTTTCGTGTTTTTGATGATTAATGTTCTGTGGGTTTTTTTGAATGTAGTGGAAAGAGAAGTGTGGGAAGTTGGAAGAAGGAAGAAAGTGTTTGAGGCAAGCAGTTAAGCTTTTGACTGAACAAGCTGATAAGTTTCAAGCTGAGATTGTTAGTCTCAATAAAGGTAAAGTTTCATTTTTTTGAAGAATCTGATTTGATGTAGGTTTTAGATATGCTGTTTTTTCAAAAAGAATTAATGGCGTTTTTTTTTTGGATTTTCTTTTTGAAAAAAAAGATTCGATGATCTTGTTATAATGTTGATTTTGTTAGGTTGGCTTTTGATTTGAAGTTGAAATTTCGATGACCCATTTTTCGATTTCGTTGAAAATATCCTGTTATTTAGTACTGATGATAATGCTAAGTTTGTTGATTTGTGTAGAAGATGCGTGATGTTTGAATGAATGATTAGGAAAAGCTATGCTGGAAGCTATTTTTGTTTGATATTGCATTGCACTACCTCCTATGCAGGTATACTTTCTTGCATGTGGTATAAAAATTTAAATTAGTTTGTTTTTGCAGCTTGTGAGGAAGAGAGAGTGAAGAGGGAAGCTGTGAAAGATGAGGGAGAAAAAGAAGTGGCTTTGAGAGTTACATTGGAGAAGGAGATTTCTGCTCTTAAGTCTGAAGTATCCGCCTTACATCAGAAAGGAAATGCATTTCAAGAAGTTGAAAATACAGAGGTTAAGCTGCTTCAAAATGAGGTTTTTAAAGGAGAAATCAGTAGGCTTAAGGAGCTTCTTGAGAGAGAGAAACTAAGAGCAGATTCTGAAAAGAAGAATGCTGAGGTGGAGAAGAAGAGAGCTGCTGATGCATGGAAGCACTTAAAAGCTGAGAAAGAGGGGAAAGAGAAAGAAGCGGCTTTGAGAGTCTCTTTGGAAAATGAAATTTCTGCCCTTAAGTCTGAAATATCCACCTCACAGCTGATGGGAAGTATGGTCGCTCAAGACAAAAATGGGGAGGTTAAGCTTCTTCAAGACCAAGTTTCTAAAGGGGAGAAGGAAATCAGTAGGCTCAAGGAGCTTCATGTTAGAGAGAAGACAAGGGCGGATTCTGAGAAAAAGAAGGCTGAGGTGGAGAAGAAGAGAGCTGCTGAAGCATGGCAACAAGTGAAAGCTGAAAAGGCTAAGGCTGATGAAGAGAGGAAGCATGCTAGTAGCGAGCAGAAGAAGGCTGAGGAATATCAGCTTCGGTTGGAGGCATTGATGAAAGAAGCTGGGTTAGCAAAATCAAAGTTGGCTTCTGAAACTTTGAAGTTTGAAGAGGCAAACAAGAAGTTTGAAGCATTAAAACTCAAGGTGGCCAAAGAGAAAAAGCGTGCTGACTCAGAGATGGCGAAAGCAGAGGCGCATAGAAAGCTTGCAGAAGCAAACAGGATGAAGCTCGTGGAAGAGAAATCTCACACTGAAAATATTTGCAAGCAGTTGGAAGATGTGAGAAAAAGAAATGGGAAGCCACAGAAGGCTGAGGAATACCAGCTTCAATTAGAGTTTTTTAAAAAAGAAGCTGCTGAGGCAAAATCAGAGTTGGTTGCTCAGACTCTGAAGCTCGGCGATGCAAACAAAATGTTAGAAGCAGAAAAAGCTAAGGTAATGAAAGAGAGAAAACGTGCTGATTTAGAGGTGGCTAAAGCTAAGGAGCAAAGGAAACTTGCTGAAACAAATGGAATGAAGATCACAGAGGAAAAGTCTCGTGCTGATAATCTTTCTCGGCAGTTGCAAGGTGCTAGAATAAAGATTGAGGAACTGGAGAAGAGGGGATTCATACAGTCAAAAAACATGGGTGAGAATTTTGATGATCAACATGATGAAATTACAAATGGTAAAACTGCCACAATCAAGGATTCAATGGAAAATTTGAAGAACAATTCAGATCAATCAAATCTGGTGTTGGAGTTCTTAAATTACGAGGAAGCAACCAAAAGGTTAAATGTTGAGAAGCGAAAAGCTATTACTGAGCAAAAACATGCAGCTTCAGAGATGGTGAAAGCAGAAAAGCTAAGAAACCTTTCAAAAATTAATAGGAAGGTAGCTGCAGAAGAAAAATCTCGTGCTGATCAGCTGTCTCGTCAGCTTGATGAAGATAAATTAAAGATTGAAGAATTGCA
Source organism: Salix arbutifolia (assembly GCA_025169955.1). NCBI lineage: Eukaryota > Viridiplantae > Streptophyta > Magnoliopsida > Malpighiales > Salicaceae > Salix > Salix arbutifolia. Next base: position 18,142,826 of record CM045912.1, on the reverse strand, counting down.
GAAGCAGATACAGGAACTCCAATCCTCCAAAAAAACTGTTGTGGCTTCTTCAGTTTCACCTGACAAATTTATGAATCTGGAAAAGTCAAAACTGAAGCTCTTGGAAAAGCAAGTGAAGCTTGAAAAGATGCGATTAAAGCATGCCAAAGTAGTGGCTAAGATGGAAAAAAACCATAATAGTTTTCTTCAGCAAGAACTAGCTTGCTTGAAGCTTGATTTTGGTCAAATGTTGTTTCGCCTCAATGTACTGGATAGATATTTCTCATCTAGCAATGGAGGTACAGAGAAAATGGAAAAGGTCAATCTCGCTTTTGAATCACTTACAGCTTATTCTTTAAACCTTTAATTTGGAATAAAAGACTTATTTTTATGATGGTGGCAATGCAATTTATTTTTGAAATGTAGCTAACAGGATTTGGCGTTCAATACTATACTTAGCTACTGTATGATTTTTCTTAGTTGTGCTTGGTTACCTGATGCCTCTTCAAAGACATTTTCTCTCGATACTATCTTTTTATTGAAGTTTATGATTGCTGTGACCAATATGTTTTACAATTGAACAATATGTGTTGTAATTGTCATATACATTAGAATCTTCTTTCCTCACTATTTGGATAGGAAACATGAGCTCTTCCTCTCTCTTTCTCTGCTTTCCTTCCCCTTATTTATTTAGCTCACATAACACTTTCATTCTCGATCATTTTGTCACATTCACTTTGTTTCTCATGTGGGGGTGTTTGTGGTAAGCTATAAAACTGTGGTGGGCACTATGTATTATATTTGAATTTTTCTCCAGTGATGAAAAAAAGGATGGCGCCTCTCATGTTTATTCGATGTTTTGAGTGAATATTTGTGCATCTTTTCATGGCTGTTGTAGCACATTGATTAGCATTTCCAATGTTTATTTCAATAATTATGTTTATATCATTGGACTTGAGAACTTAAATTAGTGTCATTTTGTTTTTGCCTGTGCATTTATTGTTGTTTCTAATACATTTGTTCCATTCTATGTAATTAAAATCTGCAAAAGCCTCGTGCTGTAGTTTGCTAATTGGATTGTTTGATGATCTTGGCAGTTTGGAAACCATGAAACAATGCGAAGGTCAAAGCTGAATAGAAAACTGTGTGCAGAAGAACCATGTCAGATGTATCCGAATAATGTAAGTGAACTTCTGAATTTGGCTGTCTCTGAACCTCTCACGCAAACACTTCACTGTACAGTTCCGTTGGTTTCTCCATCCAGTGGGAACTATGCTGCTTCCATCTCAGGTATTGATTCTAAATTGGAGTCTCTGCTTGGAGGCTCTAAACGAAAATTGTTACAGACTTCTGCAATAAATTCCAGTTCGGCATCTTTTTCTGATGGTCAGTTGGTCGGCTCACAGGAAGGGGATCCATTTTTTCCCACATCAAAGAACATTGTAGAAGAGAACTTTAGGGCGCAAACTACAATTTCCAGCATATCTGATGAAGTCACTAAAGTACAGCACAATGAAAATCTTGCTGTGGTAGCTGACAATAGTGCTAGGAGTCCTCATCGCATTGACATGATTGGAAGAGTTAATAGACATGGTAGGAAGAGGAGAATTCTTGATGCAGCTGAATCTGTTGAACTTTTGTATCCAGAGGGTAAGAAGCTGCACCTGCAGATGGAAGATAAACTCTCTGCCTTGCGTGGTATGTTAAACAGGCAAATTGAAAAACCCCAGGAGGAATCCAAATATGTAGAACCTAATGTGCAAGGTGACTCATATCGTAAGCATGGGAGGAATCGTAAGAAAAGAAAGATATCTTGTGAAGAGAATGTAATTGTCCACTGTTTATCTGGTATAGATCAGCCAGAGAAGACTGAAATAGCTGGGAAAGAGGTCTATGAAAATGCAAATGCCTGTGGATATATCTCCACTGCTGCCAATAATTTATTGGAAGCTTCAAAACCATGCCGGGAAGGCTTGAGTGATTCTTTTGAAAGTAGCCCTGAAGGTATGGTAAATTTTGAGGAAGTAGTCAATGGGGATTATATGAAATTGTTGGACTTGGATGACATTGCAGATGAGGAATGTTACAGGAGAGCAATGGAAATGCCTATGTCCCCAACTCTTCTTGAGATAGGGTCTTCAGGTGCTGAAATATCTGATAACATGGATAATTTTAAACCCTTGCTTGATGACAGCTTCCATGAAAGTTTACCTAATGGAAAGGAATCTCTAGTGCCTTCTTCCAGATTAGATGCCATTGATGCTGAAATTAGTTCCAAACAATTAAAAGACTGTTCCTTTGGAATTTCATGTGCTGAAAATGAAGGCCATGCAAATTCCTTTGATACACTAGGCGCTGGTAACACTGTTGATGCTGGAAAAGCTTCTGATGGTCAGATCAGAGGCCCTGGATCAGGATCGGAGGCTGAGATGCTAAATATACCTAGTTCTAGATCTGAGAGTCTGACGTTTCCAGTTGAAGGTGAACCTGGTTCTAGACCCAACAATATTCCTAAATTCTGTGTGATGCTTTCAGATATGAATGACACTATAAGCATGTCTAGAGTATTGTCTGCGACTCGAACTTGTATGACTCGCTGTTCTTTGGACACTCAAGCAGATTGTTTTGTTCAAAAGATCCTTCATGCTCTAAAAATGGAAGAGAACAGTTTACCCAAGTAAGTAATGCATCTCTATTCAAGCATATCATATCTGCACTGTTGTAGAGTCTTACATGAGTTTAATTCCCAAGTTAGTTAATAGAGATTGTGTGATTGGTTAGATTATCCCATTGAATTTCTCTCCTTGTTTTCTGTCTACATCTTTCAGGGAGAAGGCTTGCACGTTTTTCACGCTATTGCTGCTGAATTTTTCTGCTTGCAATTGGGGGAAATTTGAAAGCTTTTCGGATCAGGACTTTCTCTTCTGCTTAGATTCTTTTGCCAGAGACATATATGCACGTATGTTTATTTGTTTTAATTCATTTTTTCTTCTGATATTGACTTGCTTTAAATATTCTATTGTCCGTACAATATATGATTTACTATTTATTCTCGTAGGCTGTTTTTTGTTGAGCCCATCACTTGTTTCCTTGATTGCAGTTGTCTCTGATGTTGAGGCAAGAAACTTGTTTGCGGAGGTGTGTTGTTTGGATGAACTGCTTGATCTCATTGAAGAATTCCTCCTAAATGGGAAATTGATGATATATGCAGATCTATCTTCTGAATCATTGAATGGATGCGATTCAATGCTAGATATCCTTCTAGATGGTGTAAATATAAAATTTGCCTCCAAATCAGCTTCAGCTGACCTTTTGGTGGCTGGAAGTATCGTACTAGGTTCTATATGTGCAGCAGTTGACTGCGTTGGATTTCTTTGCCAGGCTTCATATAACCTTCTGCTGATGCGCAAATGTGATACTGTTTCTGTACTTACTATTCTACACATTTTTGCTTACCTGGCTGGAGAGAAGTTTTTCTCGCTGAGGGAGCACAATTTGACAGTGACAGTGTTGAAATCAATAATAATGTTTCTTGAAGGGGGAGATTCACCAGTTGCTTCAGCAGCTTCCAGTCTTACCGTGTACAAGAGTGGAATGTTCCATCCATGTGCTAAATGCCCATTCTCAAAAGATGCTCTTTCCATAGATTCTGTTATATCAGTGCTCTTGGAAAAGCTTCAGAATTGTGGTGTTTCTGGAATCATGGATCATCTAATGAAATCACCCAGCTTGTCAAATTCCAATGTACTATGCTGCAAGGATACAGCTAAACGGAGTTTAAATCAAGAAGAGGTTCATTCCGCCCTTGATATGAACTGTGATACACCCTGCAGTTTAAAAAAGTGTGTGATGCCCGCGAGATCAAATTCTATCATGAATGAGACTTTGTGCGGTCTCAGTGATCTTCTATCTTTGGTTGAGCTGCTTGCTTGCAATATGGTACGAGGTTTCCCCTTTTGGTTTTGTAGCAGTGTTTCCATTCATGTACATCTTTTGTGCTAACTACTGAATTATTCATAGTTCTGCAAAGAAATGTGGCAAAGCCTTATGTTCCTGTCTTTCCTGTCTATATGCAGAGCTGGGAGTGGACCTGTTGCAAAATTATACCTGAGCTGTTGGAAATGCTAGAAAGAACTAAGTTAGACTACTTTGCTGTTGCTGTAGTTATTCTCCTTGGTCAACTTGGAAGGTATTTTTAGCATGATCCATTATTTGTTCATGTTAATATATTATTTAGGCTAATTGGTTATAAAAACTATCGTCAACTTTTGTTTAACAGCAAATTAGTCCCCAACATTTTTTATTCTGATTTTGGTGCTGAAACCTATTTTCTGACCAGCAATGGAGTCCTATCTTGTTTTCCATCCATTCATCAGCTGTCTTGTTTTCCATCTATTCATCAGCACGTGGTCACCTGATCATGTACAAGGATGACACGTGTCCTGAGATACATGTTATCCTTCTGCATGGTCACATGACCACACTTGCTGTCAAAGTTGATGGAAGGACTACATTGCTGACTAAAAAATAGGCTTAGGACCTAAATCAGAATAAAAAAAGATTAGGGACAAATCTCCTTTTGATCAAAAGATTAGATTACCTTTGAACATTAATGGGTGATCCATTACCATGATATTATGCATCAAGGAAGTTAGAAATGTGAAGTTCATTGGTATATATAGCTGTGTTAGATAACGATATTTAGCACTCCAAAAATTTAGATCTGGCTTTTGTGACATTGATCTTAGACCGTACAAAATTTGATTTTTGTGTTTTGCACTACTAACTACTGGATGATTAATCTACTATGTTGATTCAGGCTTGGAGTTTCTGCTTATGGCTATGAAGATAATGGAGTAGAGAACTTGAGGTGTAAATTGTCTGGTTTTCTTTCACAGGATGCTACCATCAGAATGGCTCTTCCTGTTCAAATTGCTCTGGCCACTGCTTTGCTAGGGCTACTTTCTGTTGATTTTCAAAAGCTTATCCAGAGCAATTATTGCCTCCCAGCAATGTCATGTCAATACGTTTCCATTGATCATATAAGAAGCTGGTTTTCTTCACTGACCAAGGAGCAGCAAGGAATCTCACTCAGCCTCTTACCATCTTCTGATGTCCACTGAGACAATTGCATAGTTGCAATAAAGCATATTACTACCATCTGCAACATTACTCTGCCAGTTTGATGTGGGAGTTTCTCAACAGCGAGTGGTTACAATTTGTAATATGGCTAAAACTAAACAATTGTAGAAAGTTTTGTGGGGTTCACATTTTTAGCAGGCTTTCCATTCTGAGATGGAGTTCTTCATACAACATTTTTTTTTATTTTTTAGTTCTGGGAGGGCAGAAACTAGCGACACAAATTTTGAGATGTAGCTTGTGTGAAAGCTGTTTTGTATGAGTTCTGTCTCTTACCTCCAATAACATTGTAAATTTTTTGAAGCACCTTCTACAATTGCATTTTGCCTCAGCTTGCATGATTTGATTTATGAACCATTTCAGTTTACAGTTTACCGTTTTAGGTGAAAGAATAAGATGAGCATAGGCACTCTATATGAAATGCAGATCTTCATGAAGAATTGTTGTGAGTTAAATTTTTTCCTCAGTGGTTCCTTGTCTTGCCATTTTATATGCTGACTTGGTTGGCTAAGTTGCACAGGTGATAGTGGAGAATGCTGTGCTTTTATAATCCTGTACAAATCCTCAATTACCCTGTTACATCACCACAATTCATGTTCATATTGAGGATGTTGCTGCTTACAAGGCTAATGTTTAGTTATAAGGTTTGGAGTCTCTTTTTCCGTGACCTAGGCATAGCCTGGCCAAGAATCTGAAGGTGCGGGTGCTGCGAAGTGCTTTTTCAAGAAATTACTGCGAGGTTAGTCTCTCTCTGCTTCTTTTTTTGTTGGATGTAATGTAGTTGAAAGTTGTAATTTCTGTGGATACTGTTAGGACTTTAATCCACTTGATGCTACTACCTCGCCCTCTGCTCTCAGCAGTTAGTTTTCTGCTTCTAACAAAAGAATTAATTTTTACAAATTGATCAGTCACAAGTAAAATTTATGGGAGATTATTGCCCCCTTGCTGGCTCCCTGTTTTGAACCCAAAGCCTGCAGAGCCTATTGCGTTGCACTCACATTATTTCTTTTTCTTTGTACTGCCTTCTCCTTCATGTATGAATGCTTGGAATACTTTGTTCACTTCTTAGGAAATTGTCAGAGTCAACCTTTCTTTTCACTTGAACCATTCTCTTGAAATTGCCCTTGAAGTACTTCATACCCCAATCCCTAGCCTCAGAACAACTTGTGCTTGCATGCTTGTTAATGCCTAAGTCTTTTTTTTTTGATAACCGGGGTGTCCGGGCCAGCTTACGCGCACCACAACTAATCCCCGGACTCACTGAATATCCTGCAAACCCAGTGAGCATGTAAGGCACCGCGGGGGTGACAGGCATGCATGGTGGGACTTGAACCCTGGTGTAGAGGAAGGAAACAAGTCCCTTCAACCGCTAGGCCAAGAAGATCTCTGTAATTGAGATAGGCAGCCCTTGGGGATTTGGAAACATATGGTTTCATGCACCTATATAGCTTCTTGATCCACTTTACATGCTTGTGTGTTGCTCTAGCCTCATCCTCATCCCACTTCACCAAGTATTGAATGTTGTACAAATATCCTTCCCTGTGAGGGAAAGGAATGTGAGATTCTGGAATCTCATTCATTCTTCCACCGAAAGGGTCCATTATCATGAACACTAGCCCTTCTTCTAAGAACATCTCCCATAGTCCTTCAAGTCCAAGTTCAGGTATGGGTTCTGTTACAAAGTCAGATTTTGCCTTGAATTTGGCTTTGTATAGTTGAGTCTTGTCAAGTAAGACCTCTGAGGGCTTCCCTTCTGAAATCCACCAAAATAGACTGTAGACTCAATCCAACTCATTTCTGTGCAATTTTCAGGTATCAATCCCAACTCAGGGAAACCGTCATTCATCAAGGTGATTAGTCGGTCAATGCCTCCAAGAAACAGTGAGTTGAAGGAATGTATGAACACCTACAGTAGGGCATAATCCTGCTGGGAATCCATGAACTCTACTTTTCTTTGCAATAGCATAATAAAGGTCACCAAGTGTTGCACCAGATTGAACCCAAGCTGTTTCATCTTCGATATAAACCTCAATCCCTCTAAGATTGACAAGATCAATGATGATGAATGGTGTCTTGCATCGAAAAGATAAACCTTCATAGTCATGGCCACCACTTCAAACCCTAACTTGTAACCCTTGCTTCTTGCTGCAAAGAATTGCTGCCTGGATTCAGACTCGTGAAATGGGTAATGATGAGATGAGGCCTTGCTGCTGAGTTCAACCATCTCAAATTTTGATTAGATGATTGCAAGATATATGAATACAAAGGGGATTGAGGAGTGAAAATGGTTTCAAAGGATTTGGTGTAGGCATGGAACTCAGTTGACATGCATTGAATAAAGTTGACATGCATTTTACTACTGGTAGTTGCACATGAAACTGAAAGCAAAAGAGACAAGAACAAGGTGATTCATTTTTCCTTCTACTTGTATCGGGTTACCATCTAGGGTATTTATTGTTTATATTCGACAGTCAGCTAGGGATATTGTAAGAGGCCATTTGTTTCTAGCAATTTTTTACGTGAAGGCACCATCGATTAGTCCGATTTAGAGATTGCAGGCTCTCCACATCAACTGCATTTTGTATTTTTTAATTTTGTTTGGCAATTAGCAGAGATTATTGTCTTGTTCACATGCATCGTGAAGAAGGTGTTTGTTAATATGACAAGTTCATCACCCCAATGGGTGTTTGGAAGTGTGTTTAGAAAATATTTTTGAAAAAAAAATGATTTTTTTATTATTTAAATTAATTTTTTTGGTGTTTTTAGATTATTTTGATGTGTTGATGTTATAAATAATTTTTTTTAATAAAAAATATTATTTTAATACATTTTTAAACAAAAATTACTATAAAAAACAACCACAGTCACAATTTAAAATTGACAGAATTATGAGAGGCTGGAGTTTAGGAACCGTCAACATCTTTCAAAGTTATTGATTTTAAAGGATGATCCAGTGGTTAAGCAAGCACGCTCCCTTTGATTTTCACTAGTATACGTAGCTTATCCAATTTGTTGACATGACCTGAATTTGGCGTCCATGACCAGCAATGCTGAGCAGTGCCATGAGAGCATTACATGAACTTACATATTATAAAATATAAATTATATAAAATTATTCATCATCTCATGAACTTTTAAAATATCCCATCTTCACATAAAACCAAAATGAGAGATCATAATATATGATATATTACATAAAATCCAAACTTTAAATAAAATAATGTTGAAGAAAACATTAAAAAGAAGCAAGACATACCAACAAAAATGAAGAAGCAAGAACGATAAACAAAATGAATATGCTAACATAAACTAGAAACCTGAAAATAATATAAAAATATGCATACTGATTCCGAATTTCTTGACACTCTTTAGAAAACTGTCCTGAATTGGAAGCGAACCTGTAAACGGAGATAGGTGGAGGATGGACACAAGTATTGAAAGAAAGGAAGAAGCTGAACGCACCATTCTGCTTGATTTTCTTGCTTCGTTTGCTCGTTCAGAATTGCAGTTTCTGATACTTTTCCACAGAGGAATTGTGAATAGTTGACCCTGAAGTTGAGCTGACTAATCCTGACATTATCTTAGCATATATTATTACTCTGCATTATCTTATTTTATCTGATTCGTGCAAGGATACAATTGACTTGTGACATTACTGATATAATATAATTACAGGAATGATTAAAAATCCCGGGAATTGCATATTTTTCTATCATCTCATTGTTTTCACCATGTTTAACAGGGTTTTCTTCTTCTTTGGTGATAATACTCATACTATAAGCATCTTGCAACATTGAAAAGTTCACCATCACTGAAATCATATCGAGCAAGTACTTTCTTGCAACATCCTAATGCGGCATCAAAAACTTTTATTTAACATAATCAAGAAAGATTAACTATTGAAAGAAATTGAGGTCGGAAGCTAGACACTACTGTGAACCTCCAATGAACATTTCTCTGCCCTTGACAAATGTCTCTTCAATTTCTTTTCCTCATATGAAGTGGAAGAGTTGGGATACTCTGTTCATGCCTGAAGAAGTTGTCAGGATCAACTTTGGTCTTCACCTGTACCAGTCTGTAGAAGTTATCCTTGAAGTATTTGGCACCCCAAACACTTGCTTCTTCAAAACTTGTGTTAGTCTCCTTGTTCATCCCCAAATCAAGGTCCCTGTAATTGACATATGCTTGTCTCGGAAACATGGAAACATAAGGTTTCATGTACCTGTAAACCTTCCTAGTCCAATCGGTATGTTTTCTAACATTTTCTTTCGCATCTCGCCAATTGGCCAAGTACTGCATCATGAATAAGGTACCTTTTCTATGAGGGAAAGGAGTCTGATATTCTGAAATCTTTCCCATGTTTCCACCATAAGGGGTAAGAACTATAGCTGGATTGTCTTCTTCTAACATCAATTCCCATAACCCTTTGAGAGCAGTTTCAGGTATCGGTTGTCTAACAAAGTCTGACTTGGCTTTGAAGTAGTGCTTCAATATATTTCTTCTTTGAAGTAAAACTTCAGGAGATGTATTGTTGGTGTAGCCACCAAGATATACATTTGAATTGATCCAGCTTGTTTCGATACAGTCCTGTCTTGCCAAACCCAGTTCAGGAAAGCTTTCTCGCATTACTTGGAGAAGTCTGTTGGCATCACCAAGAAACAAGGCATCATATGAAGTTGTTATAGTCCTTCCACCTTTGTTACCGACATCAATTGTCTGTATATTGACTCTGATGAAGAGATCCTCGTCAAGCTTATCAGCAACCTGTTGCCATCTGAATAAGATCTTAGTAGCACCTTGCTCTAAGGACTTAGTGACTGTAAATATAGTCACAGTTGATGGTACTGGAACCAGTTTTACCTTCCAAGCAGTAATTATTCCGAAGCTGCCTCCTCCACCTCCTCTAATTGCCCAAAAAAGATCTTCCCCCATGGTTTGTCGATCAAGAACTCTTCCATGAACGTCAATTATACGCGCATCAATGACACTGTCTGCACCAAGCCCGTATTTTCTCATAATGGAGCCATATGCACCTCCTGTAATGTGCCCACCAATACCTAAACTTGTGCAGGTACCAGCTGGGTAGCCATGAGTTGCACTTTGCTCAGCAATTCTGTAGTAGAGCTCACCATTGGTGGCCCCTGCCTGAACCCATGCACTATTATTGTCGATATCAACACTAATGGAATGAAGCTGAGAAATGTCTACAACAATGAAAGGCGTATCAGTTTCAGAAACATAAGAGAGCCCCTCATAGTCATGGCCTCCACTGCGGACTCTAAGGTGGATTCCAAGCTGTTTTGAGCAAATTACAGCAGCTTGAATGTGAGATTCTTCCAAAGGAGTAAAGATAAACTCAGGTTTCGGCATGGAAGGCAATGCAAACCTTAGGTTTTGAGCAGAAGATTGTAATATAGCAGTGAAGGAAGAGTTAGCAGGAGAATACAAGAAAGCGGAAAAAGGAATGGATGTTTCCGAGTTTCTTGAGAGACAATGTAGAAAGCTATCCTGATTCTGAACGAGATGTGAACCTATCAGAGATGGTGTTAATACAAGAACTACAAGTATTGAAAGAACGGAAAATCTGGAAGGAAACATTATCCTCCTTTTGCTTCACTGGCTTGTGTTCAAGAATTCAATTCTCATCACTTGTCTTATAGAAATCGAGCTAATCCCACCATCATCTTGGCAATGTGTGTTCTCTGCATGTAACCAGTTTGGTGCAACTAGATATTGAATCATGACATTGAAATGGGTGCTGAATGTGATTGATATTGTAAGCAATCTCAAGTTATTCCTGTTAAATAATATTTATGTAATCTTATTTAGTTTTATTTATTAACGGTAGAAATAGTAATTTCTGTTTAACCTATACAAATCACTCATAATTATAGCCTCCCTTTTGTGTTTTGATCTTAATTATTTTAACAATTCCAATGATGTTTGCATCATTTAATATCTGGCACAAGATCGAAGGATATATGCTCTAAGATGGAGCATCATTTTCACACTTGTTTGGGGACACATCATTTTCATCATAGCCTGATAGCAGCTGAAAAGGGGGGAACATCAAATCCCCATTGCCCCTTCCCTAAAGGCTAGCTATATCTTTCCTTGTAACTGAAAAAGAAAGACAGCAGCTCCACCTTTTTTTCCCTTTTTGTAACTGCTGCTGTTCTGCAATTCTTGCTGCCATATATTATACCTTACTGATTGCAGTTCCATTTTTTTTCTTCATGTTGGCATGCATAGGTGGTTCACTAACAGGATAAATTAACCAACAAAAGCACTGCAATCACTTGGTAAAAAAACATTAAAAAAAAAACAGCCGGATTACCAGAAAGTATCTTGAGTTTCATGAGAGTTCGGTGAATTTCCAATGCCAGATATTCTCTAACTTTGAAAGCTTTTGCGGTTAAACTACGTCAATAATAATTTTATATTAACAAGTAAGAGTTTATTAAAAAACCATTTTAAAGAATCAATTTAACTAAAGAAATTAAGCTAGACATAGTATTAGTTTGGTTTCTATGAGCTGTAACATCATTTTTGGTGAGACAATGCATGAAGATTATCACCTGGACATTAGCCTTTTTCTGGTTGGATTAATATATATATATATATATAATGCTACGATCATTATTCTTTTGTAATTTCTTACTTGTTTCGCTAGTTGGGCATCAGATCATTATTCGCTAGTTTGTATATATATATATAATGCTGCGTTCAATTTCCAACTTTCATGCGATTCATTGATATGATGACGAATGGATTTTCTTTCCTCTTCATAATGCCATTTTCCTTGAAGGGCTAAACCTCTTAACCTACACTGCAAGAAGATTTTAGCGTATCAACCAAGTCCATTTCCCTCCTGCGAATGTAACTTCTTTTGTATCTGATTCTTGACCAGTTTCTACTCCATAAAAACCTCAACTTTTCAATGTCTGCATTAATCAAAAGTCAAAGAATTATATAGCTGGCAACAAGAATATTATCAATGCAACTCTAAACATTAACATATAGCGTGATCTGATGTGTATAAACTGCGCATCTCCTTTACTGCCAGGAAAAGAAAAACTCCGTATGATAAGAATCTGATGGGAACCAAGATAGTAGGATAAGAAATGCCTAGAACAGAGCAGAAAAAGGCATTGCAGCAGCAAAGTAGGTGGAAGGAGAATTTGCAAGGTGATTTGAACCAAGATAGTAGGATAAGAAATGCAATCGTTGACAGATCAATGGAAGAGAGTTTGCTTAACATTTCAATGAATTTAAGATTTTAATTATGAAAGACTTTTCTCGATAACTGTTTTGGAATAGATCAGGGCATTAATTTACACCCCACCATTTCTAAAATTTTATTTAATATTGAAATATTAGCCATCAAAGATTCTTTTTTGAAAAATTCAAATGAAAATAACTATTTTTAAGTTCGAAAGATTAAAAAATATATTAAAGCTATTTTTAAGGACTTGAGAATCCCGATAAATCATCTGTTCAGATTCTAATGACAAGAGAGCGTATCATTTTAGATATAAAAAGATTGCAGAGTAATATTCTATTCCTAACATAATGTATGGATCATATTCATTATTCCTAAGATTTACTTTGGCTATTTTCTTATTAGCTAAAATTTAATAAAATCTCCAATTTGCGGTCAACTGATCATCACAGCTCCTCTATAAGAGAAAACCTTGAGACTTCAATACTTGAATGTAAGCCAGAGAAGCAAGAAATCAGGCAAAATGGTGCCTTCAAGAGCTTCCTTACTTTCAGTATTTCTGATTCTACTCCTATCTCCATTTATAGTTTCAGCTACACTTCAGGATAGGCTTCTAAAATGTCTCTCCAGAAACTCAGAATCACCCTTTCCCTTTTCCACTGTCTTGTATGCTCCAAAAAACTCTTCTTTCACTAGTGTTCTACAGTCTTCTGCTCAAAACCTCAGGTTCACCTTGCCTTCAGTACCGAAACCTGAGTTTATCATCACTCCGTTACGAGAATCTCATATCCAAACTGTTGTTATTTGCTCTAAAAAGCTTGGAATTCACCTTAGAGTCCGCAGTGGGGGCCATGATTTTGAGGGACTCTCCTATGTTTCAGAAATGGAGACACATTTCATTGTTGTAGACCTCGCAAAGCTCCGGTCCATCAGTGTTGATGTTGAGCACAACAGCGCGTGGGTTCAGGTGGGTGCCACGAATGGTGAACTGTACTACAGAATTTCTGAGAAAAGCAAAACTCATGGCTTCCCAGCTGGTACTTGCCCGAGCTTAGGTATGGGTGGGCACATTTCAGGAGGAGCGTATGGTGCCATGTTGCGAAAATATGGCCTTGGAGCGGACAACGTCGTTGATGCACATCTAATTGATGTTCACGGAAGACTTCTCAACCGAAAGGCGATGGGCGAAGATGTTTTCTGGGCCATCAGAGGAGGTGCAGGGGGGAGCTTCGGAGTTGTCACCGCCTGGAAGGTAAAATTGGTTCCCGTACCATCAACTGTGACAGTATTTTCCGTTACCAAGACGTTAGAACAAGGTGCAACTAAGATCCTATATAGATGGCAAAAAATTGCTGATAAGCTAGACGAGGATCTTTTCATCAGAGTATTCATTCAGACAGCTAATGTCACCAACGAAGGTAAAAGAACTATTGCCACTACTTACAACTCCTTGTTTCTTGGTGATGCCACCAGACTTCTTCGGATAATGCAGCGCAGCTTCCCCGAATTGGGTTTGACACGGCAGGATTGTATCGAAACAAACTGGATTAATTCTACCGTATATCTTGCTGGCTTCTCAAATAATACTCCTCCTGAAGTTTTCCTTGAAAGAACGAACCCTGGCAAGTCCTACTTCAAAGCCAAATCAGACTATGCCAAAGAAGTCATACCTGAAAAGGTACTTGAAGGGTTATGGGAGAAGTTAGTTGAAGTAGAGAGTCCTCTAGTAGTGTTTACTCCTTATGGTGGAAGGATGAGCAAAATTTCAGAATCTCAGACTCCTTTCCCTCATAGAAAAGGCACCAAGTTCATGATCTTTTACTGGTCCAGTTGGCAAGATCCAAAGGAAAACGTTGCAAAGCATATAGATTGGACTAGGAGGGTTTACAGGTACATGACACCTTATGTTTCAAAGAATCCAAGGGAAGCATATGTGAATTACAGGGATCTTGATCTGGGCATGAACAGCGATTCTAACACAAGTTTTGCTGAAGCAAGTGTTTTTGGTACCAAGTACTTCAAGGATAACTTCTACAGGTTGGTGCATGTGAAGACCGAAGTTGATCCTGACAATTTCTTCAGGCATGAACAAAGCATTCCACCTCTCCCACTACACATGAGATAAAGACATTGAAGTGGAATTTATCTCCAGCAAAGCGAAGCTGGATCGACATTTTCAGTACTCTTGATTGGGCTTTCATATATATATATATATATATATATATTATTTCCAGCTAAATAAGGAAATGTCATGCTATGCAATCATGCCGTCTTGCGGTTTATTATTCAAAACTTTGCATTGAATAGTCCAATTTACTAGTTAATACTATTTGAGAGAGAAAAAAAGAAATTTACACAAAAAACCTTGGAGATGTACATATATCATTTGGATTGATGAAAAAACTGAACCTCGTTTGTTGGAGGTTATATTGGATCTTTATATAGCCCTTAAGATCTTTTTTTCTTTCGAGGTGAAAAGATTTATATGTCAATAAAATATTTTTATCTTATTAAGACAAAGTATTTTTTATTTTTCTTTTGATTTATAATAATAAAATAAATCTCATTCATGATTTTATCAGAGAGGCCAAGATTCTTATAATTATTTATTAAAAAACTACAGAGGAAGTGCTAGTGGGTTGGGCAAATCAATGGAATCAGACATGCTTGGGCTCAACTCTCAATAAAATATATGTATTAATTTTATCTTATATCTTGCTTTCTTCCAAAATAATACTCCTCCTAAAGTTTTACTTCAAAGAACGAACCTGGGCAAGACCTCTATGTTATAGTTTGATCCTTTTGGAATGCTCACAATAATTTAGTCATCAATGAGGTAACTCTTGATTGGGATGCAATCTATTCTTCCTTTTTTCATAGAGTTGCAATATGGACATAATGTGATAATGGAATATATTTGCTTCTATTGTTTGAAGTTAAGTTGCTGAGTTGGATTAACAAGAAGCAAGTGCAGAAGATTAAATGGAAGAGTTGACAATGAAGAAGGAGAAAAGAAAGAAGCTGATGATTGATGATATAAGATTAAATGGAAGAGTTGACAATGAAGAAGGAGAAAAGAAAGAAGCTGATGATTGATGATATGTAATAGTTAGTTAGTTACATTTCTGTTAATTCTAACAAACTAAGAAGAGAAAATTCAAACTGATTTCTGTTCAATAAGCTTGACTGTGTTAGAGTATAATATAATCATATTCTGATACCTCACCTACAAGCTTGAGCTTTTAGGTGAGATGGTTCCTTAACATGGTATCAGAGCCTTATTGACCCAGCGGTCATGAGTTCGAATCTCACCACCCCCATTCTATTTGATAAAAATCAAACACAAGGCAATGTAGATCTGTGTGCAAGTTTCAAGCCCAAAGGGCTTTCACTTGAGGGGGTGTGTTAGAGAATAATATAAATCATATCGTGGGGCCTCACCTATAAGCTTGAGCTTTTAGGTGAGATGGTTCCTTAATATGGTATCAGAGCCTTATTGACCCAGCGGTCATGAGTTCGAATCTTACCACCCCCATTCTATTTGATAAAAAAATCAAACACAAGGTAGTATGGGCCTGTGTACAAGTTTCAAGCCCAAAGGGCTTTCACTTAAAGGGGGGTGTTAGAGAATAATATAAATCATATTCTGGGGCCTCACCTAAAAGCTTGAGTTTTTAGGTGAGATGGTTCCTTAACAGACTGTAACAAGCTGTCAAAGAACACACAAAACGTGTGTTCTCCCCAAGAGAGTATATAAGGGGACTTTTGTCAAACATATAGTGTGTGGAAAATATATACAAGAATACTTACCTTCTTTTGCAACTTTTTCTCTGTTTTCTCAATCCTCTATTCTCAGTACAAAGCTCTTCCCTTTCTCTCCCAAATCAACAAGCATCCTGCAAATCATCAAACAAACACAATCAAACAAAGAATCACAAATTCAACATGGTATCAGAGTAGTAACTTGATCAACAAGGGACTGAAAAATCAAGTTGAAATCGAGCTAATCCCACCATCATCTTGGCAATGTATGTTCTCTGCATGTAAGCAGTTTGGTGCAACTAGATATTGACTCATGACATTGAAATGGGTGCTGAATGTGATTGATATTGTAAACAATCTCAAGTTATTTTTGTTAAATAATATTTATGTAGTTTTATTTATTAAAAGTAGAATAGTATTTTTTGTCTAACCTATATATATTTTATTTGTATTTAGGTTAATACTAATCACTGATAATATACAAATGACTCATAATTGTAGCCTCCCTTTTGTGTTTTGATCTTAATTATTTTAACAATTCCAATGATGTTTGCATCATTTAATATCTGGCACAAGATCGAAGGATATATGCTCTAAGATGGAGCATCATTTTCACACTTATTTGGGGACACATCATTTTCATCATAGCCTGATAGCAGCTGAAAGGGGGGAACATCAAATCCCCATTGCCCCTTCCCTAAAGGCTAGTTATATCTTTCCTTGTAACTGAAAAAAGGTTTTTTTTTAAAATAAAATACAAAGACAGCAGCTCCACCTTTTTTTTCCTTTTTGTTACTGCTGCAGTTCTGCAATTCTTGCTACCATGTATTATACCTTACCGATTGTAGCTCCATTTTTTCTCTTCATGTTGGCATGCATAGGTGATTAATTAACAGGATAAATTAACCAACAAAAGCACTACAATCACTTGGTAAAATCGATTATTTGAATTTTTTTTTAAAACCAACCGGATTACCAGAAAGTATCTTGAGTTTCATGAGAGTTTGGTGAATTTCCAATGCCAGATATTCTTTAACTTTGAAAGCTTAAGCGGTTAAATCACGTCAATAATGATTTTATATTAACAAGTAAAAGTTTTTAGACTAGAAATTTATAAGAATTTGTCATTAACAAGTAAAAGTTTTATATTCCAAGACTACTGAAGATTGAAGGTTATTGAGTCCAAGTCCACATCAAGTGTTAGTGTTAGATTAGTATTAAACTAGCATGTTCTTTCCTTTCATAAATAAGATCAATGTTTGATCAAGTCTTTAAGTTTAAATGTGTTAAGATAGTGAATAATATGTAGTAATTGAAAGGAAGAAGAAGAAGATCTTGTAGATTGTAGAAGAGAGAGAAGAGAGGGAAAAAGAGAATTTGAATTTGTATGGTTTGTTATGTATTTCTTCTTAATCAAATACACGTGAGTAATAGTGCTTATTTATAGTAGTTTATAACAGCTACCTCTTCCATACAATTCTACTCACATAGCAACAATATATACATGTATCTAAGTCTACCATACATATACTCTAACATCCCCCCTCAATCTCATGCCTTGGTAAGCCAAGCATGAGATTGTAGAATGAATTCTAAACAAAGACTCCAACCCTTAGTGTAGTGTTTTGAAATTTTTTAAAAGGGAAAATACATGAATGCCCTTAGTGGCTTAGAATTAGGTTAAGGGTGTTGTAGTAATTGTACAAGCTTGTAAATATAAATAGAATAGAAAAAAGAAGAAGAAGAAAAAGGAAATAGATCTGAAATTTGAGAGAGAGAATCGGAAGAGAGAAAGAAAGAAGAAGAAGAAGAGAAAAGAGGGAAAGAGAAGAGGAGGAGAAGAGAAGAAGGAGAAATAGTCATTAAGGTAATGTGTATGTTTTAATATGTATAAATGTGGTTATTAGTTACGATTTTTGCTTGTATTGATTGTTAGGGTTTGAGGATTTTATTTGGGTTTGATTGATGAATTAAGAGAGATGTTAAGGGTTGAATGTGTTGGGTAATGGTTTAATTAGTTTGATTGTAGATGATTTTGAAGGTATTTGGTGTTTGGTGTAAGAAAATGTTGATAAATGGTGAAATAATGTTGAGAAAATTCGAAAATCCCTTGCTGGAAATTCTGGGTTGAGGTTGAAGATGACGAAAATTCATTTTGGTCCTTTTTGTGAAAATTACAGTTTGGTCCCTGAACTTTGGAAAATTACAGTTTGGTCCCTGGAGTGAAATTAGAGGTTCTGGACAGAATTGAGGTTGAATTAGGGGTAAAATTTCAGTATAGCTATGAATTTATGAAGTGTTCAATTTAGTCCTTCAATTTGATAAAATTACAATTTGACCCAAAAAATATAAGAAAATTTCAGAATGGTCCCTAAGAGAAATATTAGTATTTCAGATTGGTTTGATGGATAATTGAAGCTCATTTGATTGATTAATATCAATTTTACGAATTGTGTATTTTGGAATTAGATTCGGAAGAAACCTTTGTTTTAGGTTTTTGTGAAGAAATTGATAGTTTGATTCAAAAACACATAGGATTATGATTTGAACTCTTAGATATGTTATTAAAGGTATTTTACTTCTTTTGAGTCATTTTTGAGTATATCTTCTTTTATATATTCAGATAATCCCGATATTCTACCCGCGGGACATCAGTAAAGTTTCATCAACATTCTGCTTTTGGACCTTGTCTGCTTTTGAGTTCGGCGAGTGGATAACATTTAATATGCATGAGAAATAGTATAAATATTTGAATTTGCTAGTATGAATTAGATTATGCTTTTTGATAATATATACCTTGATTATATTCTTGATACGATAAAGCATAATCAATTGTTAAATATATGTTCTTGATATGAGCCTATATCTGTTTGTGAAATGATAGCTCCTCATTTTATTGATACCATGAGTTGAGCCTTGAGATATGAATATGTTTGTTTGATTATAAGATATACCTATGGTATGCCAGTCAGAATACCCATGCTAACCGGGTAGTGTTAGCCTTTGTGCACATCGTATCTGAAACCCTAGTTGGTCAGGGGAGTCACCAACCTGTGTGGACTGATCATCCCACAGTACGGAGCCTCATGCTCATTGCATTTTGATTTTCTAATGAGCTTTACCTATTAAATTCTTGTTATGACCTATTTGAGAAACTCCTTGTAAGAACTTCGAGCTGATTTGATATTATACTTCTCTTTGTGTATTATCTCGTATGTGTATATTAGATATTATCTACTCACTAAGTTGTTGAACTCACCCCCTCATTATTCATTATTTTCAGGGTCGTAGCTTGCTAGCAGGTCATTTTTGTCCTACTCTTAGAACCTGCTATTTTGGTTGTAGTCGATACTTTTTGTTCATATGTCTAGTTAGTGCTCCACAAGTATAACAATATGTAATCAACTCTTGTATAAAAACAATTGAATTCTAATATAAAGTTTACTTTGTTATTTCCGCTGCGTTGAATTCTGAATATGAATAATAAGTTTGTGTGTAAGTTTGGGTTCGCATAGGTGTGAAACCTTGGAGGGGGACCATGCCTATGTGCCGGTCACGGATCCGGGAATCGGGTCGTGACACTTAGTGAGGATGTCAGCAAATTGCTCCTTGGAGGATACAAACTGCACACACAACTGATTTCCAGCCACCCTTTCACACACAAAATGCACATCAATCTTAATATGCTTGGTCCTTTGATTTCAAACAGGGTTAAATGATAGAGCTATTGTTGATAAATTGTCACAAAAAAGTACTGGAGGTTGAACAAAATCCACTCGAAGGAGCACCAGTAGTTGCTTGATCCAGTCAAGCTCAGCAGCAGTAGATGACAGATCGTAGTGTGTGCGTGTGTCATATTAATCCAAGAAAAATCACCAAACCAGTAGTGGATCATCTGTCATTGGGGTCACCTGCCTAATCAGCATCACTGAATGTCTGAATATCCAAAGAACCATGCTCATAACTGATGCCATAAGGAGTAGTACCCTTCAAATACCGTAGTATTCTCTTAACAGCAATAAAGTACTGTGATTAGTACCAATACTAGCTCAGTGAACAAATACTAGCTCATAGAAAATGTCTGCAGATCTTTTCAAGATTGATTCAATAATTGTTGAATCAGTGAGAGATTTAGGTTTGTTTGAATACGAACAGAGAATTGAAAGATGCAGATTGTAATTTGCAGAAGAGTGAATTGAATCATTCGTGCTCTGATACCATGTTAAGATAGTGAATAATCACTGATAAATGAAGTAATTGAAAGGAAGAAGAAGATGATCTTGCAGATTGTAAAAGAGAGAGAAGAGAAGGAAAAAGAGAGTTTGAATTTGTATGCTCTGTTATGTATTTCTTCTTAACAAAATACACGTGAGTAATAGTGCCTATTTATAATAGTTTATAACAGCTACCTCTTCCATACAATACTACTCACATAGCAACAATATATACATGTATCTAAGTATACCATACGTATACTCTAACGAAATGCGGTTTCAATTCTAGCTAGAATAAGAACATAAGATGAAGTTGCAATCAACTAGAACTCTTATGTAATACTACAAGCTTTTACTATAAATAAAAGAAAAGGGATAGCAGTAACCTTACCTTGATTCTGCCCCTAATATTCGAAATCTGATGTTCTTCAGTGTTCTTGTTTCTTTAGCAATTCCAGAAATTGATTCAAACAGTAACTGCTTGAATCAATAAAACAGTGATTGTTGACTTTCGTTGACTTTTGAGTTTTTTGATTTCTACAAAAGTGTATTAAAAAACCATGTTAAAGAATCAATTTAACTAAAGAAATTAAGCTAGACATAGTATTAGTTTGGTTTCTATGAGCTGTAACATCATTTTTGGTGAGACAATGCATGAAGATTATCACCTGGACATTAGCCTTTTTCTGGTTGGATTAATATGATATATATTAATCTACGATCATTATTCTTTTGTAATTTCTTACTTGTTTCGCTTGTTGGGCATGCACGATCGGCTTTCCAAGATTTAATAATGAAAAAGGGTTAAGAGTGGGGCATGTTTGATCACACATTACAACTAGCTGGGTTCAATTTCCAACTCCCATGCGATTCATTGATATGATGACGAATGGATTTTCTTTCCTCTTCATAATGACATTTTTCTTGAAGGGCTAAACCTCTTAACCTACACTGCAAGAAGATTTTTGGATCAACCAAGTCCATTTCCCTCCAGCCAATGTAACTTCTTTTGTATCTGATTCTTGACCAGTTTCTACTCCATAAAAAAACTCAACTTTTCAATGTCTGCATTAATCAAAAGACAAAGAATTATATATCTGGCAACAGAACTATTATCAATGCAACTCTAAACATTAACATATAGCGTGATCTGATGTAAATATACGACGTGTCTCCTTTTCTGCCCAACTCCCACCAGAGTTCTACTGCCAGGAAAAGAAAAACTCCATTATCGGAATCTGATGAGAACCAAGATAGTAGGATAAGAAATGCCTAGAATAGAGCAGAAAAAGGCATTGCAGCAGCAAAGTCGGATATCATTTCTTTGAATAAAATAAAATAATCTAATATGGTTGAAACTTTGGCAATTTGAAAAGCTCTTCAATCGGATATTTGTTGTCCTTATGCATCTTATAAAGGCTAGACTGTCGAATTTGATTCATGTAATGCCATTACCTGGATTAAGAGGCATAACATTATGAGACCATGACACTTACAAGGTGATTTGAATGATATTTCAAATGCCATAATAGCATCATCTGTTCTTTCTGCTTGTCCAAGGAATGAATCCTCAAAGATTTTTCTTACAGCGGAGCTTTGAAAATTTGACCTTGAAATTGAGCTGATGCTAGCCTTATCTTTAGAAATGTGAGAAGTTTTCTTATCACAACGAAATGAACTTGGAATTAAATTGCTTAGCATTTAAATGAATTTTTATTTTTTAATTATCATAGACTTTTCTCAGTAATTGTGTTGGCATTGATTGACACCCTACCAATTCTAAAATTTTATTCATTTGAGATATAACTTCAAGAATATTGAAAAATTAACCATCAAAGACTCTATTTTTTAAGCTTTCAAATGAAAATAACTATTTTTAAGTTCGAAAGATTTAAAAATATTTTGAAAGACTTGAGATTGCCGACAAATCAATTGTTCATATTCTTAATTCCATTCTAATGACACAAGACAACGAGACATTTCGAAAATTTCAGATATAAAAAGATATCCGAGTAATATTATATTCCTAAGATAATGTGAGGATTAAAACAATTTCCTAAGATGATATTCAATTTCAATTCCAATGACTTTTTACTCTTTCTGGTCTCTGTTCCCTTTTTTCCGTAGCAGCAGCCGTGCTTTCTATGGTTTTTCTTCTTCTTCTTCTTTATGCTTGTTGCCTTTTTTTCTACTTCTTTGGATATCTTCTTATTGGCCAAAAGTTAATAAAATCTCCACAATATATTAAAAAAAGAGAAACAATTTCCGGTCAATAAATCACAGCTCCTCTATAAGAGAACACCTTGAGACTTCAATTCTTGAAGAAAACCCAGAGAAACGAGAAATCAGGCAAAATGGTGCCTTCAAGAGCTTCCTTACTTTCAGTATCTCTGATTCTACTCCTATCTCCATTTATAGTTTCAGCTACATTTCAGGATAGGCTTCTAAAATGTCTTTCGAGAAACTCAGGATCATCCTTTCCCTTTTCCACTGTCTTGTATGCTCCGCAAAACTCTTCTTTCTCTAGTGTTCTACAATCGTCTGCTCAAAACCTCAGGTTCACCTTGCCTTCAGTACCGAAACCTGAGTTTATCATCACTCCGTTACAAGAATCTCATATCCAAACTGTTGTTATTTGCTCTAAACAGCTTGGAATTCACCTTAGAGTCCGCAGTGGGGGCCATGATTTGGAGGGACTCTCCTATGTTTCAGAAATGGAGACACATTTCATTGTTTTAGACCTCGCAAAGCTCCGGTCCATCAGCGTTGATGTTGAGCATAACAGCGCGTGGGTTCAGGTGGGTGCCACGAATGGTGAGCTGTACTACAGAATTTCTGAGAAAAGCAAAACTCATGGCTTCCCAGCTGGTACTTGCCCAGGCTTAGGTATGGGTGGGCACATTTCAGGAGGAGCGTATGGTGCCATGTTGCGAAAATATGGCCTTGGAGCCGACAATGTAATTGATGCACGTATAATTGATGTTCACGGAAGACTTCTCAACCGAAAAGCGATGGGCGAAGATCTTTTCTGGGCCATCAGAGTGTTTGACTCTGTGATTTCGATTGATTATGCTTCAATTGATTTGTTGCAGGTTATGTTTGATTGGGTAATTTGTGGGAGATGAGAGGAAGAGGAAGAACAGTTCTGGAGAGAAAAAAGATAAGTCGAATTTTCACTAACTTCGTATGTTCATTTATTGTATATTTGTTGTTCGATGAATTGCCAGTTTATATACTGAGCAATTCCCATGCTTTACACACTATTGTAACTACTTCTAACTGATTCATAACTACTAAAGAATCAGTTAGTTACATGTCTTCTAGTTACAACTAATTACAACTGAATTAACATGCATTGTACTTAGTTACAAGGTCTTCAGTCAATCTGCACAAGTCTTCTTCTTCTTCAACACTTTAAGTCCACGTGGGCATAGCAGCTTATACATTAACACCCCCTCCTAAGCTGCTTACGATTTTCACACCAAGCTTTGATCTGAGTTCAAAGAATCTGTCTTTAGGCAACCCCTTGGTGAATATATCTGCTAATTGTTCTTCACTGCTGCAGAATTTAATGTCAATAACATCTCCTTGTACTGCCTCCCTTATGAAATGAACTTTCCTGTTAATATGCCTTGTTTTCTGATGGAATACTGGGTTCTTTGCCATTGCTATAGCTGACATGTTATCACAGTATAGGTTTGTAGCTTTTACTTGTTTTTCTCCAAGATCATCAAGTATAGCCCTCAGCCATATTACTTGGGCAGTTGCTTCAGAAGCTGAAACATATTCAGCTTCTGCAGTTGATAATGCCACTGTGTTTTGCTTCACTGAAGCCCATGAAAACACACCACTTCCAAACCCAAATGCATATCCAGAAGTGCTTCTACTGTCATCTTCACTTCCACCCCAGTCTGCATCACAAAACCCCATTAGTGTTGCTGATTTCTGCCTTGCATATTCAATTCCATAATCCAGTGTGCCTTGGACATATCTAAGAACCCTTCTAGCCACTCCCATGTGCTTCTTTGTTGGCTGGTTCATAAATCTTGATAACAGACTTGTAGTGTACATTAGGTCAGGCCTTGTTGCTGTCAAATACAGCAAGCTTCCCACTATTTTTCTGTAGACATTTGCATCTGCTAGCTCACTTCCATCTTCCTTTCTCAGCCTTTCACCAGTTGCTAGAGGAATGGAGACTGGTTTACAATCAGCCAGCCCGAACTTCACAAGCAAGGATCTTGCATACTTGCTTTGATGGATAACAATGCCTTGCTCAGATTGTATCACACCCATGCCCAGAAAATGATGGAGAAGACCCAGGTCAGTCATCTCATATCTCAACATCATTTCCTTTTTAAATTCATCCATCAATCTGTCACTACTGCCAGTGTACACAATATCATCTACATAGATGGACACAATAAGCTGATTTCCCTCACTGTCAGCCCTTGTATATAGAGTAGGTTCACTTGCACTTCTTTTGAACTTACTCATAATGAGATAGGTGTCAATCTCACTATACCAAGCCCTAGGTGCTTGTTTAAGTCCATATAGAGCCTTATTCAACTTGTACACTTTGTTTTCTGCCCTTTGAACACTAAACCCCTCGGGTTGCTCAATAAACACCTTCTCATCAAGCATTCCATTTAGGAATGCTGATTTAACATCCAACTGGAATAGTTTCCAGTTTTTCTTGCTTGCTAGAGCAATAAGTGTTCGGATGGTATCCAACCTTGCAACTGGTGCAAAGGTTTCATTATAATCAATTCCAGGCTTTTGTGCATACCCTTTTGCCACAAGTCTAGCCTTATATTTGTTCACCGTACCATCCAAATTTAGCTTGACCTTATATACCCACTTGACCCCTATAACAGGTTGGTTAATGGGTCTTTCAACTAGCTCCCATGTATTGTTTTTCTCAATCATGTTCAACTCAGCCTTCATGGCATCCTGCCAAGCTGCATCCCCAGCTGCTTCTGAGTAATTTTCTGGTTCAATCATGCTTGCACTGCATCTAGCATATATATCTTCCAAGGTTCTGATTTTTACTGGTGTTTGTGAATCAATTTCTGAATCTGTGCTACTGTCTTCATCATTACTTCTTCCTTCTGCATATTCCTGAGATTGTTCACCATTTTCTAGCTGAGTAAATTCAGTTTGTATGTCTTCATTTATGCCTTCAAACACAAACTGTGTAGGGTTAGACTTCCCATTGCATGTCTCCCATGCATAAATGCTATCTTCATCAAATATCACACTGCGAGACAATACTATTCTTTTTGTCTTTGGGATATAAACCCTATAACCCTTCTCACAGCCACCATACCCCATGAAAACCCCTTTTTCAGCCTTGTTATCCCATTTCTGCCTAAGAGCATCTGGAATATGGGTGTAGCAGATACACCCAAACACCCTTAGGTGCTTAATGCCAGGTTTTCTCCCCGTAAACTTCTCAATTGGGGTCTTGGCTGCCACTGAAGTTGTATAACTTCTATTCAACAAATACACAGCTGTGTTAACAGCTTCAGCCCAAAATTCCACAGGTATGTTCTTCTCATTCATCATAGATCGAGCCATTTCACAAATGGTTCTGTTTTTCCTCTCAGCAACACCATTTTGCTGAGGGGAATACCCGACTGTCAGCTGCCTTTCAATTCCATGATCAGAACAGAATTCCTGAAATTCTGAAGAGGTATACTCTCCACCTCTGTCACTTCTCAGCCTCTTCACCTTATAGTTACTTTGCAATTCAACTAGAGCTTTGAATTTCTTAAGCATATTTAGAGCATTTGATTTGTTTCTAATGAAATATACCCAACACATCCTTGTAAAGTCATCAATGAATGTGATAAAGTACTTGTTACCTCCATTTGATTCACTTTGCATAGGTCCACACAAATCTGTGTGGACCAATTCTAGTGGCTGACTTGCCCTCCATGCAGTATTTTTATCGAATGGTTGTCTCTTGTGCTTGCCTAGCACACACCCTTCACACACAGCATCCACATTCATCACTTTAGGCAGCCCTGTCACCATGTCCATCTGCTGCATCTTCTTCATGCTCTCAAAGTTCAAATGCCCATACCTTCTATGCCATATCCACACACCTTCTGAAATAGAGGCCTTTCTTGCTGCAGACACCACTGATTCTAGTGTTAAGGGGAAGCATCTGTTGCCTTTCATAATCACTTTAGCAACCACATTAGTGAGTGTTTCATCATCGAAGATTATAGCCTTGTTTCCTCCAAACAAGATATAATAACCATGCTCCATCATCTGCCCCACACTCAGCAGGTTTTCATCCAAACCAGGCACCAACAGTACCTCTTGTATGTGTCTTACCCCATGTTTTGTGTCCACTACAAGAGTCCCCTTCCCTGCTGCTTGCACAAGGTCACCAGAACCCATCTTTACCTTGCAAGTTACTGATTTATCAATGTTTATCAGTTTTGACTCTTGTGAAGTCATGTGGTTACTACATGCACTATCCACAAACCACACATCTTCATCTACAATGCTTGCTGCATGACATGCATAAAACATTGTGCCTGTGGTTGTTTCTTCTTCTTTTGCTGAATTAGCCAGTTGTTTGTTGAAGCTGCAATCATTTTGCCCATGACCAAACCTGCTACACTTTTCACATTTTTGTTTCCCTTTGAATCTGCAGGTGCCAAAGTGAAATTTATAACAGGTGCTACACTTCGGCTTTGTGCTTGACTGGAAATTACTTCCACTTCTATACTGTGAATTTGATGAATTGTTATAATTCACTCCAGACTTCTGATTCCAGTTTGCATTTTGCAGATTTGGCAGACTTCCACTTTGACTCCAATTTGCAGGTTTCCTTTGTTGATTCTGCCACTTTGGATGTGATCTGCCAGGTGAGCCCTTGTTGTTGTGAGAGTAGTTATTTCCCCCAATTCTTAGGCTACTGAATGCTCTTTCAGTATTCACAAATCTTTCCCTTTCATCATGCATATCTTCCCTTCTATCAAACACTTTAATTGAAGCAATAACCTCTTCACTTCTAAGTGTTTTCAAATCTTTTGTTTCTTCAATAATCGAGACTATGGATTTATATTTTCTGCTAAGACTCATCAAAGTCTTTTGCACTATCCTTGCTTCAGTTATCTCTTCTCCTAGTGACTTCATGTCATTTATCACTCCAAAGAACTTAGTCAAGTAATGATCTAGGCTTTCTCCTTCAGCCATTCTCATATACTCGAATTCAGCCCTTACAGCCTGCAATTTCACCTCTCTAACTTTATCATCTCCTCTGAATTCTCTCCTCAACAGATCCCATGCTCCTCTTGCTGTTTCTTCATTTCTTATTCTAGGGAAAATATCATCAGTCAAGGCTCCTTGGATAATACTTAGAGCCTTGGCATCTTTGATTCTTCTTTCTTTAGTCTCAGCAGCAGCCTCTCCTGGTTCAGTTTTCTTGTCTTTCAAACCAGAGGCTTCTCCACTGCTACTTTCATTGGAAACTGGTGCTGATGTATCAACACTTCCAACCACATCCCATAGATCATAAGCTCTGAAGATTGTTCTCATTTTAATTGACCAAAAATCATAGTTCTCACCATTAAATTGTGGTGTTCGCAGGTCTGATGATCCAGTCATTGTTCTTGCTGTTGAATTCTGACTTGATTGATTTTCTTCACAGTTTTACGCCCCTTCTTGAATCAGATTATAGCTCTGATACCATGTTTGACTCTGTGATTTCGATTGATTATGCTTCAATTGATTTGTTGCAGGTTATGTTTGATTGGGTAATTTGTGGGAGATGAGAGGAAGAGGAAGAACAGTTCTGGAGAGAAAAAAGATAAGTCGAATTTTCACTAACTTCGTATGTTCATTTATTGTATATTTGTTGTTCGATGAATTGCCAGTTTATATACTGAGCAATTCCCATGCTTTACACACTATTGTAACTACTTCTAACTGATTCATAACTACTAAAGAATCAGTTAGTTACATGTCTTCTAGTTACAACTAATTACAACTGAATTAACATGCATTGTACTTAGTTACAAGGTCTTCAGTCAATCTGCACAAGTCTTCTTCTTCTTCAACACTTTAAGTCCACGTGGGCATAGCAGCTTATACATTAACACAGAGGAGGTGCAGGGGGGAGCTTCGGAATTGTCACCGCCTGGAAGGTAAAATTGGTTCCCGTCCCATCAACGGTGATAGTATTTTCCGTTACCAAGACGTTAGAACAAGGTGCAACTAAGATCCTATGTAGATGGCAACAAATTGCTGATCAACTAGTCAAGGATCTTTTTATTAGAGTAATCATTCAGCCAGCTAATGTCACTAACGAAGGTAAAAGAACTATTGCTACCTCGTACAACTCCTTGTTTCTTGGTGATGCCAGCAGACTTCTTCAGATAATGCAGCACAGCTTCCCCGAATTGGGTTTGACACGGCAGGATTGTATGGAAACAAACTGGATTAATTCTACCGTATATCTTGCTGGCTTCTCAAATAATACTCCTCCTGAAGTTTTCCTTCAAAGAACGAATCAAATCAGGGAGTATTTAAAAGGCAAGTCGGACTATGCCAAAGAAGCCATACCTGAAAAGGCACTTGAAGGGTTATGGGAGAAGCTTTATGAAGAAGAGAGTCCTATAGTAGTTTTTACTCCTTATGGTGGAATGATGAGCCGAATTTCAGAATCTCAGACTCCTTTCCCTCATAGAAAAGGTACCAAGTTCATGATCTTTTACTATACCGGTTGGCAAGATGCAAAGGAAGACGTTGCGAAGCATATAGACTGGAGTAGGAGGGTTTACAATTACATGACACCTTATGTTTCAAAGAATCCAAGGGAAGCATATGTGAATTACAGGGATCTTGATCTGGGCACCAACAGGAATACTAACACAAGTTTTGCTGACGCAAGTGTTTTTGGTACCAAGTACTTCAAGGATAACTTCTACAGGTTGGTGCATGTGAAGACCGAAGTTGATCCTGACAATTTCTTCAGGCATGAACAAAGCATCCCACCTCTCCCACTACACATGAGATAAAGACATTGAAGTGGAATTTATCTACAGCAAAGCGAAGCTGGATCGCTATTTTCATTACTCTTGCTAGAGGTTGGGCAAATCAATGGAATCAGACATGCTTAGGCTCAACTCTTAATTCCATCTTATATCTTGCTTTCTTCCAAAATAATACTCCTTCTAAAGTTTTACTTCAAAGAACGAACCTGGGCAAGACCTACTATGTTATAGTTTGATACTTTTGGAATGCTCACAATAATTTAGTCTTCAATGAAGTAACTCTCAATTGGGATGATATCTATTATTCCTTTTTTCATAGAGTTACAATATATATATATATATATATATATCTATATATATATATATATCTGTGTGTGTGTGTGTGATAATGGAGGTTTTTGCTATAATGGAATATATATTTGCGTCGAACACCCAATGGTCTTATTTTATGGACCAATTCGACTAAAATATGAAGTAACTTTAATAGAGGAACCAGTTGTCAGCTTCAGCTTGACTCTCGGCCATTCTCTGCAAATATAGAATTCAAATTCAAAAGTTTGTATTCAAACTTTGTAATCTCTATCTTATCACTCTATAATCTCTATCTGATGCAAATCAGGAGGCAAACACAGATCACGATCAGGAGGCAAGTGCAGATCATGAGCAAGAGGGTCAAATCGAGGCAGAACAGGGGATCAACAAGTTTCCAAATATGGATACAATTGCTGGAATTTTGGAGAATGACCGTTACAATTGAAGACAGCAAGCTGGAGTCAAGAAGCCGTTACAAAGAAATCTAATTCCTTTAATTGTTGATTGTTTTTTTTTATTTATCTGAATTTTATTTAGTTTCCTAATTTACTGCTTTCCTTAGTTAAGCTTTATCATTGTGAGTGTTGCATCTATTTAAGGGGAACGATTGTAAGGGATAATCAGTTTTGAATTCCATAATTTTCCATTGAAGAAATTCAGTGTTTTGGAGAGATTCCAATAATTCGCAGAGTGATTCTGCACAAGCCTGGTTACATTTTATTGAGATTTTAAATTGTAATTCACGGCATCAATTTGGTATCAGAGCAATTCCATCCATGCCAGTAACAAGAAGTGGGACTTCTTACGCAATGGCTACTGCTCAAAACCGAAACAACCAAAGTCCAAACAGCCACACATCAACCCATCCAAGCCCGATCAGCCATAATCCAACCAACCCACACACTACAAACCAAGAGCCAAACCAATCCACCTCAATCCAACAGAATCCAAACATTCCAAATTCCAACACCCGGGAACCAGACCAGCCCCCAGTACACTACCAATTAGACCAGATTGCTACTGTTCTGGCGCAAGTCATTCGTCGATTGAATGTCATGGAGGAGCGACATGCCAGAGACGAGTATGATCCCTCCAATCGGACTGGACGCAGGGGAAATCATGGAGCAGGAATGGAGCCTAATAATGTTGACAACCTGCGTACGAATAATGCAGACAATATTCGCACAACTGTGGAGGAGAACCTGGAGTATGAGGATTACGAGCCTCGACTTCGTCAACCTAGACAACATATGCAAGGGGTTCATATGCATCAAGGAGCAGGATATCAACCCGTGGACGAAATGACCAAGAGAATGAAGATTGATGTTCCAGAATTTTGCGGAAAATTGGAACCTCATGCGTTTGAAGATTGGTTGACAGCAATCGAAGATTATTTCGATTGGTTCTCTGTTTCGGAAGAGAGGAAAGTGCGTTATGTCCGAATGAAATTACGAGGACATGCACGAGCCTGGTGGGGTAGCGTGGAGGAACAGCTGCGTCGCACTAGACGCCCAGCTGTGAATAATTGGGAAGAAATGAAGGAGAGACTTAAGGAGAAATATCTGCCAATTGATTATGAACAAATGATGTTTGAGGAAATGCTACAACTCAGACAAGGACCAATGACTGTCGATCAATTCACTGATCGTTTCCATGAACTAACTGTTCGCAGCAAGATTGTGGAGACGGAACAGCAGACGTTGACACGTTATCGTACTGGATTACGAGAGGAATTACGGAAGGAAATGTGGACTGCTCACTTGATTAACATAGAGGAGGCGTATCAGCTAGCTCTTCGCATTGAAAAGGTAACAAAGACCCGCGTTTGGAAGGAGAAACATCACGACAGAAGTAAGGCAGGACGTTGCGACTGCCCAGTGGTTTACAGAAAACAACACCACAAGAAATCCAGGTCAAGGTTATAGACAATGGAGGTTCAAAAGGTTTCGCGTGGACTACCATTGATAGGGCCACAATGCTTTAAAATGTAAGGGGCTCCTATGGACAACTTTTACGTTGTGGTATGTCAAGAGAGACAAACAAAATAGCCTATATATGTGAGAAGGAGATGTCACAATGGAGGAAGAAGAACGGAAACAGGGAGAGCCTTTGAGACAGTGTGTGACAGTGAAGCCGAGCTATGCGTGAGGGTCTTCCTTACTAGTGGTGTGATTAACCGAGTATTAAAAGAAGTAAAATACCTTTAATAACATATCTAAGAGTTTAACTCATAATCCTATGTGTTTTTGAATTAAACTATCTATATCTCACAAAACTTAAAAACAAAGGTTTCTTCCGAAATCCAATTCAAATTACACAATTCATAAAATTGATAATAATTCATCAAATAAGCCTCAATTATCCATCAAACCAATATGAAATACTTATATTTCATCTAAGGACCATTCTGTAATTTTCTTATATTTTTAGGGTCAAATTATAATTTTTATCAAATTGAATGACCAATTGAACTCCTCATAATTTCATAACTATACTGAAATTTTGCCCCTAATTC
Source organism: Salix arbutifolia (assembly GCA_025169955.1). Lineage (NCBI taxonomy): Eukaryota > Viridiplantae > Streptophyta > Magnoliopsida > Malpighiales > Salicaceae > Salix > Salix arbutifolia. The sequence goes on along the minus strand of CM045912.1, from coordinate 18,110,672 downwards.
AACCTCAATTCTGTCTAGAATCTCTAATTTTACTCAAGGGACCAAACTGTAATTTTTCCAAAGTTCAGGGACCAAACTGAATTTTTCACAAAAAGGACCAAAATGAATTTTCATCATCTTCAACCTCAGCCCAGAATTCCAACAAGGGATTTTCGAAAATTCTCAACATTATTTCACCATTTATCAACATTTTCTTACACCAAACATATCAACTAACTTCAAAATCATCTACAATCAAACCTATTAACCATTACCCAGCATATTCAACCCTTAACATCTCCCTAAATTCATCTTTCAAACCCAAATAAAATCCTCAAACCCTAATAATCAATACAAGCAAAAATCGTAGCTAATAATCACATTTACACATAATAAAACATACACATTATGTTAACAACTTATTTCTCCTTCTTCTCCTCTTTTCTTTTCCTCTTTTCTCTTTTTCTTTCTTTCTCTCTTCTCGTTTCTCTCTTCTCGTTTCTCTCTCTAATTTCAGATCTATTTCCCTTTTTTTTCTCTTCCAAATCTACTTCTCTCTTTCTATTCTATTTATATTTACAAACTTATACAATTACTACAACACCCTTAACCTAATTCTAAGCCACTAAGGGCATTCGTGTATTTTCCTTTTTAAAAATTTCAAAACACTACATGAACGGTGATTGTTCGGGTCTCTCTATAAACCATACTGGTTCCACATCTCTACCCTTATAAAACTTTTTCCTTAAATAATGTCATTTGTGTTCCTGCTATGAAAAAAAATTGATTTCGATATCTCAATTCTGTTCCTCCAAAAATCTTTCCATTGAATTCTTACCCACTGCTTTTCTTGTAAAGGACATTCACACGGGGGCAATATTGCTGACGGGCACCACTAAAGATGACATTTATGAATGGTCGGTATCCTCACCATTGTTCGCCTTTCCCTCCATTAAAACAACTTTGTCCGAGTGGCATCACCGATTAGGACATCTAGCTTTTTCAATTCTGAAACAAATTGTTTCCCACAATAAAATTGATTTTATACTCCATTAGTTAATAATTTTTCATTTAATGTGTGTCTGAGTAATAAGAGCCACAAACTTTCGTTCGCTCAATCAACAATTATTTCCAATTCACCTCTTGAAACTATCTTTTATGATGTTTGGGCATCTCCAATCATTTTCACCAATGGTTTTAAATATTATGTAATTTTTGTTGACCATTTCACTAGATACATCTGGTTCTATCCTCTTATGCATAAATTTGATGTCAAAAATATTTTTATCCGATTCAGAGCTGTTTTCAAAAAACATTTTGATAAAACAATCAAAACACTATATTCTGACAATGGCGGTGAATATATTGCCCTTACCGATTTTCTTTCAACAAATGGTATTTCACATCTTATTACTCCTCCCCATACACCTGAGCATAATGGCTTCTCTGAACGACGACATCTTCATATTGTCGAAACTGGATTAACATTACTCTTTTCATGTTTCTCTACCTCATAATTATTGGCCTTATGTTTTTGCATTGATAGTTTATCTCATCAATCATATGCCAACATCTACACTAAATCTCTCACCTCTTCCAGTACACATGAACAAAGCATAAATACACACACACACACACTTAAAATCATGTTTTAACTCGTGAAATCATATACGAGTCAAATGTATGAACCTGGTAAAATGAGGTCAGAAACTTTAAACCCACTAAAATCGATTCTGACTCGGTAAAATCATAAAATGAGAAACTTTACTTCTCTAGCTGCATCCATCCCAGTTGCAGAATGCCAGGGAAGGCTGCTTCAAGATTTGCAAGAAAAGGGTAACCAAGATAACATTAATTGCCTCTGCAACAGTTGTAGCATCTAAAGGCTCCCAGTTTCAACTGGATTGAAATAACGAATTTCCGACTCAGCATACCTAGCAATTCTATATTGCCGAATGTAAGCACCATGGCCACCTTTGGCACAATCAGCAGAGGGCAGAGCATTGAGGAATAATGGGAGTTTTTCCTTGAATTGTGATGCAGATGGATGATCATTATTCAGATCAGATTCACACCAATAGATTGTTTGTTTTAAATTTATTAGTTTTTATCTAATGAAATTCTATAAACATAATTATTTTGTATTGTATTTTTAAGTTATTTTAAATCATATATGAACTTTAACTAATGATGTTTTTTAGACATAATTATATTGTATTGTATTTTTAAATATTTTAATTATAAATTTATGATTTTTCTACGAAAATATTTTACCTGTGATTTTATGATTTTTCTATAGAAATATTTTATGTATGATTTTACGATACAAATTTACGATTCGAGTTTATATTATATTTCCGTGTCGTGTAAAAAAAAAATGAATTTAACAACCTTGCACACACAAATATATATATATATATATATCATTTTTCATACTTTCTTTCATATTTTTTAAATATTATTAAAAGTAGGAACTAGTAGTATTAAGTAAACTCCATCAAATAAATAAGTAAATTATTACTTATACTCGAATCGGAGAAATACTGTAGCAATTATTACCTATACTCTAAATGGTGTCGGAGAAATAATGTAGCAATTCACTTTGAAGCATCTCAAGGAGCTGTAAGAAGGAAACGTTTTTCGATTATCTTCTACTGATTTAGACCTTCAGGATTGGACTGGACTTGTCACATAGAGAGACTATAGTGAGCATTAGACCTTTCCTCAAATTGGGCTAAACCCCATTAAGTAAATCTGGGTCCTTGAACTTTTAATAAATCATTTTTATAGATGACGAAGGAAAAACATAAGAACAAGCAGGGGCAAAAATAATTGAAGATCCTTTTCTTTCTCTCCAATGATTAGAGTATTTATAATTTAGGTTTTCACATAATGAGATCAAATCTCTTTGCTGCATGTGCTTTGAAAAACACAATCTAATTTAAAATAAATTCTTTTGGATTTTTTGTAATTTAGGTTTTCACATAATAACGATAACTTCTTATCTTACGTTAAAAATTAATTTATTTTTTTGGTAATGATCGGGGCAATACACGTTTCTAAATTAAACGAGGAAGAGTTAAAAATAAACTTGAAATGCAACGAAAGCAATTAATATTTAATTTTCTTTAGTAAGATCAATTTCTGCGTCGAAGTTCCTTTCTAGCAAGGCCATATCAAGGTACCAAAAGGGGGCAGCCCTTTTTCATTACATTGTGATAGCTAAATAAGCTAAAATTATTGGGACTCGATCGAATTGTTTCATTAATTTTTTTTATCAAATTAAAGAAAAAACTAAATCAAGTCATGAAATTACTGTTCATCAACGTTCTTTTTAATTATTCTGCTCTTATTAATTAGTTAGCAGCCCCCTCAGCTGCTTGTCGTGCACTCTTGTAAACAACCAAACTAGGAAGCTATTTGGGACAGTTTTTAGAATTGTGTTTCCAAAAAGTTTTTTATTTAATTTTAAATGAATATGATTTAGTGTTTTTAAATTATTTTAATGTGTTGATGTCAAAAATAATTTTTTTAAAATAAAAAAACATCATTTTGATTCGCTATGAAAAACATTTTAAAAAACTACAACAACAGCTATCCCAAACATACTTATCTGGAGTCATTTCCGTATGACAGCTTAGATTTTCTAGCTCGCATCTCAACGTGGCCAAATTTGAGATTACCTCTATGTGAATATTATTCACATGTGGCTTTAGCCAGCTTTTCAAATCGGTTGCTTCTTCGACTACGTGCATGCACCTTGTCATACGGAATTAAACAACCAAACTATATCTGCTGGTGTCATTTCCTACTTTTCAAATTGAAACCCAACTCAGATCTAAAACATCTTAAAATTAAGTTGCAATTTTCTAATTAATTTTGAGTTTTATTCTTGGACTACATGTTACTTTCTATTTAAATTATATATGTTTTGTAAAGGTTGGTTTGTTTCAAGCTTGTAATCTTGTATGAGGATAGAATATTAAAAAATCATGAATTAGAGTCTATCTATGACTTCTTTTCTTTTGAAATTCTGTTTTCTTCCTTCTTAGATATTTCTAGTTTGTCTGTGTGGTAGTAAAGGGCTTAAGATCTGCACAGTAAGTCTTGAGTTCGAGTTAGGGTATGCACTTTTTGTAAGAGCCTAGGACAGCCGGGGTTTTATTCACTCACATGGGTCCATAAAGTATGCTTTTCCAGGGAATGTGGTTTCTGAAATCCAAAAAAAAGAAAGAAGATATTTCTATTCCTTATGTTTAGCCAAAACACTTGTCAAACCGCTAGGCTTACTTATTTCTATACGAATGCTCGAGTGGCGATTCTAGGCAACTTTTCCATGTGATTGCTTTCACTACATGCATGAACCTTGTTATATTAAACTTGGATGCTAATAAACTCTATATTTTATAAAATATACTTTGTGAGTTCAAGTGAACGATTAAAACTTCAATTATTTCAAGCTTTTACAAAAAAATCATCTCTTGACTCAAACTTGAGATCTGCTATGCAGATCGCAAACTCTTTGTCATTACACCACATCCTTTAAGGATTGTTATTTATTGTTATAAAAAAAAAGCAAGTTTTTTTCTTTCAAAATATTACTTTAGCCAATAATTCTTTGTGCAATTGGTATTACAATAGTTAATTCTCATTAATGCTGTTTTGGCTATAAATATTTCTATTTTAAAGTTCCTTCATGTGAAACCATATCAAGGTATTTGGGTAAAGTAAAAAACTTCAAAATCTTGATTTTTTTTTTAGGGTTGATTGAACTTTAGGCTACACAATGGAGCAATCCTTTTTCATTAAATAATAATAATTTAACAAATAAAATTATGAGAACTAAAATTTGTTTTATTAAAGGGATCAATTGGATACATAACCGCTAAATTAACTATACCTGATTGTGTTCCATTTCTTACTTTACAAATACTTAAAAGTTTTTTTTATCAATTTTTTCCCTGTAACTTTTTTCATTATTTTTTTCAATGAAAATATTTGTAAATTAAATTAAAAAATAAAGAGGGCAGTAAGGGAGTGGTCAAGGAATACAAAGTTTAGGTTTTTTTTTTTTTTTTTTACCATGGCATAATGTATCAAATTGATCTCTCAAGTCTCAACTTAATTTTGCACTATTCCTTTATAGGTTTGTGAATTTTTTCCCCGGTCACCCTCAAGAAATCTAAAATAGCATAAACGAGTCATAAACCCACACTCCACCGGTGGAATTAATTTTTTTTATCTAGTTTTAAAATATATAATTTCTTATTTTGTATTTCGGTTTTTATTCTTTTATTTTTTAATTTAGTTTCGATCCCTTGATTTTTTTTCCGGTCCTTTTGAGATAGTTTTTAATTTCTTGTTTATATCTATACACCTCTGCTCCTAGTTTAGATTTTTTATTTTTATTAAATGCAGATTGTGTTTAAAAACATAGTAAGTTTAGCTTTGGTGGTGTAAAATGAGAGTGAAACTCTCTCTTATGCATGAATACAAAGATTATTTTGTATTTGTATATTATAAAAAACATGTGCAATATCCTTAATAGCCCCAGATTTAACTGTTGATTTTTGTCTTATTAGAAAGTATTATGGTTATTTTATTGTACCCAGAAACATTAAAAATCTAAAATACCCCTAGACTCTTGGCTAAAATCATTGTTCACCGATAGGTAAAATAGTAATTTCACCATTACAATCCACATTCCACAGTAATCTGTATCTAAATGCGCAGTGAATTTTACTGTCCAAAACCCTAATCTTCTTTAGCTTTTTAGTTAATATATATATATATATTGTTTTAATAAAGAACAATTTAAAAAACAATATAAATAACGCTTAAGACATGACTCATGTAGAATGCAATTGACAAATTTCTAATATGTGCACATTTTTATAAAAATAATAGATGTCATGTATAAATGTATAAGTGAGAAGGGACTTGTTCCCTTCCTCTGCACCCAGATTCGATCTTCTTTGTGCATGCATGTCACCCCCGCGGTGCCTTACATATCCATTGGGATTTCAAGGTGTTCAGTGGGTCCGGGCATTAGTCGTGGTGCTCATAAGCTGGTCAGGACACCCCGGTTATAAAAAAAATGCAAGGAAAAAAAAACCAAAAAACATGTATAAATGGGGGGAAAAATGTAAAAAAAAATGGGTTCGGGGATTAGTCGTGGTGCGCATAAACTGACCCGAACACCCCCGCTTATCAAAAAAAAAAGAAAAAAAAAGCATAAGTAGGAAAACACTATAGCAATTAAAAAACAAAGTGGATTCGGTGATTAGTCATGGTGCGCGTAAGCTGACCCTAACACCGCGGTTATAAAAAAAACAAAAAAAATGTATAAGTGAAAAAAAAAAGTAAAAAAAAAAGTGGGCCTAGTGATTAGTCGTGATGCGCTTAAGTTGACCTAGACATCCCAGTTATATAAAAAAAGACAACCCGATTATTAAAAAAAATATAAGGAAAAACATTGTAGCAATCCATAATGTTCTATGAAAAAAGCTCATATCCTTACACCATTTATCCTCGCACCATTTATATGTATAATAAGATAATGGAAAGCAGTAAATGGAAGAAAAAATCAAAATGATTTAGGCCGATGGTTTTCACACCAAAATTGAGAAATTCACAAACGACAGCCTAAAATGGAGGTTTAATAATCAACCTATTGATAAGATATGAAAAAAACGTGTTCGAGAAAAACAATGATGCAGGGGGTTAATTGGTTTTTTTGTTAATTATGAATGAAATTGATAATACAAAGCTAGAGAAGAAGTTTGAATAAGTCAACAAGATTTTCTTATAACGAAATTAACCTTATCCATACAGTAAATTGTGTTTACTTTTCGTTATTGCTTTTAAATTTGTTTCCTAGTATGACGTTAATGATTTGAAACCATAGACGTCAATTCAATTATAATGTCATAATTCAACGTGTCATTGCAAGAAATGAGGAGCAACATTATATCTCAAAGATAATGTAAGGATTAAACCAATTTCCTGTCTAATGATCACAGCTCCTCTCTATAAAAGAACACCTCCAGACATAAATAGTTGAAGACAAGCCAGAGAAACAAGAAATCAGGCAAAATGGTGCATTCAAGAGCTTCCTTACTTTCAGTATTTCTGATTCTACTCCTATCTCCATTTATAGTTTCAGCTACACTTCAGGATAGGCTTCTAAAATGTCTCTCGAGAAACTCAGACTCACCCTTTCGCTTTTCCACTGTCTTGTATGCTCCACAAAACTCTTCTTTCACTAGTGTTCTACAATCTACTGCTCAAAACCTCAGGTTCACCTTGCCTTCAGTACCGAAACCTGAGTTTATCTTCACTCCGTTACGAGAATCTCATATCCAAACTGTTGTTATATGCTCTAAACAGCTTGGAATTCACCTTAGAGTCCGCAGTGGGGGGCATGATTTTGAGGGACTCTCCTTCGCTTCAGAAATGGAGACACATTTCATTCTTGTAGACCTCGCGAAGCTCCGGTCCATCAGCGTTGATGTTGAGCACAACAGAGCGTGGGTTCAGGTGGGTGCCACGAATGGTGAGCTGTACTACAGAATTTCTGAGAAAAGCAAAACTCATGGCTTCCCAGCTGGTACTTGCCCGAGCTTAGGTATGGGTGGGCACATTTCAGGAGGCGCGTATGGTGCCATTATGCGAAAATATGGCCTCGGAGCGGACAACGTCGTTGATGCACATCTAGTTGATGTTCACGGAAGACTTCTGAACCGAAAAGCGATGGGCGAAGATCTTTTCTGGGCCATCAGAGGAGGTGCAGGGGGGAGCTTCGGAATTGTCACCGCCTGGAAGGTAAAATTGGTTCCCGTACCATCAACCGTGACAGTATTTACCTTTACCAAGGCGTTAGAACAAGGAGCAACTAAGATCCTATATAGATGGCAACAAATTGCTGATCAACTAGACGAGGATCTTTTTATTAGAGTAATCATGCAGCCAGCTAATGTCACTAACGAAGGTAAAAGAACTATCACCACCTCTTACAACGCCTTGTTTCTTGGTGATGCCACGAGACTTCTCGACGTGATGAAACACAGCTTCCCTGAATTGGGTTTGACAAGACAGGATTGTATCGAAACAAACTGGATTAATTCTACTGTATATCTTGCTGGCTTCTCAAATACTACTCAACCTGAAGATTTGCTTGAAAGAACGAATCCGAACAGGGAGTATTACAAAGCCAAGTCGGACTATGCCAAAGAAGCCATACCTGAACAGGCACTTGAAGGGTTATGGGAGAAGCTTTATGAAGAAGAGAGTCCTATAGTAGTTTTTACTCCTTATGGTGGAATGATGAGCCGAATTTCAGAATCTCACACTCCTTTCCCTCATAGAAAAGGTACCAAGTTCATGATTATGTACTATACCAGATGGCAAGATGCAAAGGAAAACGTTGCGAAGCATATAGACTGGGCTAGGAGGGTTTACAATTACATGACACCTTATGTTTCGAAGAATCCAAGGGAAGCATATGCGAATTACAGGGATCTTGATCTGGGCACCAACAGGAATGCTAACACTAGTTTTGCTGAAGCAAGTGTTTTTGGTACCAAGTACTTCAAGGATAATTTCTACAGGTTGGTGCATGTGAAGACCGAAGTTGATCCCGACAATTTCTTCAGGCATGAACAAAGCATCCCATCTCTCTCCCACTACATATGAGATGAAGAGATTGAAGTCGAATTTCTTCGCAATGAAAGCTTATATGGATAGTTGTATCACTACTTTCTTTAATACTTCAGCTAAATAAAAAATGTCATGCTCTGTAGTCATGCCATCTTGTGGTTTATTTATTATAAATAGAAAGACTTTGCTTTAAATAATCGTTGAAGAAGAATGATGAAAATGTTTAAAATTAAAATGGTCATCCTCTCCAGCGCGCGTGCACACATTCAGATAAACAAAAGCACGAAAAGAAAAAAAAACTCATCCTTGGGTGACGATAAAAGCAGAAACTCATGGTGGAAAGAAAGGAGAGAGAGAGAGAGAGGAACCATTCTGACAACTTTTTTGGTTCTTAGAAAAAAAGAAGAAATTGTTGATTCATTGAACTACGTTCCAACGAGAATTATTATCCAGGGAACCATCTTCTTGTCTTTTCTTTGGAAATGTCTGAGCATTTGTTGATTCAGTGTCAGGAAACATGGAGAATACGGAAAAGATAATCAATGGTTTTCATATGTTTCAGAGAAAAGGCATGTCAAATTGGAAAAGATACTCAATGAAGAAGTGGCTATATTTATTGAAACGTAAGGATGAGGTGTTTGATGTGTTTTGTATGTTTGAATCTATGGTTCATACTCAGTTTTCAACAAAAATCCAAATCCTTTGATCGGATAATGGGGGGAGTACGTGAATAATAACTTCTCAGAATTTTTCCAAAAGAAAAGGATATTGCATGAGTTATCCTGTAGTCATATTCCACAACAAAAAAGAGTGGCAGAACGAAAAAACCGACACATTCTAGAAACAGCAAGGGCATTATTATTTGGAGCACAGGTGCCGAGTAGATACTGGAACGATGGCATTACTACTGCTATCTATTTATTGAATAGGATGCCATCTAAAGCCTTGGACTTCAAGACTCCACTACAGGAACTGTCACAACATGTTACTCTATCATCCATTTTGTTGCTTCCACCACGAGTGTTTGGCTACGTAGCATTTGTTCACATCCATAAACATCTACGAACAAAGCTGGAACCATGTGTTGTGCGTTGTATGTTTCTGGGGTATGACTCTAATAAGAAGGGATTCCGCTGCTATGATCCTAAAACAAAACGACTCTATACAACAATGGATGTTACCTTTCTAGAATCAGAATACTTCTATACATCCACGGCATCCACTTCTCCTCTCCAGGGGGAGACACGGAATGAAGATGAGAAGTGGTGGACTGTGAGTGAAGCTGATGGTGGTGATATTTTTGAGGGAAATATGAAATCAACAGCCGTGACCGAAGCTGTTGATGGTGGTGATAATACTGCCGGGACCAAAGCTGTTGATGGTGGAGATAATACTGAAGTTATAGCCGTGACTGAAGCTGATGAAGGTGGTGATATTATTAAGGGAACTTGACCCGTGACTGAAGAGGGAAATAGACCCGTGACCGAAGCTCATAGTGGTGATAATTTTGAGGGAATTGAAGCTGCTGAGAATAATGTGGTATTGATAGAAAGAGTGACAGATGAAGATGATGCAGAGATAGAAAGCATAGCATCTGACGACAAAAGTAAATCCCCCTCTCTTCCCTCTCCTCTAGTACCCGACAATGACACTCCTCTACATGAGAATATTCCTGAGGTAATCTCTCATACACTACCCACCGATAACTCTTTGAATTCTCCAGTTATCTATAACTTACCTTTCAGGCAGAATAGAGGCAAGCCTCCATCCAGGTACTCACCAGACACTACAGGGAAAAAGGCAAAGTACCCCGTCTCCAATTATGTTTCCACACAAAGGCTGCCAATGTCACTCAAAGCCTTTGCGTACAAGTTGTCCACTGGCAATATTCCTTCGGGAATCTATGAAGCAGTAGCAGACCCCAAATGGTCCCAAGCAATCCAAGAAGAAATGACAGCCGTGGAGAAGAACCAAACATGGGAAATCGTCACACTACCACAAGGGAAAAGGACCGTTGGGTGTAAGTGGGTATTTTCAATCAAATATCAGGCAGATGGATCCATTGAGCGACACAAGGCAAGGTTGGTAGCGAAGGGGTACACACAAACCTACGGGATAGATTATCAAGAGACATTTTCCCCGGTAGCAAAATTGAACACAGTCAGAATTTTGTTATCCATGGCTGCAAATTTAGATTGGCCATTGCACCAATTTGACGTAAAAAATATCTTTCTTCATGGAGACCTTGAAGAGGAGGTATATATGGATATCCCACCAGGATATAGTTCCAACACACCTGGAATGGTCTGCAGGTTACAACGGGCTTTATATGGACTAAAACAGTCTCCACGTGCATGGTTTGGTCGATTTAGCGTGGCTATGAGAAAGTACAGGTTTCAGCAAAGCGACTCCGATCATACTCTCTTCCTTAAACAGCAACGAGGAAAGTTAACTGTCCTGATAATTTACGTAGATGACATGATCATTACAGGAGATGATGAAGAAGAAATTAAAAGATTACAAAAGCAGCTATCTGCCGAGTTTGAAATGAAGAATTTGGGAGGACTTAAATACTTTCTTGGGATTGAAGTGGCTAGATCGAATCAGGGAATTTTTCTCTCATAGAGAAAATATGTATTGGACCTACTAACTGAGGTAAGAATGCTAGACTGCAAGCCAACAGACACCCCAACGATTCAGAATCAAAAACTCGGAATGTACCCCGATCAGGAACCCGCTGACAAAGAAAGGTACCAACGGTTGGTAGGTAAATTAATTTACTTATCTCACACTCGTCCAGATATCTCATATGCTGTCAGCGTAGTTAGCCAATTCATGCATTGTCCTAGCAAGGATCACATGGATGCAATTAGCCGAATACTATAGTATCTAAAATCTGCCCCAGGAAGAGGGCTTATGTTCTCCAAGAATGGTCATTTAAATGTTGAAGGATACACAGATGCTGACTGGGCAGGAAATGTGGTTGATAGAAAATCTACATCCGGATATTTCACGTTCGTTGGAGGAAACTTGGTTACATGAAGAAGTAAGAAACAAAAGGTAATTGCGTTCTCAAGCGTGGAGGCAGAATTCAGAGGAATGGCTAAGGGTCTTTGCGAACTCCTTTGGGTTAGAAGATTACTCTCCGAAATTAGCTTCACTCCCAAGTCAGGAATGAATCTATATTGCGACAACAAAGCCGCAATTGCAATTTCTCAAAATCCAATCCAGCATGACTGAACGAAGCATATTGAGATAGAACGACATTTCATCAAACAGAATCTTGAAGAAGAAGTGATCCACTTCCCTTTTTTCAGATCAGAAGATCAACTCGCGGATATGCTCACAAAGGCAGTCTCGGACAAAAACTTTCATGGCTCACTTAGCAAGTTGGGCATCGAAGACATCTTTGCACCAACGTGAGGGGGAGTGTTAGCGTGAGCTGTACAGATTAGGAAGTAATGTTGGCATGAGCTGTAGAGTCCAATATAGGAAATTATATTTTGCAATTAATTGTATCCCGATTTGTATGGGATTATTATTACTTGTCGTATTTGAGTTATCTTTGTAAAGAGTTCTCTATATGAAGAGAGACTTTGTAACAGATTTAAGATATGAAAAATAGAGAGGTATTCCCAGAATTGTCATGGTTTTCTAACTATTTCTCATGCATATTAAATATTATTCACTCACCTGACTTAAAAGCAAACAAGGTTTAAAAGCAGAATGCTGATGAAACTTTACTGATATCCCGCAAGTTGAATATTGGGATTATCGGAATATATAAAAGAAGATATACTCAAAAATGACTAAAAAGAAGTAAAATACCTTTAATAACATATCTAAGAGTTTAACTCATAATCCTATGTGTTTTCGAATTAAACTATGTATATCTCACAAAACTTAAAAACAAAGGTTTCTTCCGAAATCCAATTCAAATTACACAATTCATAAAATTGATAATAATTCATCAAATAAGCCTCAATTATCCATCAAACCAATATGAAATACTTATATTTCATCTAAGGACCATTCTGTAATTTTCTTATATTTTTAGGGTCAAATTATAATTTTTATCAAATTGAATGACCAATTGAACTCCTCATAATTTCATAACTATACTGAAATTTTGCCCCTAATTCAACCTCAATTCTGTCCAGAATCTCTAATTTTACTCCAGGGACCAAACTGTAATTTTTCCAAAGTTCAGGGACCAAACTGAAATTTTCACAAAAAGGACCAAAATGAATTTTCGTCATCTTCAACCTCAGCCCAGAATTCCAGCAAGAGATTTTCGAAATTTCTCAACATTATTTCACCATTTATCAATATTTTTTTACACCAAACATATCAACTAACTTCAAAATCATCTACAATCAAACCTATTAACCATTACCCACCATATTCAACCCTTAACATCTCCCTAAATTCATCTTTCAAACCCAAATAAAATCCTCAAACCCTAACAATCAATACAAGCAAAAATCGTAGCTAATAATCACATTTACACATAATAAAACATACACATTATGTTAACAACTTATTTCTCCTTCTTCTCCTCTTTTCTTTTCCTCTTTTCTCTTCTTCTTTCTTTCTCTCTTCCCGTTTCTCTCTCTAATTTCAGATCTATTTCCCTTTTTTTTCTCTTCCAAATCTACTTCTCTCTTTCTATTCTATTTATATTTACAAACTTATACAATTACTACAACACCCTTAACCTAATTCTAAGCCACTAAGGGCATTCATGTATTTTCCTTTTTAAAAATTTCAAAACACTACATGAACGGTGATTGTTCGGGTCTCTCTATAAACCATACTGGTTCCACATCTCTACCCTTATAAAACTTTTTCCTTAAATAATGTCATTTGTGTTCCTGCTATGAAAAAAAATTGATTTCGATATCTCAATTCTGTTCCTCCAAAAATGTTTCCATTGAATTCTTACCCACTGCTTTTCTTGTATAGGACATTCACACGGGGGCAATATTGTTGACGGGCACCACTAAAGATGACATTTATGAATGGTCGGTATCCTCACCATTGTTCGCCTTTCCCTCCATTAAAACAACTTTGTCCGAGTGGCATCACCGATTAGGACATCTAGCTTTTTCAATTCTGAAACAAATTGTTTCCCATAATAAAATTGATTTTATACTCCATTAGTTAATAATTTTTCATTTAAAGTGTGTCTGAGTAATAAGAGCCATAAACTTTCGTTCGCTCATCAACAATTATTTCCAATTCACCTCTTGAAACTATCTTTTATGATGTTTGGGCATCTCCAATCATTTTCATCAATGGTTTTAAATATTATATAATTTTTGTAGACCATTTCACTAGATACATCTGGTTCAATCCTCTTATGCATAAATTTGATGTCAAAAATATTTTTATCCGATTCAAAGCTGTTTTCAAAAAACATTTTGATAAAACAATCAAAACACTATATTCTGACAATGGCGGTGAATATATTGCCCTTACCGATTTTCTTTCAACAAATGGTATTTCACATCTTATTACTCCTCCCCATACACCTGAGCATAATGGCTTCTCTGAACGACGACATCTTCATATTGTTGAAACTGGATTAACATTACTCTTTTCATGTTTCTCTACCTCATAATTATTGGCCTTATGTTTTTGCATTGATAGTTTATCTCATCAATCATATGCCAACATCTACACTAAATCTCTCACCTCTTCCAGTACACATGAACAAAGCATAAATACACACACGCACTTAAAATCATGTTTTAACTCGTGAAATCATATACGAGTCAAATGTATAAACCTGGTAAAATGAGGTCAGAAACTTTAAACCCACTAAAATCGATTCTGACTCGGTAAAATCATAATATCAGGAACTTTACTTCTCTAGCTGCATCCATCCCAGTTGCAGAATGCCAGGGAAGGCTCTGCTTCAAGATTTGCAAGAAAAGGGTAACCAAGATAACATTAATTGCCGCTGCAACAGTTGCAGCATCCAAAGGCTCCCAGTTTCAACCGGATTGAAATAACGAATTTCCGACTCAGCAAACCTAGCAGATCTATATTGCCGAATGTATGCACCATGGCCACCTTTGGCACAATCAGCAGAGGGCAGAGCATTGAGGAATAATGGGAGTTTCTCCTTGAATTGTGATGCAGATGGATGATCATTATTCAAATCAAAGTCACACCAAGAGATTGTTTGTTTTAAATTTATTATTTTTTATCTAATGAAATTCTATAAACATAATTGTTTTGCATTGTATTTTTAAGTTATTTTAAATCATATATGAACTTTAACTAATAATGTTTTATAGACATAATTATATTGTATTGTATTTTTAAATATTTTAATTATGAATTTATGATTTTTCTACGAAAATATTTTACCTGTGATTTTATGATTTTTCTATAGAAATATTTTATGTACGATTTTATGATACAAATTTACGATTCGAGTTTATATTATATTTCCGTGTCGTGTAAAAAAAAAACAAATTTAACAACCTTGCACACACAAATATATATATATATATATATATATATATATATATATCATTTTTCATACTTTCTTTCATCTTTTTTAAATATTATTAAAAGTAGGAACTAGTAGTATTAAGTAAACTCCATCAAATAAATAAGTAAATTATTACTTATACTCGAATCGGAGAAATACTGTAGCAATTATTACCTATATTCTAAATGGTGTCGGAGAAATAATGTAGCAATTCACTTTGAAGCATCTCAAGGAGCTGTAAGAAGGAAACGTTTTTCGATTATCTTCTACTGATTTAGACCTTCAGGATTGGACTGGACTTGTCACATAGAGAGACTATAGTGAGCATTAGACCTTTCCTCAAATTGGGCGAAACCCCATTAAGTAAATCTGGGTCCTTGAACTTTTAATAAATCATTTTTATAGATGACGAAGGAAAAACATAAGAACAAGCAGGGGCAAAAATAATTGAAGATCCTTTTCTTTCTCTCCAATGATTAGAGTATTTATAATTTAGGTTTTCACATAATGAGATCAAATCTCTTTGCTGCATGTGCTTTGAAAAACACAATCTAATTTAAAATAAATTCTTTTGGATTTTTTGTAATTTAGGTATTCACATAATAACGATAACTTCTTATCTTACGTTAAAAATTAATTTATTTTTTTGGTAATGATCGGGGCAATACACGTTTCTAAATTAAACGAGGAAGAGTTAAAAATAAACTTGAAATGCAACGAAAGCAATTAATATTTAATTTTCTTTAGTAAGATCAATTTCTGCGTCGAAGTTCCTTTCTAGCAAGGCCATATCAAGGTACCAAAAGGGGGCAGCCCTTTTTCATTACATTGTGATAGCTAAATAAGCTAAAATTATTGGGACTCGATCGAATTGTTTCATTAATTTTTTTTATCAAATTAAAGAAAAAACTAAATCAAGTCATGAAATTACTGTTCATCAACGTTCTTTTTAATTATTCTGCTCTTATTAATTAGTTAGCAGCCCCCTCAGCTGCTTGTCGTGCACTCTTGTAAACAACCAAACTATATCTGCTGGGGTCATTTCCGTATGACAGCTTAGATTTTCTAGCTCGCATCTCAACGTGGCCAAATTTGAGATTACCTCTACGTGAATATTATTCACATGTGGCTTTAGCCAGCTTTTCAAATCGGTTGCTTCTTCGACTACGTGCATGCACCTTGTCACACGGAATTAAATTCATATGATATCTAGTTTTAATATATATAATATTTTATTTGGTATTTCGGTTTTTATTTTTTTATTTAGTTTTGATCCTTTGATTTTTTTTGGTTTTTCTGATATAGTTTTTAATTTCTTGTTTATATCTATACACCTCTGCTCTTAGTTTAGATTTTTTTTATTTTTATTAAATGCAAATTACGTTAAAAAACATAATAAGTTTAACTTTAGTGGTGTAAAATGAGAGTGAAACTCTCTCTTATATATGAATACAAAAATTATTTTGTATTTGTATATCATAAAAAACATCTGCAATATCCTTAATAGTCCCGGATTTAACTGTTGATTTTTGTTTTATTAGAGAGTATTATAATTATTTTATTGTACCTAGAAACATTAAAAATCTAAAATACCCCTAGACTCATGGCTAAAATCATTATTCACCGGGAGGTAAAATAGTAATTTCACCATTACAATCCACAGTAATCTGTATCTAAATGCACAATGAATTTTCTTGTCTAAAACCCTAATCTTCTTTAGCTTTTAGTTAATATATATATATATATATATATATATATATTGTTTTAATAAAGAACAATTTAAAAAACAATATAAATAACGCTTAAGACATGACTCATGTAGAATGCAATTGATAAATTTCTAATATATGCACATTTTTTTAAATATAATAGATGTCATGTATAAATGTATAAGTGAAAAGGGACTTGTTCCCTTCCTCTGCACCCAGATTCGATCTTCTTTGTGCATGCATGTCACCCCCGCGGTGCTTTACCTGTCCATTGGGCTTTCAAGGTGTTCAGTGGATCCGGGCATTAGTCGTGGTACTCATAAGCTGGCTAGGACATCCCTGTCATAAAAAAATGCAAGGGAAAAAAAACCAAAAAACATGTACAAGTGGGGGAAAAACATTAAAAAATGTAAAAAAGAAAGTGGGCTCGGGGATTAGTCGTGGTGCGCATAAATTGGCCCGAACACCCCGGTTATCAAAATAGAAAAGAAAAAAAAGCATAAGTAGGAAAATACTGTAGCAATTAAAAAACAAAGTGGATTCGGTGATTAGTCATGGTGAGCGTAAGCTGGCCCTGACACCTCGGTTATAAAAAGAAAACAAAAAAAATGTATAAGTGAAAAAAAAAAATAAGAAAAAAAAGTAGGTCCGGTGATTAGTGGTGATGCGCTTAAGTTGACCTAGACATCCCGATTATATAAAAAATGACAGCCCGATTATTAAAAAAAATATAAAAAAAACATTATAGCAATCCATAATGTTCTACGAAAAAAGCTAATGTACTTTCCTTACACCATTTATCCTCACACCATTTATATGTATAATAAGATAATGGAAAGCTATAAATGGAAGAAAAAATCAAAATGATTTAGACAGATGGTTTTCACACCAAAATTGAGAAATTCACAAACGACAGCCTAAAAAGGAGGTTTAATAATCAACCTATTGATAAGATATGAAAAAAACGTGTTAGAGAAAAACAAAGATGTAGGAAGTTAACTGTTTTTTGTTAATTATGAATGAAATTGATAATACAAAGCTAGAAAAGAAGTTTGAATAAGTCAACATGATTTTCTTATAACGAAATTAACCTTATCCATACAGTAAATTGTGTTTACTTTTCGTAATTGCTTTTCAATTTGTTTCCTAGTATGACGTTAATGATTTGAAACCATAGACGTCAATTCAATTATAATGTCATAATTCAACGTGTCATTGCAAGAAATGAGGAGCAACATTATATCTCAAAGATAATGTAAGGATTAAACCAATTTCCTGTCAAATGATCACAGCTCCTCTCTATAAAAGAACACCTTCAGACATCAATAGTTGAAGACAAGCCAGAGAAACAAGAAATCAGGCAAAATGGTGCATTCAAGAGCTTCCTTACTTTCACTATTTCTGATTCTACTCCTATCTCCATTTATAGTTTCAGCTACACTTCAGGATAGGCTTCTAAAATGTCTCTCGAGAAACTCAGACTCACCCTTTCCCTTTTCCACTGTCTTGTATGCTCCACAAAACTCTTCTTTCACTAGTGTTCTACAATCTACTGCTCAAAACCTCAGGTTCACCTTGCCTTCAGTACCGAAACCTGAGTTTATCTTCACTCCGTTACGAGAATCTCATATCCAAACTGTTGTTATATGCTCTAAACAGCTTGGAATTCACCTTAGAGTCCGCAGTGGGGGGCATGATTTTGAGGGACTCTCCTTCGCTTCAGAAATGGAGACACATTTCATTCTTGTAGACCTCGCGAAGCTCCGGTCCATCAGCGTTGATGTTGAGCACAACAGAGCGTGGGTTCAGGTGGGTGCCACGAATGGTGAGCTGTACTACAGAATTTCTGAGAAAAGCAAAACTCATGGCTTCCCAGCTGGTACTTGCCCGAGCTTAGGTATGGGTGGGCACATTTCAGGAGGCGCGTATGGTGCCATTATGCGAAAATATGGCCTCGGAGCGGACAACGTCGTTGATGCACATCTAGTTGATGTTCACGGAAGACTTCTGAACCGAAAAGCGATGGGCGAAGATCTTTTCTGGGCCATCAGAGGAGGTGCAGGGGGGAGCTTCGGAATTGTCACCGCCTGGAAGGTAAAATTGGTTCCCGTACCATCAACCGTGACAGTATTTACCTTTACCAAGACGTTAGAACAAGGAGCAACTAAGATCCTATATAGATGGCAACAAATTGCTGATAAACTAGACGAGGATCTTTTCATCAGAGTACAAATTCAGACAGCCAATGTCAGTAGCCAAGGCAAAAGAACTATTACCACCTCTTACAACGCCTTGTTTCTTGGTGATGCCACGAGACTTCTCGACGTGATGAAACAAAGCTTCCCTGAATTGGGTTTGACAAGACAGGATTGTATCGAAACAAACTGGATTAACTCTACTGTATATCTTGCTGGCTTCTCAAATACTACTCAACCTGAAGATTTGCTTGAAAGAACGAATCCGAACAGGGAGTATTACAAAGCCAAGTCGGACTATGCCAAAGAAGCCATACCTGAACAGGCACTTGAAGGGTTATGGGAGAAGCTTTATGAAGAAGAGAGTCCTATAGTAGTTTTTACTCCTTATGGTGGAATGATGAGCCGAATTTCAGAATCTCACACTCCTTTCCCTCATAGAAAAGGTACCAAGTTCATGATTATGTACTATACCAGATGGCAAGATGCAAAGGAAAACGTTGCGAAGCACATAGACTGGGCTAGGAGGGTTTACAATTACATGACACCTTATGTTTCGAAGAATCCAAGGGAAGCATATGCGAATTACAGGGATCTTGATCTGGGCACCAACAGGAATGCTAACACTAGTTTTGCTGAAGCAAGTGTTTTTGGTACCAAGTACTTCAAGGATAATTTCTACAGGTTGGTGCATGTGAAGACCGAAGTTGATCCCGACAATTTCTTCAGGCATGAACAAAGCATCCCATCTCTCTCCCACTACATATGAGATGAAGAGATTGAAGTCGAATTTCTTCGCAATGAAAGCTTATATGGATAGTTGTATCACTACTTTCTTTAATACTTCAGCTAAATAAAAATTGTCATGCTCTGTAGTCATGCCATCTTGTGGTTTATTTATTATAAATAGAAAGACTTTGCTTTAAATAATCGTTGAAGAAGAATGATGAAAATGTTTAAAATTAAAATGGTCATCCTCTCCAGCGCGCGTGCACAAATTCAGATAAACAAAAGCACGAAAAGAAAAAAAACTCATCCTTGGGTGACGATAAAAGCAGAAACTCATGGTGGAAAGAGAGGAGAGAGAGAGAAGAGAGAGAGAGTGGTGCCAATTCCTTAGGTTTCAATATCACATAAAAAACCAAGGAGTCGGCTGGTTGCAAAATCACTTTGCAGTGCTGGAATCTCACCAACGAAGAAAATTCACACAAGAGAATTTTTATTGAATTCAAAATTTGATCCCTTCTTCCTCTTACAATATTTCCTTAAATACTCAAACAATTTACTAGGAAAGCAACAAAAAAAGGAAATTTAAAGCAATAAAATCGGACACATGACAGCTTTAATCAAATAACAAAATTAAAGTGAATAGATTCCCGGAAACAATGGTATTTTGGGACATCAGCAGCTACATTGATGGCAGGATCTCTTCTATATTGTGCTCTTCCTCAACGTCTTCTTTCCTCTCTTGAATTGCCCCTGATCTGTATTGATGTTAATGCCCACATCCTCAACGTCTTCTTTTCCCTTCTTCATTGCCCCCTGATTTGCATCAGAGAGGAACCATTCTGACAACTTTTTTGGTTCTTAGAAAAAAAGAAGAAATTGTTGATTCATTGAACTACGTTCCAACGAGAATTATTATCCAGGGACCATCTTCTTGTCTTTTCTTTGGAAATGTCTGAGCATTTGTTGGTTCAGTGTCAGGAAACATGGAGAATACGGAAAAGATACTTATCATGGCAGGGAGTGCAGCATTGGTGCGAACCATACCCAGTGGTTTTCATGTGTTTCAGAGAAAAGGCATGTCATATATTATATCTTAAGGCATCGTTAGGCGTATCTCGCTTTCTTGGAATGACTAGGGACTGAATCTTTGCCATATCCTACATCATCTCTCTACACAAACGGTTGCCGACAACTTTGCAAATTTTTCTTACACCATTAATGATCTTTATCGCAATACAAAAAAAGGATCAATTAAAAACGGAAAAAAATTATTATTGTTGATGGTTTAATGAATTAACAACTTAATATGTTTAACAACAACAAAAATGATTATTAAATAATAATAATTTATTTAAAAAAAATATTTATAGAATCGGCAACCATCCATAGTGCAAATAAAGAATGTATTGTAGTTGTATAGATATAGTTGTCTAGTTTGTCTCATTTAGATCATAACTTTTGTAATGTTTTCTTTGTCATGACTGTTAAAAATATAATCGATTATTTTTTTTAGAAAAAAAACATGATTAATGATTATATTAATTCAAGATCAAATGAAAAGTGTAATTAACACACATTCAAGAGTTAAGATTTTGTTGGGAAATATTCTCCAACATATATTTCATAGAATAGAGTATTGATTTATTTATAATTAATTAATTACAAGTAAAAAAAACTATCTCATACGATATTACTTACAGATTCTATCAATTTGAATGCATTGTCTGATCAATTGTTTTTGGTTAAGATCCTCTTAAGCTTAAGCTTTTGTTTCCTCTCTCTAGTAATAGTTTCTCACCATACGTCATGGCTGTGCAAAATGCATGGTGAGAAACTCAAGTTTTTGTTTCCTTTTTCTGCTAAAACGCTTTCTTCACTTCCCGAAAAATGAATCTTCAATATGCATAGAATTGGCTTGGACCAAGAAGCAGCAGCCTGATCAGGAGTAAGTGATATCGAACAAGTGGTAGAGGCGTACATGCTCAAGAGAGTACCTGAAATTCAAAAGCAACTGAATTTCTGCAGTTCGGGAGATGAAGTCAGAAAGACGTGAAACTCGCCTAGTTGATGTGTTTCGGTGTTGATGTTAATGCCCACATCCTCAACGTCTTCTTTTCCCTTCTTCATTGCCCCCTGATTTGCATCAGAGAGGAACCATTCTGACAACTTTTTTGGTTCTTAGAAAAAAAGAAGAAATTGTTGATCCATTGAACTACGTTCCAACGAGAATTATTATCCAGGGAACCATCTTCTTGTCTTTTCTTTGGAAATGTCTGAGCATTTGTTGATTCAGTGTCAGGAAACATGGAGAATACGGAAAAGATACTCAATGGTTTTCATATGTTTCAGAGAAAAGGCATGTCAAATTGGAAAAGATTTATTGAAACGTCAGGATGAGGTATTTGATGTGTTTTGTATGTTTGAAGCTATGGTTCATACTCAGTTTTCAGCAAAAATCCAGATCCTTCGATCGGATAATGGGGGGAGTACGTGAATCATAACTTCGCAGAATTTTTCCAAAAAAAGGGATATTGCATGAGTTATCCTGTAGTCATACTCCACAACAAAACGGAGTGGCAAAACGGAAAAACTGACACATCCTAGAAACAGCAAGGGCATTATTATTTGGAGCACAGGTGTCGAGTAGATACTGGAACGATGACATTACTACTGCTGTCTATTTATTGAATAGGATGCCATCTAAAGCCTTGGACTTCAAGACTCCACTACAGGAACTGTCACAACATGTTACTCTACCATCCATTTTGTTGCTTGCACCACGAGTGTTTGGCTGCGTAGCATTTGTTCACATCCATAAACATCTACGAACAAAGCTGGAACCATGTGTTGTGCGTTGTATGTTTCTGGGGTATGGCTCTAATAAGAAGGGATTCCGCTGCTATGATTCTAAAACAAAACGACTCTATACAACAATGGATGTTACCTTTCTAGAATCAGAATACTTCTATACATCCACGGCATCCACTTCTCCTCTCCAGTGGGAGACACGGAATGAAGATGAGAAGTGGTGGACTGTGACTGAAGCTGATGGTGGTGATATTTTTGAGGGAAATATGAAATCAACAGCCGTGACCGAAGCTGTTGATGGTGGTGATAATACTGCCGTGACCAAAGCTGTTGATGGTGGAGATAATACTGAAGTTATAGCCGTGACTGAAGCTGATGAAGGTGGTGATATTATTAAGGGAACTGGACCCGTGACTGAACAGGGAAATAGACCCGTGACCGAAGCTCATAGTGGTGATAATTTTGAGGGAATTGAAGCTGCTGAGAATAATGTGGTATTGATAGAAAGAGTGACAGATGAAGATGATGCAGAGATAGAAAGCATAGCATCTGACGGCAGAAGTAAATCCCCCTCTCTTCCCTCTCCTCTAGTACCCGACAATGACACTCCTCTAGTACCCGACAATGACACTCCTCTACATGAGAATATTCCTGAGGTAATCTCTCATACACTACCCACCGATAACTCTTTGAATTCTCCAGTTATCTATAACTTACCTTTCAGGCAGAATAGAGGCAAGCCTCCATCCAGGTACTCACCAGACACTACAGGGAAAAAGGCAAAGTACCCCGTCTCCAATTATGTTTCCACACAAAGGCTGCCAATGTCACTCAAAGCCTTTGCGTACAAGTTGTCCACTGGCAATATTCCTTCGGGAATCTATGAAGCAGTAGCAGACCCCAAATGGTCCCAAGCAATCCAAGAAGAAATGACAGCCTTGGAGAAGAACCAAACATGGGAAATCGTCACACTACCACAAGGGAAAAGGACCGTTGGGTGTAAGTGGGTATTTTCAATCAAATATCAGGCAGATGGATCCATTGAGCGACACAAGGCAAGGTTGGTAGCGAAGGGGTACACACAAATCAGCGGGATAGATTATCAAAAGACATTTTCCCCGGTAGCAAAATTGAACACAATCAGAATTTTGTTATCCATGGCTGCAAATTTAGATTGGCCATTGCACCAATTTGACGTAAAAAATTCCTTTCTTCATGGAGACCTTGAAGAGGAGGTATATATGGATATCCCACCAGGATATAGTTCCAACACACCTGGAATGGTCTGCAGGTTACAACAGGCTTTATATGGACTAAAACAGTCTCCACGTGCATGGTTTGGTCGATTTAGCATGGCTATGAGAAAGTACAGGTTTCAGCAAAGCGACTTCGATCATACTCTCTTCCTTAAGCAGCAACGAGGAAAGTCAACTGTCCTGATAATTTACGTAGATGACATGATCATTACAGGAGATGATGAAGAAGAAATTAAAAGATTACAAAAGCAGCTATCCGCCGAGTTTGAAATGAAGAATTTGGGAGGACTTAAATACTTTCTTGGGATTGAAGTGGCTAGATCGAATCGGGGAATTTTTCTCTCACAAAGAAAATATGTATTGGACCTACTAACTGAGGTAGGAATGCTAGACTGCAAGCCGACAGACACCCCAACGATTCAGAATCAAAAACTCGGAATGTACCCCGATCAGGAACCCGCTGACAAAGAAAAGTACCAACGGTTGGTAGGTAAATTAATTTACTTATCTCACACTCGTCCAGAATCTCATATTGTGTCAGCGTAGTTAGCCAATTCATGCATTGTCCTAGCAAGGATCACATGGATGCAGTTAGCCGAATACTACAGTATCTAAAATCTGCTCCAGGAAGAGGGCTTATGTTCTCCAAGAATGGTCATTTAAATGTTGAAGGATACAGAGATGCTGACTGGGCAGGAAATGTGGTTGATAGAAAATCTACATCCGGATATTTCACGTTCATTGGAGGAAACTTGGTTACATGGAGAAGTAAGAAACAAAAGGTAGTTGCGTTGTCAAGCGCGGAGGCAAAATTCAAAGGAATGGCTAAGGGTCTTTGCGAACTCCTTTGGGTTAGAAGATTACTCTCCGAAATTGGCTTCACTCCCAAGTCAGGAATGAATCTATATTGCGACAACAAAGCCGCAATTGCAATTTCTCAAAATCCAATCCAGCATGACTGAACGAAGCATATCGAGATAGACCGACATTTCATCAAACAGAATCTTGAAGAAGGAGTGATCCACTTCCCTTTTGTCAGATCAGAAGATCAACTCGCGGATATGCTCACAAAGGCAGTCTCGAACAAAAACTTTCATGGCTCACTTAGCAAGTTGGGCATCGAAGACATCTTTGCACCAACGTGAGGGGGAGTGTTAGCGTGAGCTGTACAGATTAGGAAGTAATGTTGGCATGAGCTGTAGAGTCCAATATAGGAAATTATATTTTGCAATTAATTGTATCCCGATTTGTATGGGATTATTATTACTTGTCGTATTTGAGTTATCTTTGTAAAGAGTTCTCTATATGAAGAGAGACTTTGTAACAGATTTAAGATATGAAAAACAGAGAGGTATTCCCAGAATTGTCATGGTTTTCTAACTATTTCTCATGCATATTAAATATTATTCACTCACCTGACTTAAAAGCAAACAAGGTTTAAAAGCAGAATGCTGATGAAACTTTACTGATATCCCGCAAGTTGAATATTGGGATTATCGGAATATATAAAAGAAGATATACTCAAAAATAACTCAAAAGAAGTAAAATACCTTTAATAACATATCTAAGAGTTTAACTCATAATCCTATGTGTTTTCGAATTAAACTATGTATATCTCACAAAACTTAAAAACAAAGGTTTCTTCCGAAATCCAATTCAAATTACACAATTCATAAAATTGATAATAATTCATCAAATAAGCCTCAATTATCCATCAAACCAATATGAAATACTTATATTTCATCTAAGGACCATTCTGTAATTTTCTTATATTTTTAGGGTCAAATTATAATTTTTATCAAATTGAATGACCAATTGAACTCCTCATAATTTCATAACTATACTGAAATTTTGCCCCTAATTCAACCTCAATTCTGTCCAGAATCTCTAATTTTACTCCAGGGACCAAACTGTAATTTTTCCAAAGTTCAGGGACCAAACTGAAATTTTCACAAAAAGGACCAAAATGAATTTTCATCATCTTCAACCTCAGCCCAGAATTTCAGCAAGGGATTTTCGAAATTTCTCAACATTATTTCACCATTTATCAACATTTTCTTACACCAAACATATCAACTAACTTCAAAATCATCTACAATCAAACCTATTAACCATTACCCAACATATTCAACCTTTAACATCTCCCTAAATTCATCTTTCAAACCCAAATCAAATCCTCAAACCCTAATAATCAATACAAGAAAAAATCGTAGCTAATAATCACACTTACAGATAATAAAACATACACATTATGTTAACAACTTATTTCTCCTTCTTCTCCTCTTTTCTTTTCCTCTTTTCTCTTCTTCTTTCTTTCTCTCTTCCCGTTTCTCTCTCTAATTTCAGATCTATTTCCCTTTTTTTTCTCTTCCAAATCTACTTCTCTCTTTCTATTCTATTTATATTTACAAACTTATACAATTACTACAACACCCTTAACCTAATTCTAAGCCACTAAGGGCATTCATGTATTTTCCTTTTTAAAAATTTCAAAACACTACATGAACGGTGATTGTTCGGGTCTTTCTATAAACCATATTGGTTCCACATCTCTACCCTTATAAAACTTTTTCCTTAAATAATGTCATTTGTGTTCCTGCTATGAAAAAAAATTGATTTCGATATCTCAATTCTGTTCCTCCAAAAATGTTTTCATTGAATTCTTACCCACTGCTTTTCTTGTAAAGGACATTCACACGGGGGCAATATTGCTGACGGGCACCACTAAAGATGACGTTTATGAATGGTCGGTATCCTCACCATTGTTCGCCTTTCCCTCCATTAAAACAACTTTGTCCGAGTGGCATCACCGATTAGGACATCTAGCGTTTTCAATTATGAAACAAATTGTTTCCCATAATAAAATTGATTTTATACTCCATTAGTTAATAATTTTTCATTTAATGTGTGTCTGAGTAATAAGAGCCATAAACTTTCGTTCGCTCAATCAACAATTATTTCCAATTCACCTCTTGAAACTATCTTTTATGATGTTTGGGCATCTCCAATCATTTTCACCAATGATTTTAAATATTATGTAATTTTTGTGGACCATTTCACTAGATACATCTGGTTCTATCCTCTTATGCATAAATTTGATGTCAAAAATATTTTTATCCGATTCAAAGCTGTTTTCAAAAAACATTTTGATAAAACAATCAAAACACTATATTCTGACAATGGCGGTGAATATATTGCCCTTACCGATTTTCATTCAACAAATGGTATTTCACATGTTATTACTCCTCCCCATACACCTGAGCACAATGGCTTCTCTGAACGACGACATCTTCATATTGTCAAAACTGGATTAACATTACTCTTTTCATGTTTCTCTACCTCATAATTATTGGCCTTATGTTTTTGCATTGACAGTTTATCTCATCAATCATATGCCAACATCTACACTAAATCTCTCACCTCTTCCAGTACACATGAACAAAGCATAAATACACACACACACACTTAAAATCATGTTTTAACTCGTGAAATCATATACGAGTCAAATGTATGAACCTGGTAAAATGAGGTCAGAAACTTTAAACCCACTAAAATCGATTCTGACTCGGTAAAATCATAATATCAGGAACTTTACTTCTCTAGCTGCATCCATCCCAGTTGCAGAATGCCAGGGAAGGCTGCTTCAAGATTTGCAAGAAAAGGGTAACCAAGATAACATTAATTGCCTCTGCAACAGTTGCAGCATCTAAAGGCTCCCAGTTTCAACTGGATTGAAATAACGAATTTCCGACTCAGCAAACCTAGCAAATCTATATTGCCGAATGTAAGCACCATGGCCACCTTTGGCACAATCAGCAGAGGGCAGAGCATTGAGGAATAATGGGAGTTTCTCCTTGAATTGTGATGCAGATGGATGATCATTATTCAGATCAGATTCACACCAATAGATTGTTTGTTTTAAATTTATTAGTTTTTATCTAATGAAATTCTATAAACATAATTGTTTTGCATTGTATTTTTAAGTTATTTTAAATCATATATGAACTTTAACTAATAATGTTTTATAGACATAATTATATTGTATTGTATTTTTAAATATTTTAATTATGAATTTATGATTTTTCTACGAAAATATTTTACCTGTGATTTTATGATTTTTCAAAATATTTTATGTAGGATTTTACGATCCAAATTTACGATTCGAGTTTATATTATATTTCCATGTCGTGTAAAAAAAAAACCAATTTAACAACCTTGCACACACAAATATATATATATATATATATATCATTTTTCATATTTTCTTTCATCTTTTTTAAATATTATTAAAAGTAGGAACTAGTAGTATTAAGTAAATTCCATCAAATAAATAAGTAAATTATTACTTATACTCGAATCGGAGAAATACTGTAGCAATTATTACCTATACTCTAAATGGTGTCGGAGAAATAATGTAGCAATTCACTTTGAAGCATCTCAAGGAGCTGTAAGAAGGAAACGTTTTTCGATTATCTTTTACTGATTTAGACCTTCAGGATTGGACTGGACTTGTCACATAGAGAGACTATAGTGAGCATTAGACCTTTCCTCAAATTGGGCTAAACCCCATTAAGTAAATCTGGGTCCTTGAACTTTTAATAAATCATTTTTATAGATGACGAAGGAAAAACATAAGAACAAGTAGGGGCAAAAATAATTCAAGATCCTTTTTTTTTTTTCTTTCCAATGATTAGAGTATTTATAATTTAGGTTTTCACATAATGAGATCAATCTCTTTGCTGCATGTGCTTTGAAAAACACAATCTAATTTCAAACAAATTCTTTTGGATTTTTCACGTTA
Organism: Salix arbutifolia; assembly: GCA_025169955.1. Lineage (NCBI taxonomy): Eukaryota > Viridiplantae > Streptophyta > Magnoliopsida > Malpighiales > Salicaceae > Salix > Salix arbutifolia. Next base: position 18,082,032 of record CM045912.1, on the reverse strand, counting down.
CAATTCTGTTCATATTAATTAGTTATCAGCTCTGTTGATTAGTAGCAGCCCCCTCAGCTGATTGTCGTGCACTCTTATCTGCTGGTGTCATTTCCTACTTTTCAAATTGAAACTCAACTCAGTGTATGCCTTAGATTTTCTAGCTCGCATTTCATCGTGGCCAAATTTGAGATTACCTCTATGTGAATATTATTCACATGTGGCTTTAGCCAACATTTCAAATCGGTTGCTTCTTCGACTACGTGCATGCACCTTGTCATACGGAATTAAACAACCAAACTATATCTGCTGTGTCATTTCCTACTTTTCAAATTGAAACCCAACTCAGATCTAAAACATCTTAAAATTAAGTTGCCATTTTCTAATTAATTTTGAGTTTTATTCTTGGACTACATGTTACTTTCTATTTAAATTATATATGTTTTGTAAAGGTTGGTTTGTTTCAAGCTTGTAATCTTGTATGAGGATAGAATATTAAAAAATCATGAATTAGAGTCTATCTATGACTTCTTTTCTTTTGAAATTCTGTTTTCTTCCTTCTTAGATATTTCTAGTCTGTCCTCTGTGGTGTGGTAGTAAAAGGCTTGAGATCTACACAGTAAATCTCGAGTTCGAGTCAGGGTGTGCCTTTCTTGTAAGAGCCTAGGACAGCCGGAGTTTTATTCACTCACATGGGTCCATAAAGTATGCTTTTCCAGGAAATGTGGTTTCTGGAATCAAAAAAAAAAGAAGATATTTCTAGTCCTTATGTTTAGCCAAAACACTTGTCAAACTGACATAGGGTTACTTATTTCTATATGAATGCTCTTGAGGGGCGATTCAAGGCAACTTTTCCATTTGATTGCTTTCACTACATGCATGAACCTTGTCATATTAAACTTGGATGCTAATAAACTCTATATTTTATAAAATATACTTTGTGAGTTCAAGTGAATGATTAAAACTTCAATTATTTCAAGCTTTTACAAAAAAATCATGTCCTGACTCAAACTTGAGATCTGTTATGTAGATCGCAAGCTCTTTGTCATTACACTACATCTTTTAAGGATTGTTATAAAAAAAAAAGCAAGTTTTTTTGTTTCAAAATATTACTTTAGCCAATAATTCTTTGTGCAATTGGTATTATAATAGTTAATTCTCATTAATGCTGTTTTGGCTATAAATATTTCTATTTTAAAGTTCCTTCATGTGAAACCATATCAAGGTATATGGGTAAAGTAAAAAACTTCAAAATCTTGATTTTATCATTTTTTTTTAGGGTTGATTGAACTTGAGGCTACACAATGGAGCAATCCTTTTTCATTATATAATAATAATTTAACAAATAAAATTATGAGAACTCAAATTTGTTTTATTAAAGGGATCAATTGGATACATAACCACTAAATTAACTATACCTGATTGTGTTCCATTTCTTACATTTACAAATACTTAAAAGTTTTTTTTTATCAATTTTTTCCCTCTAACTTTTGTCACACGGAATTAAATTCATATGATATCTAGTTTTAATATATATAATTTTTTATTTTGTATTTCAGTTTTTATTTTTTTATTTAGTTTTGATCCCTTGATTTTTTTCGGTCCTTCTGAGATAGTTTTTAATTTCTTGTTTATATCTATATACCTCTGCTCTTAGTTTAGATTTTTTTTATTTTTATTAAATGCAAATTGCGTTAAAAAACATAGTAAGTTTAACTTTGGTGGTGTAAAATAAGAATGAAACTCTCTCTTATACATGAATAGAAAAATTATTTTGTATTTGTATATCATAAAAAACATGTGCAATATCCTTAATAGTCCCGGATTTAACTGTTGATTTTTGTCTTATTAGAGGGTATTATGGTTATTTTATTGTACCTAGAAACATTAAAAATCTAAATTACCCCTAGACTCATGGCTAAAATCATTATTCACCGAGAGGTAAAATAGTAATTTCACCATTACAATCCACAGTAATCTATGTCTAAATGTACAGTGAATTTTATTGTCCAAAACCCTGATCTCCTTTAGCTTTTTAGTTAGTATATATATTATTTAAATAAAAAATAATTTAAAAAATAGTATAAATAACGCTTTTAGACATGACTCATGCAGAATACAATTGACAATTTTCTAATATGTGCACATTTTTTTAAACATAATAGCTGCCATGTATAAATGTATAAGTGGGAAGAGACTTGTTCCCTTCCTCTGTACCCATATTCGATCTTTTCTTTGCGTGCCTGCCTATTGGGCGTGCAAGGTGTTTAGTAGGTTCGGACATTAGTTGTGGTTCTTGTAAGCTGACTCGGATATCCTGGTTATAAAAAAAAGTGCAAGGGAAAAAAAACCAAAAAACATGTATAAAAGGGGAAAAACATAAAAAAAAAATGTTAAAAAAATAGGTTTAGGGATTAGTCGTGGTGCGCATAAGTTGACATGAACACTTCAATTATCAAAAAAGAAAAGAAAAAAAGCATAAGTAGGAAAACACTGTAGCAATAAAAAAACAAAGTGGGTTAGTTGATTAGTCATGGTGCGCGTAAGCTGGCCTGGACACCCCGGTTATGAAAAAAATATATAAGTGGGAAAAAAGGGGGGAAATGTAAAAATAAGTGGGTCCGGGGATTAGTCGTGGTGCATGTAAGCTGGCTCTGACACCCCGATTATCAAAAAAAAAAATATAAGTGGGAAACAAAACAAGAAAAAAAAAGTGGGTCCAGGGATTAGTCGTGGCGGGCATAAGCTAGCCCAGACACCACGGTTATTGAAAAAACTAAAATAATGTTTACGCAAGAAAAAAAAAATTATGGTGTGCTTAAGTTGGCTCTGACACCCCAATTATAAAAAAACCAAAAAAATATATAAGTGAAAAAAAACAGAAAAAAAAAGTAAAAAAAGTAAAAAAAATAAGTCCGGTGTTTAGTCATTGTGTGCATAAGCTAGTCCGGATATCCCGGTTATATAAAAAAAGGACAACCTGGTTATATAAAAAATAAACAACCCAGTTATTAAAAAAAATACAAACAAAAGCATTATAGCAATCCACAATATTCTATGAAAAAAGCTATTGTGTTTTCCTTATACCATTTATCCTCACGTAATTTATATGTATAATAAGATAATGGAAATCTGTAAATGAAAGCAAAATTCAAAATGATTTAGGCAGATGGTTTTCACACCAAAATTGAGAAATTCACAAACGACAGCCTAAAAAGGAGGTTTAATAATCAACCTATTGATAAGATATGAAAAAAACGTGTTGGAGAAAAACAAAGATGTAGGAAGTTAACTGTTTTTTGTTAATTATGAATGAAATTGATAATACAAAGCTAGAAAAGAAGTTTGAATAAGTCAACATGATTTTCTTATAACGAAATTAACCTTATCCATACAGTAAATTGTGTTTACTTTTCGTAATTGCTTTTCAATTTGTTTCCTAGTATGACGTTAATGATTTGAAACCATAGACGTCAATTCAATTATAATGTCATAATTCAACGTGTCATTGCAAGAAATGAGGAGCAACATTATATCTCTAAGATAATGTAAGGATTAAACCAATTTCCTGTCAAATGATCACAGCTCCTCTCTATAAAAGAACACCTCGAGACATCAATAGTTGAAGACAAGCCAGAGAAACAAGAAATCAGGCAAAATGGTGCATTCAAGAGCTTCCTTACTTTCAGTATTTCTGATTCTACTCCTATCTCCATTTATAGTTTCAGCTACACTTCAGGATAGGCTTCTAAAATGTCTCTCGAGAAACTCAGACTCACCCTTTCCCTTTTCCACTGTCTTGTATGCTCCACAAAACTCTTCTTTCACTAGTGTTCTACAATCTACTGCTCAAAACCTCAGGTTCACCTTGCCTTCAGTACCGAAACCTGAGTTTATCTTCACTCCGTTACGAGAATCTCATATCCAAACTGTTGTTATATGCTCTAAACAGCTTGGAATTCACCTTAGAGTCCGCAGTGGGGGGCATGATTTTGAGGGACTCTCCTTCGCTTCAGAAATGGAGACACATTTCATTCTTGTAGACCTCGCGAAGCTCCGGTCCATCAGCGTTGATGTTGAGCACAACAGAGCGTGGGTTCAGGTGGGTGCCACGAATGGTGAGCTGTACTACAGAATTTCTGAGAAAAGCAAAACTCATGGCTTCCCAGCTGGTACTTGCCCGAGCTTAGGTATGGGTGGGCACATTTCAGGAGGCGCGTATGGTGCCATTATGCGAAAATATGGCCTCGGAGCGGACAACGTCGTTGATGCACATCTAGTTGATGTTCACGGAAGACTTCTGAACCGAAAAGCGATGGGCGAAGATCTTTTCTGGGCCATCAGAGGAGGTGCAGGGGGGAGCTTCGGAATTGTCACCGCCTGGAAGGTAAAATTGGTTCCCGTACCATCAACCGTGACAGTATTTACCTTTACCAAGACGTTAGAACAAGGAGCAACTAAGATCCTATATAGATGGCAACAAATTGCTGATAAACTAGACGAGGATCTTTTCATCAGAGTACAAATTCAGACAGCCAATGTCAGTAGCCAAGGCAAAAGAACTATTACCACCTCTTACAACGCCTTGTTTCTTGGTGATGCCACGAGACTTCTCGACGTGATGAAACAAAGCTTCCCTGAATTGGGTTTGACAAGACAGGATTGTATCGAAACAAACTGGATTAACTCTACTGTATATCTTGCTGGCTTCTCAAATACTACTCAACCTGAAGATTTCCTTGAAAGAACGAATCCGAACAGGGAGTATTACAAAGCCAAGTCGGACTATGCCAAAGAAGCCATACCTGAAGAGGCACTTGAAGGGTTATGGGAGAAGCTTTATGAAGAAGAGAGTCCTATAGTAGTTTTTACTCCTTATGGTGGAATGATGAGCCGAATTTCAGAATCTCACACTCCTTTCCCTCATAGAAAAGGTACCAAGTTCATGATTATGTACTATACCAGATGGCAAGATGCAAAGGAAAACGTTGCGAAGCACATAGACTGGGCTAGGAGGGTTTACAATTACATGACACCTTATGTTTCGAAGAATCCAAGGGAAGCATATGCGAATTACAGGGATCTTGATCTGGGCACCAACAGGAATGCTAACACTAGTTTTGCTGAAGCAAGTGTTTTTGGTACCAAGTACTTCAAGGATAATTTCTACAGGTTGGTGCATGTGAAGACCGAAGTTGATCCCGACAATTTCTTCAGGCATGAACAAAGCATCCCATCTCTCTCCCACTACATATGAGATGAAGAGATTGAAGTCGAATTTCATCGCAATGAAAGCTTATATGGATAGTTGTATCACTACTTTCTTTAATACTTCAGCTAAATAAAAAATGTCATGGTCTGTAGTCATGCCATCTTGTGGTTTATTTATTATAAATAGAAAGACTTTGCTTTAAATAATCGTTGAAGAAGAATGATGAAAATGTTTAAAATTAAAATGGTCATCCTCTCCAGCGCGCGTGCACAAATTCAGATAAACAAAAGCACGAAAAGAAAAAAAACTCATCCTTGGGTGACGATAAAAGCAGAAACTCATGGTGGAAAGAGAGGAGAGAGAGAGAGAGAGAGAGAGTGGTGCCAATTCCTTAGGTTTCAATATCACATAAAAAACCAAGGAGTCGGCTGGTTGCAAAATCACTTTGCAGTGCTGGAATCTCACCAACGAAGAAAATTCACACAAGAGAATTTTTATTGAATTCAAAATTTGATCCCTTCTTCCTCTTACAATATTTCCTTAAATACTCAAACAATTTACTAGGAAAGCAACAAAAAAAGGAAATTTAAAGCAATAAAATCGGACACATGACAGCTTTAATCAAATAACAAAATTAAAGTGAATAGATTCCCGGAAACAATGGTATTTTGGGACATCAGCAGCTACATTGATGGCAGGATCTCTTCTATATTGTGCTCTTCCTCAACGTCTTCTTTCCTCTCTTGAATTGCCCCTGATCTGTATTGATGTTAATGCCCACATCCTCAACGTCTTCTTTTCCCTTCTTCATTGCCCCCTGATTTGCATCAGAGAGGAACCATTCTGACAACTTTTTTGGTTCTTAGAAAAAAAGAAGAAATTGTTGATTCATTGAACTACGTTCCAACGAGAATTATTATCCAGGGACCATCTTCTTGTCTTTTCTTTGGAAATGTCTGAGCATTTGTTGGTTCAGTGTCAGGAAACATGGAGAATACGGAAAAGATACTTATCATGGCAGGGAGTGCAGCATTGGTGCGAACCATACCCAGTGGTTTTCATGTGTTTCAGAGAAAAGGCATGTCATATATTATATCTTAAGGCATCGTTAGGCGTATCTCGCTTTCTTGGAATGACTAGGGACTGAATCTTTGCCATATCCTACATCATCTCTCTACACAAACGGTTGCCGACAACTTTGCAAATTTTTCTTACACCATTAATGATCTTTATCGCAATACAAAAAAAGGATCAATTAAAAACGGAAAAAAATTATTATTGTTGATGGTTTAATGAATTAACAACTTAATATGTTTAACAACAACAAAAATCATTATTAAATAATAATAATTTATTTAAAAAAAAATATTTATAGAATCGGCAACCATCCATAGTGCAAATAAAGAATGTATTGTAGTTGTATAGATATAGTTGTCTAGTTTGTCTCATTTAGATCATAACTTTTGTAATGTTTTCTTTGTCATGACTGTTAAAAATATAATCGATTATTTTTTTTAGAAAAAAAACATGATTAATGATTATATTAATTCAAGATCAAATGAAAAGTGTAATTAACACACATTCAAGAGTTAAGATTTTGTTGGGAAATATTCTCCAACATATATTTCATAGAATAGAGTATTGATTTATTTATTTATAATTAATTAATTACAAGTAAAAAAAACTATCTCATACGATATTACTTACAGATTCTATCAATTTGAATGCATTGTCTGATCAATTGTTTTTGGTTAAGATCCTCTTAAGCTTAAGCTTTTGTTTCCTCTCTCTAGTAATAGTTTCTCACCATACGTCATGGCTGTGCAAAATGCATGGTGAGAAACTCAAGTTTTTGTTTCCTTTTTCTGCTAAAACGCTTTCTTCACTTCCCGAAAAATGAATCTTCAATATGCATAGAATTGGCTTGGACCAAGAAGTAGCAGCCTGATCAGGAGTAAGTGATGTCGAACAAGTGGCAGAGGCGTACATGCTCAAGAGAGCACCTGAAATTCAAAAACAACTGAATTTCTGCAGTCCGGGAGCTGAAGTCGAAAAGACGCGATACTCGTCCAGTTGATGCGTTTCGGTGTTTGCTGAATTCCATCATTTAGGCCTCGAAATCGTCTTTTTTGCCATTTTAGAGAAGTTTTGTTTTAGCTATAACTTTTGATTCTCAAGTCCAAATCGCCTTCCGTCAATTCCAGCTTGCTCAGGATTTATAGCCTTTTCAATTTCTGCATTTATCTCAAATTTGCTATATTTGGCAATTTTATTAATGAGCGTCGTTTCCTTATCCGACATGGTTACGCTAGGGTTTCTGCTTTAAATATGGTTGTAAGCTTCTGGCCGAATTACCTATTGTTTTATTGAATAAAGTTTTGATTTTTCCTGAGAGTTCCTCTCCTTCTACTTTATTTACGGAATATCGATGTTAGTCATATTCCTTTGTAATTTTCTACTGCGTCAGTAAAACTGACCTTCAAGAGTGACTGCAGCATATCCAGTCATCCAAGAATATCTGCTTCGGAGATATTGCGAAATGAGGGAGTCAAATAAATTAAATGCAAATGGTTTTGTATCATTTCAGGTTTTCTTTTCTTTTCTTCTTAAGAATTTTAAAATGAAAAAAATAATAATTTGTTCTTGCTTTTTCATTTCCATTTCCTTTTTGAAAATTTAAAAATAGTAGTGCTTTCAAAATTTAAAAAACGCAAAAGCAATAGCTAATTAAATTGTAGTGCTTTCAAATTTCTAGATGATGATAGAAATATCAGATAATGTTATCGTTATTAATCTTCTCCTGAGGCTCTCCAGTTGACAGCTAGTAGTTTCTTTTATTGGTTTGTTATTCAACTCCACAGTTTTCTCTACGTTGCTCTACTTTTCTGCACTAAGCTTGGTAGCTCGTAAAATGTAAAGAGTTCGAATCACGTCTTACAACGTGATCATCAATGCCAGACATAATTAGCATACAGTTTACTATTCGATATTTTGTAAATTATTCATCAATTTGCTGTATTTTATTGAATAATTTAGATCTGAACATCACAGAAAAGCTTGCTTACTACACATCGTTTAGGGATTGCAATTATTTTTTATTTAACCACATTATTACAGCAAATCAAGGACGCCTGTCCTGTAAAGAACACCTGAACATTCATGGTGACCTAACCGCCCTCCTTTCTGGCCCTGGGTTACTCTTCAACTTCTCTATCTCATGTGAAGTGGAAGAGGTGGGATGCTTTGTTCATGCCTGAAAATGTTGTCAGGATCAACTTTGCTCTTCACCAACGCCAATCTGTAGAAGTTACCCTTGAAGTATTTAGCTCCCCAAACACTTGCCTTCATAAAGCTAGTTTTAGTATTCCTGTTGGTGCCCAGATCAAGATCCCTGTAATTCACATATGCTTCCCTTGGATTCTTCGAAACATAAGGTTCCATGTACTTGTAAAGCTCCCTGATCCACTTTACGTGCTTTCCAGCATTCCCTGAAGCATCCTGCCAGCCAGTTACATACTGGATCATGAATAGGTCACCCTTTCTATGGGGAAAAGGAGTCTCAAACTCAGAGATTTTGCTCATCATCCCACCGAAAGGATTCCATATCATGAAAGCTCCCTCTTCTTTGAAAAGCCTTTTCCAAATACCTTCCAGTGCAGATTCAGGAATAGGTTCTTGGACAAAATCTGACTTGGCTTTGAAGTAGCTCTTCAATAAGTTATTTGCTTCTAGTAAAGCTTCAGAAGGTGTATTATTCGGATAGCTGCCAGTGAATAGCACAGATTCGAGCCAGGTAGTTTCGATGCAATCCTTCTGTGTCAAGCCCAGTTCTGGAAAGCTAGATTCCATTACCTCTAGGAGTCTCTTGGCATCTCCAAGAAACAAGGCATTGTAGGAAGTTGTGATAGTTCTATTGCCTCTGGTACCAGCTGTCTGAATGCTAACTCTAATGAAGAGATCTTCGTCGAGTTTGTCAGCAACTTGCTGCCATCTGTAAAGGAGCTTGGTGGCACCTTGTTCCAAGGTCCTAGTAACTGTAAAAACTGTTACAGTTTCTGGAACAGGAACCAGTTTTACTTTCCAGGCAGTAATAATACCAAAGCTTCCTCCTCCTCCTCCTCTGATTGCCCAAAACAGTTCTTCTCCCATGGCTTTTCTATCAAGAATCCTGCCATGAGCATCGACTATGCGAGCATCAAGGACATTGTCAGCACCGAGACCATATTTCCTCATCATAGGACCATAAGCACCACCTGTAATGTGCCCACCAATGCCTAAACTGGTGCAAAGGCCAGCAGGGAAACCATGCGTTTTACTTTTTTCAGCAATCCTGTAGTAAAGTTCACCATTTGTGGCGCCTGCCTGAACCCAAGCGCTATTATCTTGGATGTCAACGTCAACAGACCGTAGCTTGGCGAGGTCTATAATAATGAAAGGGGATTCAATTGCAGAAACATAAGAGACAGCCTCGTAATCATGGCCTCCACTGCGAACTCTAAAGTGAATTCCAAGCTTTTTGCAGCAAACAACCGCTGCTTGAATGTCGGATTCGTTGAATGGTGTGAAGATAAACTCTGGCTTTGGTACTGAAGGCAACGTGTACCTAAGGTTTTGAGCAGTAGAAAGTAAAACTGCGGTGAATGAAGAGTTATTAATCGGAGTGTACAGGGCAGTGGAGAAAGGAAAGGAGGATTCTGAAGTTGCCGAGAGACATCGTAGAAACCTATCCTGAATCGGGTATGGAGATACAAAAGGAGATAGGAGTAGGACTACAAGTATCGAAAGAATGGAAGCACTTGGAAGCACCATTTTTGCCCAACTATTTCTCTACAAAGTGTCCTGAATTGGCTTCTGTATCTAAACCCGAAGCCCCAAGATTACTTATATAGTAATTTTGGTGAGTGCAAGTCACATTACTCGGGGATTAAATGTAATGAATTTTATTATAATATTCTCAACAACCAACACGTAATCGATCTATGCTGTTGCCATGTGAAGTTCATGCTTTGATAAATATTTTACCTGACTTTTCTGTTCTTCAGAAACTAGACGGACGGAAACTTGTTCTGGCCACCATTTGGTTTCTCATTATATTACTTCATTCACATGCTCTTAACCATTTCATCGTGATTGGAGCTATCTGCGTTAGACTAACTGAGTTCAGACTGGTTCCAACCCTTCGAGATTCTGAAACAACTTGCCTCTGCAACTATTGATTCCACTGGTAGGAAGGAGAACGTTATTCGTTTTCATACTTTAATTTAGCCCTAGCCCGCAGCCAATCAAGAATTTGAAACTACAATTCTTAATTGATTACTATTCGCGTATATATACCATTTGGTTGGTATCTATCAAAAGTCATCTCTTAATTATGTTTTCTAGTCATCATTCGACGACTCTCTTTTTTTTTCTTTCTTTCAAACTGGGTCACTTCAAGTTCCAAGAGAATTGTCGGTAGTACCATTGAATTGAATATCCATTTCAGCGTAGCAATTCGCTAACACCCTAGATTTAAATCCCACCATTGAAATGGTTTTAGCTGAGTTTTTCTTTTTACGTAGAAGAATATTTATCTTTTTGCTGTATTTTCTATTGCCTACTGCTGTGGTTGTTTTTATTTTTTTATACATTATCATTAATCCAGTAATAAGCAAGGGATTGTGATCTACATTATTACCCGAAACTCCATCCTAAGTTTTCCCTGGAAAAAGCACCGAAATCTTGAACGACTAATACAGAATTCGTCGAAGTTAAGGATTTCTGTCGGGTCAAAGATTGTAGGCCTCCAAGAAATTACGAAACCTACAAAAATAGAAAAGCCTGGCCCAGAGAACGAGCCAACCCCGCACTTGGCGCCTCAGGTCCACGGTAACATAGAATATATGCCCATTGCAATACATAGTTTACTTTTCTCTTAGCAGCCGACATTGAAGACCTGCTATCGTATGCTTTGAATTTTTTCATATTTTTTTTTCATTGAAGTGATGCTTGAAATACGGTTGTTGCTTTTTAAAATATATTTAAAAAAATATTAAAATATTTTTTTATTTTTTAGAAATTATTATTTTTTAAATCACTATATCAAAATAATTAAAAAATAAAAAAAAATAAATTAAAATTTTCAAAAATAAATACGCTATCAATATATTTTAATCAGTTATTATATATATATAAACCGCATGCAATTTTTATTGTTCATACAAATACAGATTACTATGGATTGCAATAATAAAATTACTATTTACTCTAAAGTCAAAAAAAATTAATCACTAGGACTAAGGTTATTTTTGACATTTCCAGAAGATATAAATAGTATTTCTGAATTTTTTACACAATAAAACTATTATGTTACCCCCTGGATGCTAAGAAAAGGATGCGGAACATAAAATCAAACCAAAAAACAGATCATTGGGTAATTTGGTTCGGAAATTTCTTCAAACAATCATATGCTCTATCTCTACGTATCAATACCATGTTGAGGCAAGCTCACTGCTCATTTAACATGAAACAAGGGTTGTTGATCTTTTGCCCTCTTCCATTGTCGTCTCCTTTGTCTGATCCTTTGCTTGTATTGATTTGTTTTATACAAGGATATGAAACTTTGAATAGTTATTAGAATAGTAAAATATGATTATTAAAGAATAATATAAATTATATTTTAGACTTCATTTATGAGCTTAAGCTTTTAGGTGAGATGGTTCCTTGACATGGTATCAGAGCCTTTTTGACCCAGCAGTCACGAGTTTGAATCTCATCACCCCCATTCTATTTGATAAAAAATAAACATAAAGTGATGTATATCTGTGCAAGTTTCAAGCCCAAAGGGCTTTCACTTGAAGGGATATGTTAGAGAATAATATAAATTATATTCTAGGACCTTACCTATGAGCTAAAGTTTTTAGGTGAGATGGTTCCTTAACATAATATCAGAGCCTTGTTGACCCAGCGGTCATGAGTTCGAATCTCACCACCTCCATTATATTTGATAAAAAAATAAAGCACAAGGTAATGTGGGCCTGTGCAAGTTTCAAGCCCAAAAAGTTTTCACTTGAGGGGGTGTGTTAGAGAATAATATAAATCATATTCTAGAGTCTCATCTAATAGCTTAAGCTTTTAGGTGAGATGGTTCCTTAACAATGATGATATTAAAAAGTGCAATCATTTGAGATTTTGAACAGTCATCGAGCTGTTTTTATTGCGTTTTACAAATATTTAAAAAAAATAAAAAATATATTTTTATTTTTCAAATTTAAATTATTTTTTTATGTTTTTATATTGTTTTGATTTGTTGATGTAAGAAAATATTATTCTTTTTTTATCTTAATGTATTTTCAGACAAAAAAATACTTATTAAAATAATCTAATTAAACCACGAGCATCATATCATATTATTGATGCTGTCCAAACCACGAAACTTAAGATTGAAAAGAAATTTAGAAAAGGGTTTAAACGAAAATGGATTGGAAGAAACCTTAAACAGTACATGCACTCACACAAAAGAAATAAAAAATCACAAATTCAAACTCTAAGAAGTTATTAAAAATAGTAAAAAAAAAAAAACTTAAATCTAGAAAAAAGAAAAAGAGAGAGGGACTTAAATTATAGAACTTGAAACCGTAAACAACAAAAAATTATTAAAAATGTTAAGCCTTGAAATGATGACAAACCTTCAAATAATACACACACATGTAATCAAAATATACAAAATATTTAAATCCCAGCTGCGTAATTGCTTTCTACTACTGTAGTTGGTCTGTAACTATATATGAATACCTGTAACTTCCCAAAATATCGAACTTGGGCACCTCAATCCTCCTCCATGAATTATCTACTTGTATTCTATACATTCCAAGTACCCAATTTAGTATATTACTATAGTTAAATAGGGATATTTTAATGACAATAAGAGGAGTTGTCAAAGCTCAGTATGATCAACAATGCGGTCGTTGCTTGAATCTGCAAGCTCAACCATTTCTTCTGCCTCGTCGTTGAGGCTGTGGTCCTGGGAAACTTCTGTCTGGTCGAAGAAATTATAGTCTTTTCCATGGGAAGTTAAGCAATCAGCTGATGGGTGAACAATGCCATATCCAAAGCCTTCGGCCGAATTGCAGTAGGTCTCTACGGTGCCATCCTCCTTCTCCAAGTTTACGTTGCTCAGGACTATGGTGCTGCAAGGAACTGTGTCACTGCAGGAAAACTTCATCGCTTTTGCACTCTTTGTAGTCCCGCTAATATTGCGGTACATAATCTGGCTAACTTTTACTGCTGATGTCTAAGAAAATGGGGGGAAGTTCTGATCAGATGACTAGGATAGTTATCAGAGAGTAGATTGTCAGATATGAATCCAGCACAAACAATGGAATATGTACCTGGTTTTGGCACGATTTCGGGGAATCACAGTAGAATTGGTCAATGATGATGGGGTTATCGACATTGTCCATCCTGACATTTTCAAAACGTACCCCACGAACATAACCATTACCTCCCTGCAGCATATAGATATCCAGAGAGGATTTTATCAGGGGGATTTTAGATTCATACTCCATCGAACATTCCTCAAGTCTTGCATGAGAATATAATTGAAACACTTCCATTAGAATCTGAACATTTTTAACCATGTCCTAGAGTATTACCTGCCAAGTCTTAATCCTGACGCCATTCGTTGTCTCCCTGATAACTGCAGTATCCAGGACCACCTTTGTGACTATGCCTGTTGAGTTGCCCTTCCCAAGACTTCCAATGCTGAGTGATAGAATTTAAAAGAAGAGGGTTAGTAATGAAAGCTAAGAATTTCAGTCCCAGCTCTTATGTATAGAATAATGGTAAAACTTGGCCTATAATATCTTCCCTTATGGGATATGGCATGATGTCTAGAATCTCATATTTAACTCAACCTGATTCCATGCCCCGGTCCACAATATATTCCCTTCATCTTAATCGCAGAGCTACCATTGACAATCGAGATGCAATCGTCACCTGAATATACCGTAGAATAAAAAAAAAAATGCAATCTGTCAACATGTATGCCAATCTTATCCCCAGGATCTCTATTCTAGTTATGATGATACTCTTTACTTGGAGAATAGATTAGGAAAATAATGGGGCTGAGGCCTGAAAACCTGTTCCAATTTTGCAATTCTGGAGAGCTACATTAGTTGATTGAGTAATATGGATTCCATCAGTGTTAGGACTGTCTCCAGGTGATGAGACACTAACTTCAGATATTCTCACGGATGCGCACTTGGAAATCACAAAATTCATCTGCTGGCTGTTCTTTATAGTAAGACCTTTTACTTTCACTGATGAGCTTGAATCAATGGTCAATGCCTGCAAACGCCTCATTTGTTAAATCCCTGACAATCTGCATAGTTTCTTTTTTCTCCCCGGAAGGATGAATTATATAATAAAGGGAAAAAGATCCTTACTGTTGGTGCTTCTCTGCAAGGCTGCAAAGAAAGAAAAAAGAGAGTTAAATTTAATTCTATTCAAGTAGTGAAGCAAGGATTAAACTATAGACTAGAATTTTTGAATAATCACATTGGTCTTGTTCTTTTTGCAAGATGACGCCCACCATTTGCTGCCTGATCCATCAATAACTCCATTCCCCTGGAAAAGGACTCCGTTCAGCTTGGTGAAATCAAGCCATAGTCGTGCGAGATTGGGGTCCCAGTTCTTAGGCTCGTCAGGTGCTACAATTGTTCCGTCTATCTGCAAAGTCGTAATGACAACAAATTGTTAAAGGTAAGATTATAATGCAACTGGTTCGACAAACGTCTGCCAAGAAAGTGAAAACAATTTCTGAAATATAAATTTGGATAGATTTCATTTGAAGCAACGTAACAAATTACCTGGATGATCAAGTTATCTGCACAAGGGCCCTTAAATCTTGTTGCATTAACTAAATAACGGCCACCGGAGGGAACCAAGAACACTGATTTTGGTACAGCACAGGCAGTGGCCCAAGCTTTCACAAATGCCTGGTAATATTAGAACGGAACATGTAACCTCATTAGGACTATAGTCAATGTTGTTTATTTTGAAATTCAAAAAGATAAAAAATAATTTGAACCTCGAAAGATCAATCATTCAAGTAAGTGACGCAGTACTGAAAACCTTTAAAATAATTTCAAGATTTCTAACACGCACCTGGGTGTCATCAGAAATTCCATCTCCAACAGCACCAAAGCTATCGACATTCACAAGAACCTTGCCACCTCGTTCACTAGTCCATGATGGGATATCGAAAAGTCCCACATCATCTTCATCATCTATCTCAAAGCTTTCAAGCTCTTCTAGCATGGCAAACCTGTTATAGACCAAGTTTTCAGCAGCTCCATTAACCAATATCAGCAAACCAAGCAAGGCAATGATGAATAATTTATCCATGATTGTGTAATGTGGATATTGTACTTGAACGATTGATTCATATAAATTGTTCCGAACATCGGATTTTAATTTATACATGCATATTAGATTTGGAAATGAAGGGTTTTGTGGGCTTATGTCTTCGCTTAAAAGTTCATGAAGGAGCAACCTGTTTTACAAGCCTCGTACTTGAAGTAAAGGGAAATAATAGTTTTTTGCTTTACTCTTCAACCAATAAACTTAAGTTCACTTTCTGCGTTTGCCCTGTCTTAGTTTCCAAGCAGAATTGACTAAAGCCTCCAAAGCTTGCTCCTCACCTCCTCTAATGGTCCAAGATGAACTCTGTCTACCATGATCAGCTCCTCCATGAACATTACTTCTATCAGCATCGAGGACATTGTGCGCAGAAAGGGTTTTTTTTTAATCAACATGGAGCTGTATGCACTTCGAATTCTGTATATTGTAAAGTTCACCATTTCTCAACACAACTACTTATTTTGGTGGTTTCAATATAATTTGCCTCAAAAAATCTATGTTCGGGACCTAACAGTGGCAAAATTACATATTGCTAACAAAAACATGGTTTCGAAGGCAGATTTTTCCCTTCCTTCTGACTAAACCATCTGACATTTGCAGCATTTGACGACAACATCAACTTTCTACGAAGATTTTTTCTCAGGAGAGCATAATTTTCCTACAAATTACTTTTGGCTTTAAATATTTCCTAGGCATGCATACAAAATTACTCCTCAATCTCTCTCTTTTTTTTTTAATGACCAGGATGTCTAAGTCAATTTATATGCACCATAACTAATCCTAGGACCCACTAAACACTCTACAAGTCTAATGGTCAAGTAAGGTACCATGCAGTGACAGACATATACAGAGAAGATCGAACCCAGATGCAGAGAAAAAAAACAGGTTCCTTTCCCGTTAGGACACGAACTCAAGTGCCTCCTCAATCTCTTTTTCTAATGGAAGGTGGAAGTGGAGGAATGCTCATTCCTCTACTTTTACTTATCCAAACAGCACTTTATCTCAGACAGTATCATTTAGTCAGGAGTCTCTCTGAACTTTTTGTTGGCTGGTTTTTCTTTGAGAAGGCTGAAGAGGAACATAAATCCATTGGATTCCTTAACTAGCAAGGCTCTAAGAATAGGCTCTGATTGATTTCTACTAGCAAAGTTGGATATTTTTTCTTTTGAGAATGAAAGATGGAATTCTGATTGTTGCAGCTTTAGCTTGGCCAAAGCTGTGTATTTAGCGAGGTTTAGTCTATATGTGACAAGAGAAACAACTTTAGTTGATCTACTTTTATTTTCTTATCAAAATAATTATCTTCGAAAAACGTTTTTACTTTTGTTTTTATAAGAAATCAGAATTTGTTTTACTAAGTTTAACTTGGATCAATTGAATTACAAGTTAATTAAGATTTTTGACCGAATTAAACTTGATTAATTATTATTATTATTTCTTTTTTTTAACTTGGACTAGTTTTGAATCAACCAGATTCCAGGTTAACTTAGCAGTCCGGTCTCAGACTTTATAACTAAGACTAATAACACATAAATATCCATAACACTTAGTTTTTTTATTAGTAATTTAGAAGAAAAATATCAGCTGAACGTTAAAGTCTTAACTCGCATCAATTAATGAGATGGATTTATCTTTGAACAGCATGACAATTGAAATACTTGCCGTGCAATCTTTGTATTACCGCCATGTGAAAGTCAAGAATTCCATAAAAATACGGACTACTTGCCAATAAAATAATTGATAACTGGTCAATCATTTCGGCACCGAATCCTGTGGTGTTGTTCAAGATTACATGTTCTCAAAACCATTTTTTAAAAATAATTTTACTTGATATTTATTTTCAATGCTAGTATACAACATGGATACAAAAAAAAATAATCAAAATCATGATTAGAACACAAAAACAGTCAATTATAAAAATTGGCAAGGAAACATTGTTTATTTAATACAGCACCTGAGACATGGTGTTTTTTTGTAAGATTTCTTGGACTATATTAAAAAAAAAAAATCCTGGCTGTGATCTGATGGAGACGAGTATGGTGCACCAACCAGACATATATGTAGCCATGAATTCTTCTTCAGTTTCTCATGGAAAGTGGGAGAGGTGGGATGCTCTGCTCATGCCTGAAGAAGTTGTCAGGATCAACTTTGGTCTTCACCAGCACCAATCTCTTGAAGTTATCCTTGAAGTATTTTGTTCCCCAAACACTTGCTTCTTCAAAGCTTGTGTTAGTCTTCTTGTTCATCCCCAAGTCAAGGTCCCTGTAATTGACATATGCAGTCCTTGGCTGAACATAAGGTTTCATGTACTCGTAGACCTTCCGAATCCAATCTAGATGTTTTTCAACGTTCTCTGACGGATGATCCCAGCTGGTCAAGTAACGGATCATAAACATGGTTCCCTTTCTATGAGGAAAAGGAGTCTGTTTTTCTGAAATCTTGCTCATAAATCCTCCATAAGGAGTCAATGCTATATTAGGGCTATCTTCTTCTAGCAACCTCTCCCATAACCCTTCAAGTATGGCTTCAGGTATGGGTTTTTTTGCGTAGTCTGACTTGGCTTTGAAGTAACCCTTGTATATGTTCTTATTTTCAAGTAGAAATTCAGGTTTTGTATCGTTGGAGTATCCAGCTACAAAAAGCACAGAATTGATCCAGCTTGTTTCAATACAATCCTGTCTTGTCAAGCCCAATTCAGGGAAACTGTCTTGCATTACTCGGAGGAGTCTTTTGGCATCACCAAGGAACAAGGAAGTATAAGTTGTTGATACTGTTCTTTTTCCTCTGTTACCACCAGCTCTAGTCAATTGTAAGGTGACTCTGATGAGGAGATCCTCGTCAAGTTTATCAGCAACTTCTTGCCATCTACTTAGGATCTTAGTAGCACCTTGTTCCAAGGTCTTTGAAATCTGAAAAACTGTCACAGTTGATGGAACTGGAACCAATTTTACTTTCCAGGCAGTGATGATTCCAAAGCTGCCTCCACCTCCTCCTCTGATTGCCCAGAAAAGATCTTCCCCCATGGTTTTTCTGTCAAGAACACTTCCATGAACATCGACTATACGAGCATCGATAACATTGTCTGCTGCAAGGCCATATTTTCTCACCATATAACCATAAGCACCTCCTGTGATGTGCCCGCCAATACCTACGGTGGTGCAAAGAGCAGCAGGGAAGCCATGAGTTTTGCTTTTTTCAGCAATTCTATAGTAAAGTTCACCAGTCGTGGCACCCGCTTCAACCCATGCGCTATTATCATCGATATCAACACTAATGGATCGAAGCTCGGCAAGGTCTATAACAATAAAAGGTGTTTCAATTTGAGAGACATAAGAGAGCCCCTCGTAGTCATGGCCTCCGCTAAGGATTCTAAGATGAATTCCGAGCTGCTTTGAGCAAACAACAGCAGTTTGAATGTGAGATTCCTGTAATGGGGTGAAGATAAACGCAGGTTTTGGTAGTGAAGGAGCTGTAAACCTAAGATTTTGAGATGAAGATCGCAGAATACTAGTGTATGAAGAGTTTTTTGGAGCGTACAAGATGGTGGAAAAGCGAAAGGAGAATTCAGAGTTATTTGAGAGACATTGCAGAAAACTCTCCTGAATCGGAAGTGAGAGTAACAATGGAAGATGTAAAAATAGAAGAGCAAAAACTGTTAGAATGGAATAACCTGAGCATTCCATTTTCCCTGCTTCAGGCTTGTGTTTCAAGAACTTGAGTCGCAAGATTTCTCTTATATAGAGCTGTGTAGTGCTGGGATGCTTATCTCAACGTCACTACGTACTCAGCACCGGCGGTCAATGACTCTAGTTTTCAGGTAATATAAATTAATCCTCTATTGATTTTTCCTTCATAATAGTTGTAGAATGTTGTCCGGTAAATGACTAAAACTTGGATTATAGATGCTAGCTGCTATAGTTTATTTAGATTTTTTCGAGTTAAAACATATATTTTTTATAGAAAATTACGATAATTAGAATTTTATTAACTCATTTGAACCCATAAAATATTTTTTTTCGAGGATGAGATTTACTCCTATAAAAAAATGATAGAACGATTTAAATTTAAAAAACCACAATTTGATGA
This sequence comes from Salix arbutifolia, assembly GCA_025169955.1. Taxonomy (NCBI): domain Eukaryota; kingdom Viridiplantae; phylum Streptophyta; class Magnoliopsida; order Malpighiales; family Salicaceae; genus Salix; species Salix arbutifolia. The sequence continues at coordinate 18,062,354 of CM045912.1, read as the reverse complement.
TTTGCTTAAACTGTTTTTTAAATTAAATTGCAAGTGAGTTCTCTAACGTGATTTTTTCTACTAAATATATCCAAATAAAAAAACAGAACCAAAAACAAATAATAATTTAAAGGGCCAAATATCAATTATATTTTCAAACAAATATTATTACAACAAAGCTTAGTCAATTGGGCCAAATATCTCACATTAAAAAATTAAAGAAAAAAGAAAAAAAATTAAAGAACATTTTACTACTAGCAGGAATCAAACCTGTGATCTAAATTGGCACCCCCACATGCTATAATTCAATTTTAAAAAAAATAAATTTTTTTATTTTTAATTTTAATTTTAAATTAATTTTTTTGGTATGTTTAGATTATTTTTATATGTTGATTTCAAAAATAATTTTAAAAAAATAAAAATCATCATTTTGATTTATTTTTTAACGAAAAATACTTTAAAAAACAATATCAACCACATTTTCAAACAGATATTAAATATAGCTATAAAGGTAGATCAAGTATTGGAAAAAATTTAGAATCGGGTTGATTTGTGCTTCTAGACCAATTGTTTTCAAGTTGAATCCCACAAATATGTTTTTTTAAGATCTCTAGAGAGTTTTTATAGTTGTTTTTGAAAAAATTATTGGAAAATGGGTTTCTATGGTTAAAAACATTAGAAACCAATTGGGATAATAGACAACATGTTATCTTTTATGGTAAACTAGGATGTAGTTTGATTTTTATTTTTTTATTTCAAATTACATATTTTAACTTAAAAAAATATACAAAAAAAAATCTTCAAGTGATAGTTTTCAATGAGCCACTGGACTGCATTCCGCCACAACGATAATTTTTTTTTTTTTTTGCCTTATTTCAACATGTAAAAGTTCATAAACACTCCATAGATAATTCTTGGTTTTTATTTTATATGAGGGTAATTTTAGAAAGAAAAAAAAAAAAACATAGTTGAACTTTAGTCTCCTCACTTGCATCTATGAGTTGGAGTTATCTTTGATGTGATCTGATGGAGACGAGTATGGTTCTCCAACCAAACAAATCTGTAGCCATGAATTCTTCTTCAAATTCTCATGGAAAGTGGGAGAGGTGGGATGCTCTGCTCATGCCTGAAGAAGTTGTCAGGATCAACTTTGGTCTTCACCAGCACCAATCTGTAGAAGTTATCCTTGAAGTATTTGGCACCCCAAACACTTGCTTCTTCAAAGCTCGTATTGGTCTTCTTGTTCATCCCCAAGTCAAGGTCCCTGTAATTGACATATGCAGTCCTTGGCTGAACATATGGGCTCATGAACTCGTAAACCTTCTTAACCCAATCTAGATGCTTTGCAGGATTATCTGAAGAACTTGTCCAGATGGTCATGTAGTGGATCATGAACACGTTACCCTTTCTGTGAGGAAAAGGAGTCTGTTTTTCTGAAATCTTGCTCATCATCCCTCCATAAGGAGTCAATGCTATTTGAGGAATCTCTTGTTCCAACAACATTTCACATAATTGTTCGAGTGTGGCTTCAGGAATGGGCTGTTTCGCAAAGTCTGACTTGCCTTTGAAGTAGTTTGAATATATATTCTTCCGTTCAAGTAAGAACTCTGGTGTCGTAGTGTTGGAGTAACCAGCCAAATTCAGCACAGAATTGATCCAGCTTGTTTCAATACAATCCTGTCTTGTCAAACCCAGTTCAGGGAAGCTGTCTTGCATTACTCGGAGGAGTCTTATGGCATCACCGAGGAACAAGGAATGATAAGTTGTTGATACTGTTCTTTTTCCTCTGTCACCACCAGCACTAGCTAATTGTATGTATACTCTGATGAAGAGATCCTCATCAAGTTTATCAGCAATTTGTTGCCATCTATTAAGGATTTTAATAGCACCTTGTTCCAAGGTCTTAGTAATCTGAAAAACCGTCACGGTTGATGGAATTGAAACCAATTTTACTTTCCAGGCAGTGATGATTCCAAAACTGCCTCCTCCACCGCCTCTAATTGCCCAGAAAAGATCTTTCCCCATGGCTTTTCTGTCAAGAACACGTCCGTGAACATCGACTATGCGAGCATCGATCACATTGTCTACAGCGAGGCCATATTTCCTCAGCATAGAGCCATAAGCACCACCTGTGATGTGCCCACCAATACCAAGAGTGGTGACAAGACCAGCCGGGAAGCCAAGAGTTTTGCTTTTCTCAGCAATTCTATAGTAAAGTTCGCCATTTGTAGCCCCTGCTTGAACCCATGCGCTATTGTCATCAATATCAACACTAATGGATCGAAGGTTGGCAAGGTTTACAACAATGAATGGTGTTTCAATTTCAGAGACGTAAGAGAGTCCCTCGTAGTCATGGCCTCCGCTAAGGACTCTGAGATGAATTCCAAGCTTCTTTGAGCAAATAACAGCAGATTGGATGTGGTATTCCTGTAACGGAGTGAATATAAACACTGGTTTTGGTAGTGAAGGCGCTGTGAATCTGGGGTTTTGAGCAGAAGATTTCAGGATAGTAGTGTATGAAGAGTTTTCGGGAGTGTACAAGATGGTGGAAAAAGGAAAGGAGAATTCAGAATTTTCGGAGAGACAATGCAGAAAACGCTCCTGAATTGGAAGTGAGAGTAACAACGAAGGATGTAAAAATAGAAGAACAAAAAGTGATAGAATGGAAGATCCTGAGCATGCCATTTTGATTGTTTTTTCCTGCTGCTTAGGCTCCTGTTTCAGGATTTCTCTTATAGAGAGCTGTGATCTGTTGGGATTCTTATCTTAACGCACTACCTGGAACAACTTGTATCATCTGCTCAGAAATCTATTGAATATTCAGTTTCCAGGGAATTCAGCTACGATGCATGTGCTTGTCTTTTTCAACTTCTCACTTAGATTTGTTTTTTCCTGCACGATAATTGTAAGAGTTGACTAAAATCTTATTATAATTGCCACTGGTAGACTTTTTTATTAACGTTTTAGTGACATTTGAGTCATCAAATTATTTAACAATTCGATTTTCAAATAACTCCACTGGACATGGTATGGATATCCCGTCTTTGACCAGAGAGATATTTTCAATCTCAAAGTTTGAAAACAAGCAAACAGGCAGCTTCGTGACAGGATATTTCTTGTTCCCATGACCAAACAGGATTTACTATGTAGTTGGGAACTTGAAATTTTGCAAGGGTTAATTCATCTCAGGAGCAAGAAATTGAAAAATGGGCTTGAAAAGGACACGAGGTTCAATTTATGTAAACCCCTCTCCAGGCCTCGCTTCTCAGGAGTCTGGCCTCCTTGACCAGCTTGACCATATTCTACTTCAAGTTCAAGTATGATTGATATTTGAAGTTGATTTCGTGCTGGGAAAATTATTTTGAAACAAAAAAAATTATATTTTTTCTCGAAAACACAACCATGCCATGTTGCTAAACATGATCTATGTAGTGCATATTTGGCATTGGCATTGGCATTGTGGTGCGATCCACAATTGCTAAATCGCACCACAATTTGGTTTGTGGTATGGGTCCCACCTAAATTGAGCTTACAAATGCCGGTGCAAGAAAAACACAAATTTGTTGCTTTTCTTGCATCGGCAATTGCCAGGGCGTGGGAATATGAAACGGCAATCGGCTGGGATGCATACCAGTTAGCAAAAATCCAAAAAAGAAGACTTACATTGCGAGATATCTCTTCAGCTTTCTTTTGAAGATCTTATAAAACAGAGAAAGCAGAGAAACCCCACCCTCCTCCCCATCCACTGCTTGTTTGTGATTCCTCTTGTTTGTCTTCTTGTTGGGATTCTTCTTTATCTTCCTTAACTGGAGGGTTTTGCTATCTTCCATTGCTGTGTTCTGTATCAATGGACTGGTATTGAAAATTACAAAACATATAATAGGCGTCGGGTTTTACACTGTATACCCTCTCACATTGCACTGTGGATTGCGACAGTGCACGCCCGAAATTGGCCTTCGTCCGCGCGGCAAGAGGAGGGGTTTGACCGGGGCTAATTTCGGTTTTTCCTTTCAATTTTCTTATTTTTTTAAAAAATAATCAGGTATGAATAGTGTATTGACGATTTTGTCCCCGGTAATAAGACAAAATACGGCATCGGGCTGAGGGGCACCGGCGTAATTGCGCGCGGCCGGACCGGCCCGGTCCGGTTCGGTCCACCGCAACTTTTTATTTTTTTAATATTTTCTTAAATGGATAAATACGGTTTTAGCCCCTAATACGACAAAACAACTGAATTGCGTGCAGGGGTCAAACGGTAATTGGCCCTATTTTTCCAATTTTTTAATCGGCGACTGTCAGGGCGTGAGGCGCACGCGCCAGACGGTTGTCCACCTCACGCCCTGTTTAGGCGGCGCGTGCGGCCTCCTCAAGTGGCCGGAAATTCTCTCCCGACAGACAGAACGATGCGCCGCCGTGTTTGCTTCCTCTCGCGGTGGTGCGTGTAACCACCAGATGTCCGTGGACGCGGCGGAGGCCGGTTAAAGCCGCCGGCCACGTTTCTCTCTCTCCTGCACGTCAATGTGCAGGAGAGTCCCCCATGTTGTGGTACTTTTCACTTCAGTCCCTGCACTTTTAATTTCGTTTTTGGTCCTCATTTCTTTGATATAAGTTTTGATTTTGTTCGATTGGGTCCTCCGATTTTAATTAATTGAATGTGAAAGTTTCACTTCGGTCCTTAGACTTTCAATTTCCGGGTTGGCTGTATATAACTCAATAACTTCGGTACAAAAGTTCTGATTTTTGCAATTGTGTCCTCTGATTTCAATTGACAATAAATGTAACTTGCATTTCAGCCCTTTGACTTTTAATGTTTTAATTTAAGCCCTTTATATTTGATTTTTATTTCAGCCCTTACACTATTATGTTTTTTTAATCCCTAATATTGTCCATGTATATATAAGTGTATTTAACACAACAACAACAACAACAACAACAACAACAATAATAATAATAATAATAATAATCATGATTTAATTATTTTTCATGCTTACTCTTTTGTGATTTTTTTTCCCTCCCAATAATTTGATAAAAAAAAAATTTTCCAGTAATAACAATGATAATTTTTTTTTTTTAGTTTTTATCTTTTGTTAAAGTTGCTGAGATATTTTTAGTCTTTCATTTATTTTTGTTTCTTTCATTATTAACATAATAATAATAATTATAATAAGAATAATAATAATAGTGATTATTATTAATATTATAATAATAGTGATTATGTATTCTATTATTATAATAATAGTGATTATTTATTCTGTCATAATAATAATAATAATCATAATAATTTTTAATTGGTTGTTCTTGCTTGCTGTTTTGTTCATGCTTTTTATTTTTTTCCCTCGGTATAATTTAATAATTTTTGTTGTTTTTATTCTGGCGGCAATAATAATTTTAGATATTAAGACCCCGATATTGCTATTGTGATAATATTTTAAATTAATATTGCTTCCTTTTCCCTTTTTTTTTTCTTGCTCTTTCTATTAATTGATTTTTATAATTTTATTATCTGCACAATAATGATTTCAGTGATTTGTTTTTTTTCTTATTCAAATATTTTGCTCTTTTTTCTAATGTTAGTGCGCGCTCTTTTGTGATCGTTTATGACGCAATATCTATATTCTAAAAAATGTAATTTATGCTTACGTGACAAACTCAACTCAAAATTTTAAACGTTTTATCTTTTAATCTATAATTTTAATTTACTTATATCATATAAATTTATCATTGTAGATTTAATTATGTTAAATTATATACAAAAAATTACCCGCGGCAACGCGCGGGCAATTAGCTAGTGTACTATAAAATTCGAAGCTTTTCCTTCTTTGTATTTGAGTTTCAAGCCTTTCTGGTTTTGAGGGTGAGGATCAGTCTGATTCGACGTGGGAATTAAGGGATTGGGATAAGACGGCAGCGTTTTGTTAAAGTACTTAAGATGGCACTTGATAGTTGACACCAAACCAGACGCATCAAAGAAGCCTTTTCCTTCTTTTTTCCTCGACTTATTTTTCTCTCTCAAAATATTTGATTTTGGCCCCTTGAAACTTTTGTTTTTGCTTTACTAGCCCGTGAGTGAAGAAAATAATAATAATTAGCCTTATACTCTTTTTTTTCCTTGCAAACTCATGTATCGTCGTGTCCCGGCTAGATCGAAATAATTGGTTTTTTTTCCTTTCTTAATTATATATATATATATATATATATATATTAAAATTAAAATAATCTAAAAATTAATTAAAATATAAATAATATTTACATAATATATGTGTATTAATATAAAAAATATATTTTTATCAGATATTGTAGCGCGCTAAATTTGGTAACCAGACACCAAAAACTTTTTTTTTTTCAACCTCCAACTCAACCACAGTTTTTAACTAAACACTTTACTGCATATTTTAAACCACAGTAAAAACACTTTTTTTAAAACTGTTTTTTTTCAATTTTAATCGCAAAAACAAAAGTAATGACAAATACTCTCTTCAACCAGCAAGCAAAGAGAGTCGAAGAAAGGAGCACTTCCCAATCTTTTCATTGGTTTGTGGGGAATTTTGAATCAATTATTAGAAACCGGAAATCGGGATACAAGACAAGGATAACAGGCGCAGAAAGCTGAAGGCCTTGCGTCTCTCGAGTCTGGGTTTCTTGATCAATCTAATCAAACTCTCTATCAAGTATGAATTGATTGCTAATTGGTGTCACGTCTTGGGCAAAAACAAAAATAGTGAAATACCTAATCACCTATGAAGATGACATTCCCACATGTGATTCCCACATGTAATCATTAAGCTATCTTTCTTTCTTTTGTGTGTATATAGAAAGGTGAATTCACTGAAAGCATATAATTTATGCACCGATATATAGAAATTCTCACGTTTTTAGCAGCACGTCCGAAATCTCCATGAACTGATCTTGCCCGGGATAGCAAATCCCAAGTTTGTAGTGAGAGAAAACTCCATTTAACCTATTGAGATGGGATGATGCATGGAGGCGAAGGTGGCATGATTTTACAGTGGTTCTAAACGTCAAAATCTTGCTGAAACCACCTTCTCATTAACACCGTGTTAACTTTTGAAGCAGCTGTTAATCTTGTGATGGAAAAGGGAAAACAATTATTGCACGATTGATATGTCTACAACTGCCCATTAATTATAGGGGTGTTGTTGAAGTTGTTTTTAAAAATATTTTTTATTTATAAATATATCAATTGTTTTTTTTAAAAATATTTTTAATATCATGAAAATAATCTAAAATTATATAAAAAAATAATCTAAAATAAATAATAAAAATATTTTTTTATTTTTTAAAAAAACATATTTTAAAAACATAGGATTATTATTTGGTGTTGAGGATGTATTTGCTATTGGATTCCATTCCTATATATGTTAAAAAAATAAAATTAATGACCACATCAAGGTACATGCATTTCTAACATGTCGACAAAGGATCGACCTAACATTCTAGTTTTATCAAGAAAAAGTGATGGAGGGTATTCGAATCAAATGTTTTGTAATCTGTTGATATTAAATAAAATTCTATGAATGATTTGTTAGAGAATAATATAAATCATATTATGGGATTTTACCTAACAGTTTGAGTTTTTAGGTGAAATAATTCTTTAACATGATATCAGAGCTTTATTGATCCAGCGGTCACGAGTTCGAATCTCACTACCCCATTCTATTTGATAAAAATCAAACACAAGGGAGAATGGATCTGTGTAATATAAATTATATTATAGGACCTCATCTAACAGCTTGAGCTTTTAGATGAGATGGTTCTTTAACATGATTTTGCTTGTAGAGAGTAAAAAAATTATATTATATGAAATAATATATTTTCAGCAGTGTAAAAGTTGTATTGTTTTCGCTTACATCATTAAAAAAATAGTCATGTTTTTGTTTTTGTTTTTGGATGAATTATCAAAGCAATTAAATTAGTTTCTGCATTTCTTTTAATCAAAACATTAAGAAAAAAGAAGGGAACATTTCATCAACTTTCCACTACATTTAGAAAACACAAAAGCTTTTTTATTGCATAAATTATCTTTATAACTAGAAAACATGATATATTTATTAGCTCGGCAAAACTAATAAAATAAAATTCAGCACAATATTGGTCCGATAAAACATGGATATAAAATTAAATGTCTCTGGCTAGTGAATCCCATGGTGTCCCTTTCCTTTTCTTTTTCTCGAGGAGACTGGAAGAGGTGGGATGCTCTGCTCGTGCCTGAAGAAGTTGCCAGGATCCACACTCGTCTTGACCTGTACCAACCTGTTGAAGTTATTTTTGAAGTACTTGGCTCCCCAAACACTAGCTTCTTTAAAGCTTGTGCTCCTCTTCTTGTTCATCCCCAAATCAAGGTCCCTGTAATTGACATATGCTTGCCTTGGAAACATGGAAACATAAGGCGCCATGTAATTGTAGAACTTCCTGATCCATTTTATATGCTTCGAAGCATCCTCGGCTGGAGTTTGCCAGCTCGTCAGGTACTGAATCTTGAAGATGACGCCTTTTCGATGTGGGAAAGGGATTGAAGACTCTGAAATCTTGCTCATCATCCCACCATAAGGATTCCATATCATGAACGGAGTCACCTCTTGAAAATACCTTTTCCATATCCCTTCCAGTGCGGTTTCAGGAATGGGATGCTGGACAAAATCTGACTTGGCTTTGAAGTAGTTCTTGAATGTTGACTTTCCTTGAAGCAAGACTTCAGGAGGCGTAGTGGCCGGGTAGCCTGCGATGTATAGCACAGATTTAATCCAGGTAGTTTCGACGCAATCCTTCCGAGTCAGGCCCAATTCAGGGAAGCCTTTTTTCATGACTTTGAGTAGTCTGGTGGCATCACCGAGAAACAGGGCATTATAAGAAGTTGTGACAGTTCTTTGACCCTTTTTCGTACCATTAGCTGTTTGTATGATGACTCTGATGAAGAGATCCTCGTCAAGTTTATCAGCAACCTGCTGCCATCTGTAGAGAAGCTTGGTGCCACCTTGTTCCAGGGTCTTAGTAACTGTAAAAACGGTCACCGTTGACGGGACTGGAACCAGTTTTACTTTCCATGCAGTGATGATACCAAAGGTGGCTCCTCCACCTCCTCTAATCGCCCAAAACAAATCCTCTCCCATGGCTTGTCTTTCAAGAACCCTGCCTGTGGCATCGATTATACGAGCATCGACGACATTGTCGGCACCGAGGCCATACTTTCTCATCATGGAACCATAAGCACCTCCTGTGATGTGCCCACCAATGCCTAAACTGCCGCAAAGGCCAGCTGGGAAGCCATGATTTTTGCTTTTTTCAGCAATTCTATAGTAAAGCTCGCCGATTGTAGCGCCTGCCTGAACCCAAGCACTATTATCTCCGATATTAACCTGGATAGCTCGAAGCCTGGCGAGGTCCACAACAATGAAAGGCGACTCAATTTCCGAGGCGTAAGAGAGACCCTCATAGTCATGGCCTCCACTGCGGACCCGAAGGTGAATTCCGAGTTGCTTACAGCAGATAACAGATGCTTGGACATGGCCTTCATTCAGAGGCGTGAAGATAAACGCAGGTTTTGGCACTGAAGGCAACAAGTACCTCAGGTTTTGAGCTGTGGATTGGAGAACAGCATTGAACGAAGAACTATTGTCTGGGGTGTAAAAACTTGAGGTAGGAATGGCAAATTCTGAGTTTTTTAAGAGGCATTGGACAAAACGATCTTTGATTGAAGATGAAACAATCAGTGAAGAAGACAGCAGCAGAACTAAAACACTCGAAAAAATATAAAAACTTGGAGGCACCATTTTGCCCCTCTGTTTTTTCCTGCTGCTTAGGTTTGTGTTCAATAATTGAATTCACAAGACTTCTCTTATAGAGGGGTTACGAGGTGTTGATGACTCTCCTTGATCTAATCATAACGTCACGTAATAGAAGTTTTCATAGGTTGTTCAAGATGCAATAAAATTTAAGGTTAAGTTCATTCTGACCCCTCATGCCTCAACAATTGCTTAAATTAGCTCCTCTATTTGATTTTTTTATTAATATAGGTGTCCGAGTCAGCTTGCGCGCACCTCAACTAATTTCACAGATTTTAAATTTCCTGTGATCATCATATCAACCACTATAGAGCTGGAACCTAAAATCACAATCACAATAGAGCAAATCTCTTAATTTAAATCTCGTTCCACTAAGTCACCTACTACTAGATGACTCCTCTATTTGATTTTTAGCATGCCAGTTGTGTACACTTGGTTTTTAGCATGAGTAAATGCGAATAGCTCTGAATGTTTTGATTAAGTTTTTGAAATTTAGTTAGGGTTAAAATTTAATTACTTAATTATCGAGTTAAACAGTTCGGCCGAGTTTACTAATACTGTTTAATTTAACCATGTAATAAATTTACTTGGTTGAATCTACATGAACGCTTGCCCAAAATTAAAATTCATGATCTAACCAATTACTAATATCCTGTTTGCATTGCATTTTAAAATTATTTTTGAGAAAATTTAAAAAATATATATTTTTATTTTAAATTATTTTTTTATGTTTTTAGATTATTTTTATATATTAATATCAAAAATAATTATTTTATTTTATTTTAATACATTTTTAAATAAAAAATATTTTTAAAAGTAGCTTCAATCGTACTATTGAAACAGGAACTAAGACAAGTGTCTATTTGAGAGTATAGTTAAGGTTGTTTTTGAAAGTGATTTTCGTTTAAAAATATATCAAAATGATATTTTTTTTATTTTTTAAAAATTATTTTTGATATTAACACATCAAAATGATTTAAAAACACCAATTTTTTTAATTTAACATAAAAAATATTTTTTTTTTTTTCAAAAACGTTTTACATACTCATTCCTAGCACCCCCTTAACGACTGTGCATTGAATTTTCCCTGAAATTCAGGGTTCAGTGAATCAAACAATAAATGTTCACAGAGATTTTTTTGATATTATCAACTACCGACTTGTAGCTCTACCTAAATTAAAGTGCACGAGGAGTTTGTCGTCTGGTCCATTTTGTTGTATATTTAATGCTGAGTGATTTTTTTTCACCCAGTGCTAAATTATAATATTTTAAAAATTAATTTCACTTTTTTATTAAATCACATTTAATTTCTAATGTGAAAGGACAACGCTACAACTACAATACAACCATGGTTATTAAATTCAACCCTGTAGGTTGAGTTGGGATTTAACTCAGAGTAAGTTTTAAAATATATTTAATAAAAAATGATCTAGTTAAACATGAACAGTGATGTAGAACAAGTGACAAAGGCTTTCATGCTCAAGAGAGAGCACCTGAAATTCAAAGGCAACTGAAATTCAGCAGCCTGAGTACTGAATTCAGAATGACGCGAAACTCACCTAGTTGATGCGTCTCGGCGTTTGTGGAGGAAATCAGCAGTTTTGTTGCTGATGCACACCAGTTTTTGGCCGAATTTCATCGTTTCAGCTCCGAAATTGTCGTTTTGTCATTTTAGAAAAGTTTCGTTTTAGCCATAATTCTTGATTTCCGAGTCCGAATTGACTTTCGTCAATTCCAGCTGGCTCAGGATTTATAGCTTTTTCATATTTTGCATTTATCTCAAATTTGCTATTTTTGATAATTTTATTAATTAACGTCGTTTCCTTATCCGGCATGTGTTAGGGCTATGGTTTCTGCTTTAAATATGCTTGTAGGCCCCTGGCCAAATTATGATTGGAATTATTGAATAAAATTTTGAACTTTTCTGAGAGTATCTCTCGTTTTTTACTTATTTATGGAATATCAACATTGATCGTATTCTTTTATGATTTTTTGTTGCGTCAAACAGCTTGGTAGATCAACTCGCAATCCAATCAGGCTATTAAAAATTATTTTTGACTTTTAAAATGATATCGTTTTAATTGATCCATGTGAATTCAAGTTAAAATATATAATCTAGTTAAACCTGAACGATATGATAGGTTGATTTTTTAAAACCGAAGGTAATTTTTTTTTAAAAAAATATCAATCCAGTTAATATATTTAATTTATCAACCAAACAAGTTTATTAAAGTTAGGTAAAAACATTTTTGTTGACAATTGTCGGTCATTTAAAATCTTGGTCAACGAATACTAGCCAGTCCAAACTTCAATGGTCAGGATCTTTCTCATGTTCTAGTTGAAAAAACACGCTAAAGCATTAAATTTTATTAGACTTGTGTTTTATTCTCCTTTCAAAGTTCAACAATTACTGTTTCAAATTCCTTATACCCTGTTTTGTTTTGCATTTCAAAAGTTTTTTTTTGAATTTTTTTTATTCTTAATTTTAAATTAATTTTTTTTTAGTATTTTTAGATCATTTTCATATGTTAATGTAAAAACAGATTTATAAAAAATAAAATAAAAAATATCATTTTAATATATTTTTAAGTAAAAAACACTTTCAAAACACAACCTTAAATATATTCTCAGATAGGCAGTTATTATAGCTTGAAGCAATTACAAGCACCTCAATTTGTTGTTGTCACTCTTTAAATATTTGTTGCTTCAAGCAATTAGTTGTATGAATCCATACTCTTTTTGTAGTGGTTTCGAATTGATCTCTCGATACCGTCCACTTGCAATTTGAAGTAGAAATCTTAAAAGGGCATCATTGTATTTATGATCTGCATAATAAATTTTGATAGAATCTATAATAATCAAAATTTTATTTATTTATTTAGATTTATAAATTATATTTTCTAGAAAATAGAATTTTCTGTACTCCAAAAACAAAATTGGAGTAGAAGTCAAAAAAAAAAGAAAAAAAAGTGATCAGTTTCATGTGTTAAATGTAGACTTCTTGAACATGCCAGGGAAGAAAATTCTGCCCCACCCCCAATTTGTTATTTATCCATTAGTGGACATGAACTGAAAAACAAATCATTCAATTCTGCGGTTCTGAGAATGATTCCTGCACTCTTTCTACAGCAGCCAAACAAGAAAATCAAGTTGACTTATTGCCTGGAAAAAAAATCCCAGATTTTTATATACAAATTACTGTTTTATTTTTATTTTTATTTTTTGCCTTGGACCTCTGGTTAAAGATTAATTGACCATTTAGTAGTCCCAGATTTTCTAAGGACCAAATTGATTGCTTTTTACTTGAGGCATTAGCAACATGGCTTGCTCTTCTAGAAGAACATGAACTTAATAAATAAGACATCCCAGTTGAAGAAAAGAATGATTTTTTTTCAGTTTTAATGATTACAAGAGTTGATTTTTATTTTTTATTTATCTCTCTTATAAAAATAAACACAGAAAGCAGCTACTGTCTTAAACCCTCCCTCCAAGCACTGTAATTTATTTTTAAAACATAAAATAAAATAATACATGTTAAATTGCAGGAGAAAACATGGATAGGGAGATCTAGTGCTCAATAAATATGTATAGAAAATCAATGACCGGGATTGGCATTCCTCCTTCATGATAAAGATGGTTTAGGGTTTACATTGCACGGTCAAAATCTTATTTTACCATATGAATTCGGTTAATAATTAGATGTCTTGAACATGGATTTTAAATTTTAAAGTATGATCAAATTAATATAAAGTGGTTAAGAGATTCAAGCATTAAATGAAAAAATTGTTTGTGTCATTCTAGGGTTCTAAAAGGATTTACTCATGTCAGCCAGCCATGTAAACGGACCAGACATGCATCCTATCATACCTTCATCTTTGGAGTCTTTTTTTTGTATAAAAAATGTGTGTATAAAAATTATTTTTAATACAAGTACGTTAAAATAATTTAAAAACATTTAATTTAAAATAAAAAATAATTTTTATTTAAAAAAAACACTTTTAAAACAATATGCTAAACAAATTCAATTCCCATTTCATACGCTTTTCCGACTTTCAGAACCCTATTAGTCATCCCATTCTTGTACATGATGCCCCATTCAAATATATATATAGAACCCTATTAGTCATCTCATTCTTGTACTCACACACACACACACACATATATATATATATATAGATATATTATCTTTAGCCCGTAATGTCCAGCAATTGGACCCATTAACATGTGAATGAAATTGCTTGCTCGAGAGTAAAAGGAGAAAAGAAAAAGAAGCCTTTGTGCAAGCTTTGTTGATAAATGAATGAGGCAAATAAAAACAATAAAAAAAGGTGAGGCCTGAAGAAAAAAGTTCTCAGGGCATTGAAAATGAAGACCCAGAAGAAGTAATTAATTAGAAAATGGAGCATCAATCGAGATGATGATGACAGGACTAGAAAATTGAAGCTTACTGAAAGGAACAGATAGGTTCCATGTTCAAAGGAACAGGGTCATCTGCCATCATTGTTCTTCAGATTTTTCAGCTTTTTTTTTCTTGCCAAGAATATATTTATATATAATTGTTAAAGAGATTGCCGCCGCTTAAAGCTATCTCCGATTCTACTTCACACTGTATTAGTTTTTTTTTTAAATTGTTTTTTTAATATATTTATAAATAAAAAATATTATAAAAAATAGTAACTTAAACAACACCACCGATCAGGGGAAGTCAACTTTCCCTTCTACCATGAACGCGTGCTAATAAAATTTCTTTCTCGAAATTATTTTAAGGAGGTTTTAGAAATATTTTTTAATTCAAAACATATTAAGATAATATTTTTTAAAAAAACTAATATCATTGTATTAAAATTATTAAAAAACTTATATTTTTTATAATTACATTAAAATTATCTAGTTTATATTTTATGCGTGTTAATTAAATTGGGAGGGATATAGTTTTTGGAACAACGGTTGTTGTAGTAACAGTAGAAATAGAGATTGTGTTCATCCGCAATTAAATGACATGTTGATTCATTTATAGCGCAGTTAAGTTATTTTCTGAAAAAACGACAGCATCTGCTGTGGATTTTTGTCGGTTTTTTCGTAAATATAATCACGGAAATGGATTATTAGGACTCGAGTCAATTATTATCATACTTGACAAGAATTCTCAGCTCCAATAATTCTCCTAATATTAAAAGTAATGATTATTATTAGAGGAAGAGCTAATTGGCATGAATTACTTGCACTACCTAGCTAGCTAGTTAGGTTTCAATTGCGGGTTTGTTTTTATTCTTAAATTTCACAAAAAAATATTATACTTATATATATAATGGTTTGATATTGAGTGTCCAAATTAAACAAAAAGTTATTTTAATAAATTTTTAATTATAAAATACTTTTACAAAAACACTCTACACGACGTTACAAAATAACGTGATAATAAAAAGCTTATAATTTATATAGCAAATCTCAAATTTAAATCAAGATATACATTTCTTGTAAAAATATAAAACAATTAAGATTTTAGTTGTATAAAAATACACTTAAAAAAACAAAAAAAACCATTATTTAATTTTCCAGAAAAGAAAATTCCTCATGTGGCTTTATAGACTCGCCAACCTTCGGAGCAATGAATGTCAAATATCTCAACTCAAATCACCAAATCAGGAAGCATTGTAAACAGGGAGATGGTAATGGCGCCATCCACATCTCAAATTCTTCCCCGCACCATGCCTTCACCCTAGGGTATGTGTACCACTTTCCATTGCATTTAGTGGCCCATCTTCGAAATTCATCCACAATATTATTTTCACAAGGATGAATCACATTTTTCTAAAGTCTTTGAATTATGGCCATTATACATACGAGAAGCTGTATTCTCAGTGGATTGATTATTATAATAGTAATTCTCAGTGCTGATAGATTCCATTATAGATGTTCATATATCAAAGTTTGGCAATCAAGATCACGCTTTTCAAGAACATATAATGGTTTACCAAGTTGTAAGCCAGAAAAGAGACATTAGAATAAACCGATAAGAAACCTTCTTATCTAAAAATTAAAATGGTTGACATTCTAAAATATGATTTATATTATTTTTTAACATGTACTCTAAAGTGAAAGCTCATTGAGCTTGAAAATAGAACGAGAGTAATGAGATTCGAACTCGTGATTAATGAGTTAACAAGGTGCTGATATCTTGTTAAGGAACCATCTCATCTTAAAACTTAAACTGTTAGATGAGATATCAAAATATGATTTAAATTATTCTGCATCATAAGCTAGTATATGACATGGATGTGAAGGACTTGGCTGGCTGGTTGATTCCCTTGCATATATATACATATATGCTGACAAGAAATTTGTTGATAAAATTTTGAAAAACTTCGAATCTAATTCACTCACCTGATAAATTATTAGTCCCACTATGACAACACATGTACTTAAACAATGAGAATCAGAGAATTGTGCAGTACTCGATCCTAGCCCAGTTCCTAAGTCATATCTGCAATCATACTGTTAGGGTTTGGAGAATCTAAGGTGTAAGGGAATCAGAGAATTTAACAAGCAATTAGCTTAGTTAGATATAGAGGAGGAGCCTAAACAAAGAGAAAACTAAAAAAATGTCATTGTGGAAGAAGTCCATTTTGGAGCTCCAGTGGTGCACTGAAGTTAGCATCCATTGTTCTTTCTTGCAACACCAGCAATCAAATTCACTGCCTCTAATTTTGTTTTTAACAGCAGCGATCAAAAATGCCTTCGTCTGAGATGAAGATTGCAATGCATATATGAAGCTCTATGAATCCATCATGAGATATATCACCAAAAGAAATGATAAGGGGGGACATTTTTGATATATTTCCATGAAACGTCACACTCTAGGAGAAAGATAACCAGAAACGTTTATCATTGTACCAAGCAATTGCCCCCCCTGCTTTGATGCAATAAATAGCATGTAGCATTCAGAGAGTGATTGAAAACTGAAGTTGAATAGTAGACAAATAAAGCAATCACATGGTTTGTTTCTGAATTTCAAAGTTTTGTCTGTCGAATTCAGGTAGGTGAGGAATTTCAGAATGGTTAGAAAATATGAGGTAAGAGTTCAGACAGCAAACTTTTTCAATGGGATCTTAGTCGACTCTGCTGCATTTGGTTAATGAATGTTTTTGGTTAAGAATTGTTTTTAATATCTTCAGTTTCGTGCATTTATTTGACAAATAAGCAAAGAGATATTGCAGATTTCGCTTGAAGATCTTGTGTAAATATATTCAGTCGTGTGGGCTGTGGCCATTAAAAGAGGCCCAATTGTGCACTGGGACTTGCAAAATTTTAAGCCGAACCCAAGAGTGGGAAGCCAATGCACACCTCTTATCGGTAAACCCACAGCCAGGAAGCTGAAAACAGGCCTTCTCAGAATTCTAGAATTGAGATATGGCAGTTCTCGATGTTTTTGACCATTACAAATATTTGTTCGGTTGCTAACAAAATTCGACAGGTTGGTAAATTTATTTCAGGTTCATTTTTCTTTGCCCCAGTGATGGAAGCACAGGAATGCTTTGTTCATTCCTGAAGAAATTGGAAGGATCTGTTGCTGTCTTAACCTGCACTAGTCTCTTAAAATATTTCAGGCCCCAACCACTTGCCTTTGCAAAGCTGGTATTTCCATTATTATTCCATCCCAAATCAAGATCTCTATAGTTGAGATAGGCAGCTTCTATAGCAGCATGGAGGAAAAGGTCTTCATGGAACTTATCTCCAATGCTTTGCCACTTCTGAAGAAGATTGCTTGCACCTTGATCTAAGGTCTTTATGATATTAAAAACAGTAGCAGTTGGAGGGACCGAAACCAATCTGACTTTCCATGAGAAAATTACTACAAAGCTAGCCGCTCCCCCTCCTCGAATGGCCCAAAAAAAATCTTCTCCCATTGATTCTCGATCGAGAATTCTTCCATTGGCATCAACTATCTTTGCATCAATAACATTATCAGCTGCTAAGCCATACTTTCTGAATATGGTACCGAATCCACCTCCGCTAAAGTGTCCCCCAACTCCTACAGTAGGACAACTGCCTGCAGGGAAGCCATGGACTTTGCTTTTGTCTGCAATTTTGTAATATAACTCTCCTATGCTTGAATCGGCCCCAACCCATGCCGTCTCATTTTCGATGTGAACAATGATGGAGATAAGCTTAGCTAGATCTTGATAAGACTGAAAAGACAGGCCCTCGTAGTCGTGACCTCCACTTCGGACTCTTATTTGCATACCATATTCCTTGGCACAAACAATGGCTGCTTGAATGTGAGACTCATTAAATGGAGTGATGATAAGTTGAGGTTTAACCATGGAGGTGTTCAAGAATCTGTAGTTTCGAATGGATGATCGGAGAACAGACGAGTAATCCGAGCTATTTTTGGTAAGGATTACTTCTGAAATTGGATTGGAAGGCTGTATATGAGATGAAAAACATTGCAAAAACTTCTAATCATGAGCTGAACTTGAACTTTCAGGCCAAACTGATGGGGCTAAAAGTATAAGCAGTAAAAAAGGTGTTTTGAAGAGTGTCCTTTCCATTGTTTTCCCTTCAGCTTGAGATTTTAGAGTAGGTGATGAGGATTGAAGTGAATGCTATTGGATTTGTGTTAAAGGACAAGAACAACAGTAAAGCTCAACAACACCTACAAAACAAAGTCTCGTGTCTTAAATAGTTATTGTTGTCAAAATCACGAGTATGATCTTATAAGTCAAAATAACAAATTTGATAAAATTAGGTTAAAATATTGGACCGAGTTAAAATCGAATAAAACTTATTAAAATCATACGACCTTGTAAAATCATAACCAAAAATTTCTTGATTCTCATGTATTTATTTAAATATTAACTTTAAAATTTATAATTATTTTTTTAAAAAAATTGTTACTTTTTACTTTAAATTATGTTTTTTTAGTATTTTTATATCATTTTCATGTGCTAATGTCAAAATAATTTGTTGAAGTTGGAGCTAGTACTATCAATAGCGGTGTTGGTACCAGTAATAATACTGATAATACTTTCAATAGTAATGTTTTTGATGAATGTATTAGAAATAGCGAGGAAGATAACGATAATGAGACTGATTTTAGTTTACATAGCACGCCAGCAGAATATTTGTTTTAAATATGTTAGTTTTTACCTAATATAATTATATGGACATAATTGTTTTGTAATGTATTTTGAAGTTATTTTAGATCATGTATGAACCTTAACTACTGAAGTTTTATGACCATAATTATGTTGTATCGAAAATATTTTACTTATGATTTTATAATTTTTCTACCTACACAATTTTAGCTGCGATTTTACGATTTTTGTATAGAAAATTTTTAGGTATAATTTTACAATTTTACAATTCAAGTTCGGAAACAACTTCCGTGTCCAACTTTGTAAACAGGCCAACTTGTATAAAAAGAGAGTATTAAAACGAAGTTCCCTATCTTAAACACAACTTTTATAGAGAGAAGTGTACGAGGAGAACCCAATTTACTATTGAAGATAATAACCCTTGATACTAGGAAATCGGTCCAGCTAGGTGAGCTGGGTCATCTTAGAGAATGGTGCGCCCGGATGGAAATGATAGCCATCAAGCCCTGACGATAGATGGGCATGCACATCCTACGCCTAATCATGGATCCATCCTTTGCTCAATCATGGGCTTGTCGTTGGTGCGTTTAGTTTGTATCGAAAAAGGGAAAGCTAAGCCTAGTCGTGTCAGCAAGATACCGTCGTTGTTCTTGTCCTTTAACCCAAACCCAATAGCATTCACTTCAATCCTCGTCACGTGCTTTGCATACATATATTTAGGTATTAGAAAATGTATGCAAAGCACGTGATGAGGATTGAAGTAAATGCTATTGGATTTGGGTTAAAGGACAAGAACTATATATATATATATATATATTGTGTGCAAGGAATATATATTACTGTCAAATTGAATTTTCTGCGAGATATATTTGTTTGTTTTTCCTACGTCCCCTCACAGATGTTTTACAAAAACATTTGTGTGTTTTTAGGTAAAGTATATAAGCTATATAGTTAAGAAAAGAAAGATAATAAGTTAAAATCTTTAAAGACCAAGAATAATAAGAAGGTATCAAAATTATTTAATTTTTATTTATACATGCTAAATAGTTATTATGATTTTTTATATAGAACTATATATATACATTTTATAGCATAGTAAAGATTCATTTCAGTGTAGCAATATTAGAAGAGAGGTTTTGGGCTCGAAGATTCATGCAAGGAAGAAACAAGAGGAAGTGAATTTGTACAAGGCATTTCTAATATTTGACCTAGTTGTATTTTCCTTGTTGTTCACTTCGTTGACTTCTGCCTGGCTAGTATGGGAAACCTTGCCATAATACGTAAGGAGAAAGAGGAGCGTTTCGTAGAGTTATGGATCAATGAGAATTGTGACAGGAAAATATGGAAGGAGAAGCCGATAGTGAACTTAATTTAATTATTATGATAAAAAAAACCCAATAAATAAGTTATTTTATCATAATAATAACTTGATTTGATATTCATTGCAGCCATGTGAAACCTTCCGAATTGTAGACGGGCTCCGGATTTTGAGTTTTGGACAACCTTGTGCTTAGACCTTGCCGAACTCTTCTATTGGCTCACAAAGTAGTTTATTCAGTTAAAACCCAACGCATCTTCCCGCCATGTGCCCTCAGTCCAAGCCAATTTAATATGATTGTTTAGTATTTCCTCTAGTCAAACTGATATGAAATCTGATTTAATTTTATAAATAAAAATGAGCACGAGGAGGCACGATTAACCATATAATAATAAAAAAGTATCTTTGTTTAATTCATGAGCCATGACCGAGTCTTTTATAAATTGAGGGCTGACATCAATGCAAGCCACTAGTGGTGGTAGTTATAAAGCCAAGTGTACTTGAATTTAGCCGTGAAGGTTCATTGATGCAACTAGGGCTGGGGCACACAGCATTGATGGAAAAAGAAAAAGAGAGAAGATAGTTGTAATGGCCATGTGATTGCACGTTACAAATGTCCACCATGAAGCATATGGTATTATTATTTTTTCTTGTAAAATTGCTATTAATCAAACACGCATCAATTCTGTTAAAGAACCATTTCACCTAAAAGCTCAAGCTTATAGATGAAGTCCTAGAATATGATTTAAATTATTCTCTAATACACCCCTTCAAGTGAAAGCCCTTTGGGCTTGGAACTTACACACATGCCCATATTAGTTTGTGTTTTATTTTTATCAAATAGAATGGGGTGGTGAGATTCGAACTCATGACCGCTGGGTCAATAAGGCTCTGATACCATGTTAAAGAACCATCTCACCTAAAAGCTCAAACTTATAGGTGAGGCCCCAAAATATAATTTATATTATTCTCTAACAAATTCAAGACCCCAATAACTAGCCATGATGAAGTTTTATGTTAATTCGTTCACGATTCAATCCACTTTGTTAAAACTCAGTAGTTTTTTTTTAAATAATTAAAACCATATTATTTATTTTATTAAAAAACTAATCAATCTAAACTTAGCTGAACCAATCGGTTATCCAATTTTATGTCATGTTTAATAAACACTTCAAAAAGTGAAGAGATGTAAAAAGAATCTAAACTAAGGTGGACAAAAGCAGTTGTTTTCTGAGTGTTATCTTCGTAAGCCACGTGGAGACCCGTGGTAGGTGTACGACCGAAGACAAATTCTTGCTCGAGAACATATGTAATCCATTTGTACGAACTTGAACACAGAGCTAGCATCTGTTCCTTCCTTGAAACCATGGCAAGAATCATGGGGTTTCCTCTTCCCTTCAGAATCGGAATGATAAGCTTCGTTTCCTCTTCCCTTCACGTCCCTGAAAACTAGATGAAGTTGATGAAAAGGGAGAAGGGTAGGGTTTGACTTTCAGAATTTCTAGAGGTAGTGGATGAAGCTGCTATACGTGCACCTTTTCTTATCTTCCATGTTTTGTGGCTGCAGATGAAGTTGCTATATGAATAATACAAGCACCATTCATTCATGAGATAGCAACTGAAGAAAAATCGAGCACTTTGGTAACAAGGGACTTTTCAATTTTCAGCCCTCGAGAAGACAACTTTATGAAGCAATGATCGCAAGATTATTTCTAAATGGAGCCCAAGATTATTTTTGTTTAGATGAGAGGAAACTTCACTCCCTTCAAAGTATATTTTACATATATAGGTGAACGAGTAAAACCTCGATTATTTCAGATTCTTATAAGAGATATACATTCTGACTTGAACTCGAGATCTATTATGCAGATCACAAGGTTTCTATCATCACGACATGTATGTTGGAGACAGCCCAAGATTATTTTGATCACAAGATTTACATTACTTTAATTACTCTAAAGGGAGCCCAAAACATTTATTTTATAAGAAAAGAACAACAAAGATACAAGGGCAATGATGTAGCCTTTAAATTAAAATAAAGGAGCTATGAATAATCTGTATTGCAAACCAATTACCAAACCAATTGGTCAATCACTGCTAAAATCTTCTATGCCTTTCTTGGTAAAGGAGGGATGCTCTGTTCATTCCTGAAGAAATCTTCTGGATCCACTGCAGTCTTTACTTTCACCAACCTATCAAAATTATCATTGAAATACTTGTAACCATAAACACTACCCTGCTCAAAACTCCTTTTATTAGGCACCATAACACCAATGTCAAGATCCCTATAGTTCAAATATGCACTCCTTGGATTCTTGGAAACAAATCGGGTCATGTAGCTGTGAAGCCTCCTTATTTGAGTCATGAATTTATTGTCTGCGTCCTTTCCAGCTTCTTGCCAATTCACTGAATACTGGATCTTATACAGATTGCCTGCTCTGTGAGGGAATGGCGTTGCCGAGGCAGGAATTTCACTCATTCTACCACCGTAAGGATTGAAAACCAGTCCAGTCTTGCCTATGTCAATCATCTTTTTCCACAACCATTCTAACCCAGCTTTTGAAATTGGTTTCTGAACATAATCTGATTTCCTCTTCAAGAAATTGGCATCATTGGGATTCCTATCAAGAAGAACATCGGGTGATGTTCCAATATCATAATTAGCCCACCATAACACAGACTGAATCCAACTTGTTTCGTTACAGATCTCCTTCTTCAATCCCAACTCAGGAAATTCTTTCCCCAGTAAAGCCACAAGACTGTCAGAATTCCCTAAATACAAAGTCACAATAGATGCCCTGATAGTCTGTTTACCTTTCCTTGTCACAGGCTGCAAAAGCATCCTCATGAAGAGATCATTACTTATTGTTGGAGCAACTGACTGCCACTTGTGAACAATATCAGTAGCATTCTGATCAAGTGTTCTTTCAACTCTGAAAATAGTAACTGTCTCAGGAACAGGAACAAGCTTGATCTTGTACGATATTATAACCCCAAAACTTCCACCTCCGCCTCCACAAATTGCCCAAAAAAGATCCTCCCCCATTCCTTTCCTATCAAGAAGGTTCCCATTAACATCAACAATCTGTGCATCCAATACATTATCAACAGACAACCCATATTTCCTCAACATATTGCCATAACCGCCACCACTTAAATGCCCGCCAACACCGACTGTAGGACAAACCCCAGCAGGATAACCATGACCCTTGCTGCTTTCCCAGATTCTGTAGTAAAGTTCACCAAGAGTAGCACCTGCCTGAACAGAAGCAGACTCATCCTTGATATCCACTTTAATGGATCTTAGGTTAAACATGTCAAGAATGAAAAAGGGTGTGTCAGAAATGTAAGAAATCCCATCATAATCATGCCCACCACTTCTGATTTTGAGTTGGTAACCAACTTTTTTGGTGCAAATGACTGTGGCTTGAACATGGGATATTTGAGTTGGAGTCACAATGACAAGTGGTTTCGGTGTTGATGAAGTGTTGAGACGTGCGTTTCTTATGTAAGCTCTTAAAACTGAAGTGTAAGCTGTGTTGGATTGTGAGTAAACAAGGTTTGAGATTTTCTCTTGGGGATTTGTGTTTTTCTCTAGGCATTGAAGGAAAGATTCATAGACTGATTCATCATTAGTTGTGGCAGAGAAAGAACCAGAAGGTCCATTGAAGACAAGAAGTAGTGAAAGAAAGGCTAGAAGGGTTGGCTTTGCCATATTGTGAGATTATGAGAATGATTCTCTTTGTGTGGATTTCGGACGAGCAATGAGAAAGTATTTATAGGAAAATAAAAGCGTTTTTCTTCAATTCTCGAAATGGATTAACGTGTTTTTAATAGAAAATTCAACACGGAAAAACAGTGGAGAAAATGGGGATCATGTGGTGCAGTTTGGCAAGTCAGCACTGCTAATTGTATTTTTCTAATTTTAGTGTGAAATCATTTATACCATACTTTGCAAAGGGCTTATTGGCAAGCAGCAGAATTTTATTGTATCTTGTGCACTGACTTTGACTTTTTGATAAACAAGATAAACAAGTGTGTGTGTGTGTGTGTGTTAACTTATTTATTAATAGATAATAAGCTTTTTTGGACAATTCTAAAACCGTGTTCTTACATTTAAAAAATTTATAAATTTTCTTGGAGAATTAGTTTTAAAATTTTAATTTAATAAGTTGAAGCAAGAAGAATATTTATTTGATGAATAAGATGTAATTGATTTCTCTAAAAGAGAAAAAGATATGTGTTGAAATTTCAAACAATAAGCATGTGATTCCAAAGCATGATGGATAATGTTGATTTGGTCGTTAAAACGGTGTTTTGATTGTTACATTTGCCGTGATAAGATGGTTTGAGATTTCTCTTTCTTCGCAGTCTTTTTTTTTTATATAAAAATATATAATTTTTATTATTTACATTTTACTAAGATGCTTTTCTAGTTTTTTTTTATTTGAATATAATTTTTGTTCTTGTTTATTTTTTGTACACAATATTATTAGATTTGCTTTAGTTTTTTATATAAAAAGTTGTAATAGTTTTTTTGGCAAGTAGAGACATATATAAAATAATAAAATTAAGTATTTTAAAAGTCTTTCTACATTTTAAAAATCAATATGTTGTTTTGTCTACATCAATTCTTGTCATTGACTCAAAATCATGATGATAGGTTCCATGATGAAGCATGCCAAGTAAAGATATTGTGTTGTGCAAGGAACCCATGAAAAGATAGTTCGCGCAAAGATGTTAGAAATCCATGATAGAATGACTCATGTATAATGTCATAACTCATTTCTGAATTATTCTCAAACCATACTTGAAATAAAAATAAAAATAAAAATAAAAAAGATGACGTGGTTGAAAAATTAAGTTGGAGATTTTGAATGGATTCGAGAGTCCGATCATATCTCTGTCATGCCTAAAAATGAAGGAAAATACAGATTCAAGGTTAAAATAAATTATTATCAGATAAATCTGTATAAAAATTAAGTCAAAAAGAAATAATTATATTTTCAATATGTCAATCTGATTTTATCATGGGCCAAATTAAAGTTTAATTATGTTTAGAATTGATTTAGGGTCCACATGAAGAATTTAATTAAGTGCAAGGACTTAATTATACTTTAAATTGGTTAAATTATTTTATTAAAAGATTAATTGGTGAAAAATTAAGTTTGAGAGCCTAATTCGGGTTAAATATTTGAGTTGAATTATTTTTTGAATACCAAATTTAATTTTTACCAAGTTAATTGGTTGAAATTGAGGGTAAAATTACAAGAAAATCAAAGTTTTTAGGTCAATTAGAAATAAAATTGAAAAAATCCGAGATTTAGGGCTCTATTGAAGTTTGACTAGGGATAAAAGTAGAACAATCATAAGATAAAAGACAAAATTGAACTTTGGTTAGTCACTATTCATTTTCTTCCCCAAAATTCTGACGAAAATCCTGCTTTGGTACCAACTTTGCAAGTGCATTTAATGCTTTTATCATTCATTAAATTTGACAAAACATACATGAAACTGCTCATGTAATTCTCTCCTATACCAACGAATGGTCTGTTATGGCCTGTTACCACCATATATGTGGTGATTCAGCTCCAAAGTTGACAATTGAGGCAGTCTGCTACAGCTGTCAAATTTGACAGTTCATGACACCTATTTTGAGCCAATAGTTAGGATGATTATGATTTGAACCAATGAATGAAATTTAACTCATTTATAGGCAAGATTATCCTCTTTTACAAGCTATGAACAAAGGTGAAATCCATGGCCTAAAGGAGGAGAAATTGAAAGCCAAAATTCAGGGGAAAACCCCCCAACCCCTTCCCCAGTTTTTAGGTGGTCCCTATGCTTTTTCCGGCCACCACCATATCCATCACCAACCCATCTCATAGCCACCTGAAAGGTGTCATCTACATTGGGAAGCAACTCAAGGTCGATCATCTTCTCCCTTTTCTCCAATCTCTTCCTCCTCATGACTGCAACTTTCATGATGTCTTGGATTTTCCAGCCAACTCCGGACACCATTGTCATCAACGAAGCCATTAGCATAGCTTTCTCTTCACACCAGACTACTCTATGGTAAGTAAAGACCACCTTCATTTTCTTCACCTTCGGCCTTGTTCACTTGGTTGCTTTTTTTCAAAGAAAAAAAACAATAAAATCCAAAACAATATATATTTAAAGATTTTTTTGATTTCATCATATTTTTTTATTAATTTTTGTTCAATATTTTTTCGTAGATCTACGTTAAAGTATACATAATCTGTTTTTTCTCTGAAATTCCCAAAAAATATAAAAAAGTCCTTATTTAAAAAATATAAAAATATATGTTTTCTTTTTATGGATATGATAGAATTCTAAAATCTTTCTAAGTATATTTTCA
Source organism: Salix arbutifolia (assembly GCA_025169955.1). Taxonomy (NCBI): domain Eukaryota; kingdom Viridiplantae; phylum Streptophyta; class Magnoliopsida; order Malpighiales; family Salicaceae; genus Salix; species Salix arbutifolia. Next base: position 18,035,780 of record CM045912.1, on the reverse strand, counting down.
CAAAAAAAATAATTGCATCTTTTCTCATGTTTTAAAATGAATAATTAGATATCGCAACCAATTTATAATTATCCGTTAGAATTTGACCAAAATATCAAAAATCTTTCAACAATCATTTTGTTCATTTTTAGTTGTAAACTTTAATTATTAGGGTGTAAGATTATTTTTTAAAGTACAATTAGATATTAAAATACAATAAATGTAGTGCTAAAATTAGGATTTTATAACAGTTAGGTTTTTGATCCAATGATGTAGAGATTCTCTCACAAATAGAGATCTATTTCAAAACTTAAAAAAGACCAACAAATAAAAATATGATCTAGAAAAACAATTAAACAACAATGTAACTTACTTTAGGTAGGGTGCGAGGTTGATGCGTCTTCTCCTTGAACAACAAGTTCCTTGCTCAAACTCTCGCAGACCATTAGATTTTCTAGTGATCTTAATAATAAGTGAAGACTCCTAAAAATAATAATCATAATTTTACGGTTATAAAAAACTTTTTTCCACACACCTCTTCCCGTCTCCGAGGATGGCAATGCGCGAAGCGAAAAAGATAGTCGTCGCGACACACAAAAAAATCTTGATGGAAGATAGTTTCTAAGTAAGACTAAACTTAAGGACAAGTTTATTCTAAAAATATCCTAGTTTTTTTTCTATTCAATTTCTTTTCTTAATTTGGAAAGTGACTATATTTTTTGTTGCTTAAGTTAAAATAATGTAATAGATTTTTGGCAAGTGGAGACATAAAAAATAAAATTAATTATTTAGAGAGTATTGCTATATTTTATTGTGTCTTGATCTTTAAAAATTTCTAGTTATAGCAATTTTTTTTATTCTTACTACTGTTTATGTTAATAAACAATAAGATATAATTAATTATTCTCTATTAACCATAAAAATGTAATGGATTGATTTCAAAATTGACATACTAATGCATGTTTATGACAATACTGTAATATTATGGAATATGTATCCTTGACTATATCCCAAATGGTTGACTATTTGGATTGGATTTTCTGAAAATAAGGATAGAAAATTAAGGAATTAAAAAAATAAAAAAAAATCGAGGACTGAAAATCTTTTCATTGAAGGAGAAAATAGGAAAACAAAGGGGGAAAGGTATTCCAGAAGAAAATGATGTATTCAAGTTGTTTGGCTAAAGGATTAACTTCTTGTATTGACTATGTCAAGGGGCTTGACTTGGCAAGATTGATGGAAAAGAAAAAAGAGCAAAGCAAGAAAAATAAAATAAAAAATAATTCCAATACTGCTTTCCATCTACAAATCATTTGTCTCATTAATCTCATCTATTCATATAGTTATTGGCGGGCACCCTTATGCCCTTTGAATTAAGTGTATTAAGTTTATTTTTTAAAATAATTTTTGTTTATAAATATATTAAAATTATATATTTTTTATTTTTAAAAAATATTTTTGAAATTAATATATTAAAATGATCTAATAATATTTAAAATAAAAAAAGTCATTTTTAAAATGCATTGTCAGCCCCTAAAAATGATCGATTTGCATGAAGTTTACAACCCTTTCTCTTTGTTTTTATTTTTTTTTATAAATTTAGATGTCTGAGCCAACTTGCATACACTTTAACTAATTTCATGGGTCCTGAAATTAAAAATTATATAAATCTTTAGTGGTCATCATATTAATAACCACAGGGTTTAAATCTAAGATGATAATCAAACAAACCTCTTAATCTCAATTTTTACAATAAAAAATATTGTGGGGGACAACAAAATCTAATGACCTATGTGTTAGTATGAAAAATATATAAAGAATTAATTGATAATTAATTAAAGAGTAATATAAAGCTGGTGTATCCTTGCCCAGCTACATTTTGCAGACACGCAGTCATTGTAATCATTAATTAATTCAATTACAGATATTTTGGCCAAAAGATTATTGCTCAATGTTAGATTTAACGTTTATGAAGAATATTCCAAGGTCTGTATATTCCTCTCTCCCTCTCTCTATATGTAGAGAGAGAGGGTTGTTGACTTTCCATTTTTTATTGACTTTTCATATGGCTGCTGGGTTGTTGGCTATCAAGCACCGGCTCTTGTATGGCTATCAATCTTCCTTTCCATCGTTTTCTTTTCCTCTTTATTTTGTCAACTATTCATGAGAAGAAATCTAGCACACGGCAAGAAGTTTGATTCTGCTTAATAAAAGTCAGCATCTCCAATACCAGTATAGTATAAACATAAGCTAAAACCTCTCGAGCAAAATAAAATAAAAACCATTCTCCTATAATCACGAATACTGTTTAACGTTATCGATTTATAATCTCCAGTAGGCATGAATATAGATGACGTTGTGGCAAAAAAATTAAGATTTGTCTTGCAGGTCTTGAATTTGAGTTTGGATGTGCTCTTAGGCCCCGTTTGTTTGCTGGAAAGTGGTTTTCTTTTGGAAAATAAATTCTGGAGAAAGTGAATTCTTGAAAAGTGAATTTCGATATTTGACAGTGTTATGGAAAATGAACTGAAAAATAATTTATTAATAAATTATTTTTTTTTCAAGTTTATTAAAATAATGAGGAACAAATCTTACAAATTAAAAAGTTGAATGAGAATGAAATTGAAAAAAAAATATAATTTCATAAATTATCTCAAATAAAATAAATAATAATCAAAATAATAGAGATCAAATCTAAAAATTTAAAAAAAAAATGAAAGGTGAATAAATTAAAATAATAATAATTAACATTTCATAAATTATTTCAAATAAAATAAGTAACAATAAAAAAAAATGAGGACCAAATTTGATAGATAAAAAATTTCAATAAAAAAATGATAAGAAAAAAGAAAATAGCAATTATAAAAATAAGGACCAAAATTAATATAAAAATTAAATTTTAAGAGATGGAATTGAAAAATAAATATTCAAAAACAAATTATATATTGCAATCAAAAGTTTGAGGATCAAATTTGATATAATCAGCAAATAATGACGTTTCTAAATTTTTCACAACTTCTGGAAAGTGTTTTCCGCCCAAATTTTCTGGAAAACACTTTCCTGAAAACCAAGCCAAATTTTTCTTTGACTGGAAAGTGTTTTCCGTTGACCGGAAAGTGTTTTCCGTTGACCAACTTTCCGGAAAGCAAACAAACACAGGAAAGTTTGGAAAGTGGTTTCCCGGAAAGTGAATTCCGGGAAACAAACGGGGCCTTAATCTTTTAGATGAGATGATTTATTAACATGGTATCAGAGTCTTATTAGCCTAGTGGTCACGAGTTTGAATCTCACTACTTTCATTTTATTTTATAAAAATCAAGCAAAAAATAGTTTGAGTCTATGCAAGTTTCAATCCCAAATGACTTTCAATTGAAATGGTATGTTAGAGAATAATATAAATCATACTCTCAGACCTCACGTAACAGGTTAAACTTTTAAGTGAGATGGGTTCTTAACAGTAAGAGTCTGCGAGAGCCGGGATTATACTCGCTTAACCCGGGCCTGCAAAAAATATCTAAAGAAAAAAGATTTATAACTCAATTGAACCTGATTACTTCCTAAATTGTATCTTATAACTATGTTTTACAGCTAGAATAACTTCAATCAATTTTCACTCACCAATAAAAAAACCAAGCTCTTCAAGTATTATAATTCATACCAAACATTCTTTATTATTAGAATTAATTGAATACTTAAGGGACTTAATTATAATAAGTTGATTTCATAATCACCGAGAAATCACATGCATCCTCTGTCAGGACACGATGCATTGTCGCCATGACCAAGATATGTCTTCTTTGCAGCACCTAGGGACCTTTCACTTAAAACGCAGTGTCTACGCAACCCTCCAATTTCTAATTAATGTACGTTAATTTATTGGCATGAGGATTAGCACAATATGAATTTGTTTTTCTGGCTGTGATTTCTTTATTTGATCCATTGGTATTGACCTCCTTCGTGACTTTCTCGCTTAGTCAAGGAAGCATCATGTTGATGAGTTTGTTCTTGATCTTGATAGGAATTGTTTTTTGTATTTTTTGGTATATTTGTGATTGTTCATATACTCTAACTTACTTTTTTTTTATTTCCCTGTTGTAATAAAATAAAAAGGGTTAGGTCAACTGAATGAAGTCCAGTGTATGTCATCATGTTTTTTTTTATTTATTATTAGGAATGGTTGAATTTTGAAATGAAAATTACGAGTAAAATAGGTCATGACTTTGCAATTTGTCTGCAAAGTACAATTTAATCTTTTATTTTTTTTGCTACCGAGAGACCAATCCCTTCGATTCTAGAGAATCGATACTAGAATTTATTTTCGTTGCTTTCCAATTATTTGTTTTCACGAAAGGAGGGAGGAATCGTCGATTCCGATGAAGAACGAGAAATCTTTTTATTGACATTGTCTACTGATATTTTTATTTATTAACATACATATTTTTTAATTTATTTGACTATATTTATTGGCATTGTCTACTGATATTTTTATTTATTAACATACATAATTTTTAGTTTATTTCACTATATATATATGCATAAACTTTACTTTTTGTATTTAAAATTTACTTTAACTACAAAAATATGTAAGAAAAACCTGTATATAATTTTTTTATTGAAAAAACAAATATAACCCTCGACAAAACACGGTTAAAGAATATAGTGTTTTCTAAATGGGTGTTTGGCACTATGAAGTGGCATGTGGTTGAGGCTCATCACAGAGTTAAATTTAATTTAAACAAACGGGACTCCAGTTTTTAACTATGGGTCCCACCTAATAGTACGTTCTAGCTGCAGGTAATGATAAGCATCTGTGAGATGCTTTTCAAAAAACTCAGCCGCAACATTCATGCATGGGATTAACACACAAGAATTTTTTTGAGCATTAACACAAAGGAAGACAACGAGCGCATGGAATTTTTTGAACGAACCAAGTTGGAAGAAATCTGCGATCCTTCTCTCTCTCTCTCTTTCTTTCTTCCCTAATACAGCCGATGATCTCTCTCTCTACAGTCACCTTCGCTGCCCTATCTCTATACAGTCATCAGCAGCTCTCACCACCACCACCATCCCCCTCATCATCGTCAGCTTTTCCTCCATGCCACAAGCTCCGCCATGACCTCCAGCAGCCGCAGCAAGCCCAGGTTTAAGCAGCACCAGCTGCAACCTTCCGACGCTCCTGCCGGCCACCACACAAAACCATTTCCGATGAGTGATGGAATTACAAGTAGTTTGATAGGAGAATAAAAACGAGTGTGTAATTTACTTGAATTATTAATTACATTTTATTATTATGATAATTAAATCTACAATATTTATAAAAAAAATATGTATCCTTTAAAATAATTTCACAAGTTGACAGCAATATGAAAAGCATGGTAACCAAACACTTGAAACTGCTTTTCATTAAGGCCCCGTTTGTTTCAAGGAAACTGAATTCCAGGAATTCAGTTTCCTCACTTTCCAGTGTTTGGTAACACTTTGAGAAAATTAGTCAAAGGAAAGTGATTTCCTTAACTTTCCCGGTCAACTTAAATTTTAACTTCACACGCGGAAAATGTTTTCCGCTCCTGCACAAGAGGAAAACACTTTCCGCGTGTGACCCATCTCTTTCCCTCATATCTCTTTCGTCTCTTTCCCTCATCTCCTCTCGCCTCCCTCTCCAGTCCCTCATCTCTTAATCCCAAACACTGCCATTTTCGCTAGACTCGGCTCCCCTTGTTTCGACTCCTCCACTCCCAGACCACTCCTCTGCAGTCTGTACAACCACGAACAAGAATCTTAGAGAGATATCGAGCCAACCCATGATTCTATTTGGAGGGAGGGTCAAGATTTGATGTAATTAGGACAAAAAGGCCATCAACGGCTCAACGCGCCTTCATCTTCGTAGCAAGAGTATCCCATTGAAATCTCTTCTTCTCTGGTACGAAATCATAGCTTCCATGGCGCTTTTGTAGTTTGGGGCTGCGGAAAAATAACAAAATATCATGTTCAGCTTGATCTTGTTTTCTTGAGTCGTGGGAACCTTGAAAAAAATGGTGGTCTCAAGTAATAATCCTCACAACAAGGAGATGCTGGTCAGAAGAAGGATTGCTAGCATGTAATATCTCTTTCTGGGTTATCTTTCTTTTTCATTTTTATCTTTTTTCTTTCAATTGTAGTTACCATTTATTTAGCTATAAGGTGTAAAAACATAGGAATTAATGGAATTATATTTTTTTTATTCCTGCACCAGCTTGTAATGGGATTATTTCTTTCTTTTTTTATGAATGACTATTTATTTCTTGATGTTAGGTATAAATATTTATTTTTTGATGTTTATTTTATAGATATTAAAGGGATAATTGCCTTTATCCAATTTTTTTTTTATCTAAAATACCCATCAAAATATTGTTGTATCTATTTATCTTTTAAAAAATACTTCATACCAAAAACAAAAACCCAAACATATAACTCTCAACATAAACTAATTTGGCTTTCTTAATATGAAAAAACAAATTATTTTAAGCTTTTAAAATTGAATAATTTTTACTTACAAAATATTTAACAAGTTTATTTCTCTATAATATGATATGACATATATTTTAATATTTTATAAAATAAGCTATGTATGAATATAGGATATAATAAAAAAATTCATCATTATACTTATTTGATTTCATTTTTTTTATTTTAAGTGATTAAATATTTAATATACATAGGATAAACTTGAAAAAAAAATTAATTTATTAATAAATTATTTTCCAGTTCATTTTCCATAACTCAAACAAACACTGGAAAGTGTTTTCGAGTTCATTTTTCATAACACTGCCAAACATCGGAATTCACTTTCCAGGAATTCACTTTTCAGGAATTCACTTTCCCCGGAATTCACTTTCCAAAAGAAAATCACTTTCCAGCAAACAAACGGGGCCTAAACCTCAAACTCAACCACAATTTTAACCAAATATTTTAATTTCAGTTATGAACCGCAGCTAAAAGCGCTTTTCATGAAGCTGTTTTTTTTTCAACTTCAACCACAACAACAACAACCATGCCAAACACACTCTAAAACTCGCAAGTAGAATGAACTATACAGGAGGCTCAACTCATTGTTGATCCAGTACTAGCCCCTTCTCTCTACTATTGCACATAACATTGATTTTTTTAAATGAATTTAGATTAAAGATAAAACTCACAAGATAAAAATATTTTGCAAGAAAAATTACAAATTTTTTATAATTATTATATTTCTATTATATCAAATATTGTTCCTAAATATTTTTAGTCAATATTTTATTAATACTGGACATTAATTAGATTTGTTAAGACTTTTTTTTTTCTTTAATGAAAGAATGCAATTACTCAAATAAAATAAGATATGAGGAATACTTGAAACTAATATATATGTGCTTATTAGATGATATGTATATTGAAGTGACCCGTATGAGAATTCTATATAGAAAATCACTTATGTTTATGGAAAGACTCATGTGACAGTTGTGTATGTGATCTATAGACTTAAGATCACTAGATTATCTTATATAGAGAATGTTATACCTTGATCCTCACTATGTATTTTCCTAATAAAATGTAATAAATGAGTAGAAATTGAGTATAACATAAATTGTAAAAATATATTTGAGTAATGAAAAGATGGTTCATCACCTTAGATAAATTAGAGAAAATGATTTATTTGTTCTTAAATAATATTGATTATAAAATTTTTGCCCAATATAGAATGAGGTTTGAAAGGAATTTCAAATCTTATTCAAAGAATCAATGACTATAATATTAAGAAAAAAAATGATTTAACAAAGCAGACACACCCTATGCTATAATATCTATATCAAAATGTTAAATGTTAGTTAAATGTTAAGTTGAATTATTTATGACTTTTTTAACATTTAAAAGATTATGATAGGTTGCTAGACATTGTATTTGATCTTCAAATATAAATCAATCAATTACTAAATCGTATTAAATTATTTTTTTTAATTTAATTAATCATATATTATTTAGAATTTTGATTATATTTGAACACACTTAGGAGGTACCCTAATGGGTCACACATAAGAATCATTAATAAGAAATTAAAATAGAATGATTAATGAAACCTTACTTGATTTATAATGTAATTAATATAGTGGTTTTCAACTTTAGACCTAATAAAATCAAATAGATACTTGATTGAATAAATTTATAAAATATCCTGAAATAATATATATGGTATTATATAAATAGAAAATTGATATTTTTGCTATTTATAGGGTTTTCAAGTTTTCTTATAAATAAAATGTCACACTTCCTATTTTTTATATAGTACTCACAGAGAAAAACTATGTAAGTTATAGCAAAATAAAAAAGCTCACACTCAAAGGTTCAACAATTCTTCTTTCCTTGAAGGATTTAAGTGATTTTTACTAATAATTTATATAGATTACCGTTAAAAATTAGATACTTGAACAACTTATGATTTGCAATAACCCCACTATGAAGTAATTATTTAAAGCTTTAAAAAATATAATATCTTCAAGTAATCATTTTATAAATTATAAATAACTCTAGATTTATGTGATAGAGTATTTGAAACTCTTATAAACTTTAAATTTTTTATTTTTTATCACGTAAATCTCTTTCAAGAAACCAACACCCTCTGTGTGTGTGTGTGTGTCTGGATGAATTCAATTTTTGTCTGGATGAATTCAATTTTTCTCAAGCTCAATTCCATTTGGGTTGGTGACTTGTGTGACTTCTATATCTAGATTGATAATTCTTAATGTTTTGTAACATGTTTTTTTTATTAAAAATATTAATTAATATTTTTATATGTTTTTTTTCATAGTTTTGACGAGTTAATGTTAAAAATAAAATAAAAATAAAATATATATTTTTAATTTTTGCTATTGAAAAAATATTTTTGAAATGCATTATATACTGCATTATCAAACAAATACTGTATAAAAAGGAATGCGTCTTTTCTTAATTTTCCTCTTTTTTGTTTTCTTAATTCAAGATCTAAAAATACTTATAATTTTCTTGATAAGCACATAAAATTATGCATTTGAGTAAAATGCACTTCTTGCTATAATCTATTATTAAATCTAATTGTTTTTTGAAAAAAAAAAAAAAGATTGAAGTTGCAAACTAAGAATATAATTTGTTGCTCGAGGTTCAAATTAATTATTCTCCAACAATTAGACAACAAATCCCATCAACCTACAATTAGAAAAATCATGTTTACAACTATGGGAGGGAATTAACTAACATTTTTATTTTTCTTTCCTGAGTATAAGACTTTCAGTCCTCAAACTGAGCATACCCAGACAAGCAGGAGAAGAAATAATTCTCTACAATCTTCAGAGGATCTTACTGTAAGATGATGAATGAGTTGGAATACTTTGTTCATACCCGAAAAAGTTATCAGGATCAACTCTTGTCTTAATTTGCACTAATCTGTCAAAGTTATCCTTGAAGTACTTGTGCCCATAAACACTTGCTTCCTGGAATGTCCCATTTGCATGGCTTCCAATGCTACCGATGTCGATATCACGGTAGTTGAGGAATGCTTCCCTCGGATTCTTCGAGACAAAAGGAGTCATGGCTTCGAAGAGAGTTCTTGTCAAATTGACATAATGGTTGGTCGTATCAATCCCTTCTTGCTTCCAATTCACAGAATATTGGATCTTGAATATGTTTCCAGCTCTGTGCGGGAATGCAGTTTCCGTCTCCGAAATCTCACTCATTTTTCCACCGTAAGGATTCCAGAGCATTGCCACTTCTCCGACCTCAGCCATAACCTTCCAAATGGATTCCAAATCTTCCTTTGAAATAGGTTCTTTAACATAGTCTGATTTCCGTTTCAGATAGCTCACACCCTTCGGAATCCTGTTTAGTAAAACTTCAATCGGAGTTCCGTTAGGCATACCGACCCAAAACAGGACAGATTCGATCCATCTCATTTCAACGCAGTCCTTCGCCTCTAAGCCTAATTCAGGGAAGCTTTCGTTCATCACCGAAAGGAGTCTTTCTGCTCGGCCAAGAAACATGGCAACGAAGGATGCCTGTATAGTTTTTTTCCCTTCTCGAGTTCCATTTACTGGCTGTAGCATTAGTCTTATGAAAAGATCATTATCTAGCTTATCAGCTGCAATCTGTTGCCACTTCCAAGCAAGGTCACTGACTCCCTCCTCCAGAGTTTTGTCAACATTAAAAACAGTGACAATTCCCGGGACTGGGACCAATTTTATTTTCCAGGAAAGGATGACTCCAAAGCTTGCTGCACCTCCTCCTCTAATGGCCCAAAAGAGATCTTCTCCCATAGATTTTCTATCAAGAATCCTGCCCCTGACATCAATTATTTGTGCATCAACAATATTGTCCACTGACAGGCCATATTTTCTCATCATATTGCCATATCCGCCGCCTGAAAAGTGTCCCCCAACGCCTAGTGTAGGACAGACACCTGCAGGAAATCCATGGACATTGCTTTTCTCTGCAATTCTATAATAAACTTCGCCGAGAGTCGCTCCTGCCTGAACCCAAGCACTTTCATCTTCCATATCAATATTGATCGATCGAAGATTGAACATATCAAGAATAATAAAAGGGACATCAGAAACATACGAAAGTCCATCATAATCGTGACCGCCACTCCGAATTCTGATTTGCAAGCCAAGTTTTTTAGAGCAAAGAATGGTTGCTTGGACATGGGATTCGTGCTTCGCGGCTATGATAGCAAGGGGTTTTGGTGTTGAAAGTTTCAGGAACCTTAGGTTTCTGGCATAAGACTGCAAAACTGTTGTGAATGAAGGATTGTCAGGAGTATGGATAGCATCAGAAATGGGATATGTTGGCTGAGAGTTTTCTGTAAGACATTGAAGAAAGTTGTCTGGAAGTGCAATCGAATTTGGCAATGAAACTGAAATCAGAAGAACTGAAAAGAGCACAAAAGAACTCTTCATTGTCTGTTGGTCTGAGATTTTAGCAGAAGATATGAGTAATTGCGGGTGTATTTATAGGGGGGGGGGGGGGGTATTAAAGCTTTCATTGGAAGAAAAAAAAATGCACGTGAGCCATTAGGTGATGATTTTTAAAAGGAACTTCATAGTTTCTTAATATCTAGTGTTGTTTTTCATAAAATGCAAAAGAAAGTTGTATAAATTAAACCTCCGAGAGGTCAATTAATTAGTTTCTATTAGAATTGTTTGCAAAATAAATACTAAAAAATGGAAAATATATTTTCAACTGTGCAAGCAGCTACAAAATAGGGTAATTGATGCTAATAATGTCTATATTTATCAATGTTTTGAGCCAATTATGCGTTAAACGGGAATCTTATGTATTAAATATGTGAATTTGGCTATAATTCAAATAATTATTTTATGTGATAATGATACTCCTAGCCTTTTCTAATTATATACAAAAAATAAACTAATGGGCATCAGGTCAGGGCGACAGTGGTGGTTGAGATTGTCAGGCAAGCGTAAAGGGACTCCTTCCTTCACTTCAAAGAGCACTATTGCGGCTGTGGTGCTGCCACCTTTTGACTTGACTACCACCATCCTTCAATGGAGTGATTGCAAAGTCGAGCATATTTCCTTCTCTCCTATTTTTTATTGTTTTGATTTATTTTTCTCTTATGAAGTGATTTTTTTAATAAAAATATGGATGATAAGTGATTATTTAATTAATCGGTAATTTCAAAAGTGTTTTTAGAAAGTATTTTTAGATTGTTTGATGGTTTACACATTGCAGGGTTTGCACTTGCCGTCAACTATGTCAAATGACAATAAATTGTCAATTACTAATTGTTAGGATTTTCGTTAGTGCCTTGTGAGATGGGTGATCCCTTGATGAGAAAAAATTACACTATAAATTCATTAATGCCTTGTGAGTTGGGTGATCCTTTCAGGTGAAACAAAGGACATCATGGTTTCATCAAATGGATTTGGGTCCACGAATATGATTTTCTAATTGCATTCACAAGAATAGATTAAACCAAAAAAAAAATCAGATCATATGAAACTTAACCATTCAATCTAAAAATCGAACCTCACTGCGTTAACCATGTCAATTAATTATTTAGCCATTGCATGCAATGGCTATTGTGAGGGGGCTGTTTTGGGGGGGTAAAATGAGATGTTTTCTTGTCTTGCGGGTGGAATGCGGTGGTTGGAAGCGTTTTAGGTGTTGCAAAGAGAAAGTTAGACGGTTGCAGGAGGTGATGGCGTCGTTGGAGGTGGTGGAAAAGTAGGGGAGAAGTAGTGATAAAAAATGGGGAAAAACATTTATGCGTTTTTGGTTTTCTTGAAATACTGTCTCTTTTTACCCTAACCAAAATATAAGCTCATACCAAGATAGGGTATGAGATGCCTGGATGGCTGGATGGATGACCCACAGGTTCTAGATTCGGCCTTGTCTCCTGCCTCACGTCAAGATATGGTAATGGGCTGCACAAGTTTAAGGCCTAGTCTTGGGTCCATTGATGTAGCAATGAGTTTAAGCCCAAGAGATTAGGCCCGTCACCTACCAATTCATAACTCCGTTCAAGGAGAAAAACCAAACAATGTCTAATATTTCATGGTCATGGTAACAAGCTACATAATTTTTTTTTTTATTTTTTTTTATTTTATAAGAAGTAAAGACAAAATCTTAAGGAAACAACATTATAATCACCACATAAACAAAAATCTTTCCAAAAGAATTGGAACATCAAATAAGATACGAACTCGATAAGATATAAATTAGAACATAATCTACATTAAATAGACTTGAAATTTCTTTCAAATCCGAGATCTCCTAAAAAACATCATGTTAAAGAGTACTAACTAGTAGAAACTTTCCATAATTACATGTTAATTAATTTTTCAGTAGAGTGATAAAATAAATAAAAATCAAAGGAAATTAGTATTTTTGAATTACATAACATTGTTTTAGTTTTAACAAAGGCCTAGACTTTAATTAATTATTTTTTTTTCCTTTTTTTGGTTTGCTGAGCAACAAATTAATTTAGCAATAAACACCTTGTCAAGATTAAGCTATATGGAAGAGTAGGAGTACTCTGCTCATTTCTGAAAAAATTGCAAGGATCAACCATAGTCTTGATTTCAACCAACCTGTCGAAATTCTCCTTAAAATATTGGATCCCATAAACACTTCCTTCCATGTAGCTTTTCTTGCCATGGTGATTGGTTCCCAAATCAAGGTCTCTGTAGTTAAGGAATGCTTGCCTAGGATTCTTGGACACAAAGGGAGTCATGTAATTATAGAGCTGTCTTGTCAAATCTATGTAATAATTCGCTGCTTCTTGACCATCTTCATTCCAATTTGTTTCATATTGAATATTCCATAAGTTCCCAGCTCGATGTGGGAAAGGTTTTGCTGTCGATGGAATCTCCCACATCTTTCCCCCGTAAGGATTGAAACTAAGCTGAGGTACTTGTAGCTCGACCATTTTCTTCCACATCCCCTCCAAACCATCCCTTGGAATTGGCTTTTGAACATAATCTGATTTAATTTTCAAGTAATTCAGTGATTGCGGTGTTCTACTCAGCAAAGCATCAGCTGGTGTTTCCAGAGGGAAGTTTGCCCAGAAAAGGACTGACTCGAGCCAACTCATTTCGAAACAGTCTGACCGAAGCAAACCCAGTTTAGGGAAGCTTGCGTTCATGATAGAAAGCAGTCTTTTCGAGCCTCCAAGGAACAAGGCTAAGAAGGTAGTCCGTAAAGTCTTTTCACCAATCCGAGTGGTGCTGTTCACCACATCCATGTCAGTCCTGATGTAAAGGTCATCGTCAATATGGTAAGCAATTTGTTGCCACTGCTCAAGAATATCTGTTGCATTTTGGTCAACTGTTCTTTGAACTCGAAAAACAGTGACCATTTCAGGAACGCGAACAATCTTGATTTTATATGCAAGAACAACTCCAAAGCTTGATCCTCCTCCACCTGTTATAGCCCAAAATAGATCTTCTCCCATAGACTTTCTATCAAGAAGTCTTCCATTAACATCAACTATTTTCGCGTCGATAACGTTGTCAACTGAGAGGCCATATTTTCTCATCGTATTGCCATAACCTCCACCACTGAAATGGCCACCAACACCAACTGTAGGGCAAACACCAGCAGGAAAGCCATATGCTCCGCTTTTTTCAGCAATTCTATTGTAAACTTCTCCAAGGGTTGCTCCTGTTTGAACCCAAGCAACCTCATTTGCAACATCAACGTCAATTGCCCGAAGGTTGAACATGTCGAGGAGAAAGAATGGGCTAGCAGACACATAAGAAACTCCTTCATAGTCATGGCCTCCACTTCGAATTTTCATCTTCAAGTTATGTTTTCGTGCACAAATGATGGCTGCTTGTACATGAGATTCATGCATTTGGGTTTTATAATGAGGTATTAGATAAAATAGGAGTATGAGGATCATGTCAGTGATCACCTCTCAAAGATTTCACGAGAAAAAAATCAAAATAGGATTGCACTAGTTTGTTCGCTGCAAAATCCTCTCATGTCTTCCGGAAAGAGCATTTCATGTTAATACAATTCTCGAAGCCTCGCTTGGATATATGTTAATATTGAGTTAAAACACAAAAACATTACAGGGTTTGCACTTGCCGTCAGCAATGTCAAATGACAATAAATTGTTGATTACTAATTGTTAGGATTTTCGTTGATGCCTTGTGAGATGGGTAATCCCTTGAAGGGAAAAAAATTCCTAATTGGTAGGCCTTTCATCAATGCCTTGTGAGTTGGGTGGACATCATCATGGTTTAATCAAATGGATTTAGGGCCACGAATATGATTTTCTAATTGCATTCATAAAAATAGACTAAGCCAATACAAAATCAGATCACGTGAAACATTACCATTGAATCTATAAATCGAACCTCACTGCGTTATCCATGTCCAAAAGTAGTTGAGTTCAGGTTTAGGGTTTGGGTCTTTCTTATGTATTTCTGTAATTTTCTATAGCTATCTAGTTTTGTTTTTGCTCTCTGATTTTTGGGTTCGGTAACTTATACACCTTTATATATTCATTATATTAAAAACGATCATTTAATAAATGACAAAGAAGTTAGGAGACAGGACCCTCATGAATTGGTGGGGTTTCTTGCAAATGCTACGACAGTTTCAAAAGGCAATGAAATTTTGTTTGTTTTAAGATATTAATCACATCAACTCTACCAGCGGTTTATGAGTATATTTTTTAAGGTAGTGTTTTTTTTAGTATCTTCAGACCAAAAAATATATATTTATTTTCCTCTAACAGAATATATTTTTATCTTAATTTTTTTATTTCTCTCTTAACACTAATCAAGCACAACCTACTATAATCTCAAAGAAAAATCCCACCAAAATAATCACTTCTCCAAAACTTATCAGATGAAATAATAATATGATTAAGAGATTACATCTATTTTAAGAGAAAATTATTCGGCATCCGACATACACATCATAAATAGCCCAAGAGAACTTGACATTCACAACATCGAGATAGCATTAATTGAGTGTTGTTCGAGAATTAAAACTGTAATCGTTCAATTTAGGAGCAACGAACTGCTAGCTATAATCCTTTGTGTTGAATTGGAAGAAGATGATGGCAATTTAGTTTGCGTTTGACTGGAAGGTGGGTAGCAGCAATCGTTAAATCTGTTACTTCCAATTCAGCACAAAGGGTAAATTAACTCCTTTCATTGCAAGCATGCAGCATAAGAAATCATTGTGTTTTTTGAAGTATCAAAGTTAATTGTGCTGTATATTTACGACGACGTATAAGTGACTTGATAAATTAAACTTCTATATGATAAGAAGAAGAAAAACACATGCATGGTCTATTTTTAATCAAAGGAACTTGGTGTTGATTCTTTGTGGTGCCGGTTTAGGAAAGGCTTCCGGTAGTTTGTTTATTTATTTATTATTATTCAAATTGGTATGTGTGGAATATTCAAGAGGTGGGCTATCATAAACTTTCTTAAATGAATTTTTAATTGTTTAACTATAAAGTATTGTTAGGTTAGTCTTTGCGTGTCTTTAAATTACGTAGCTTTTCATGTACTCAAACTGAGTTTATCCTTCATGATACATTAATTAAGAAAATAGTTCATATCAAACCCGGAACATTTTAGAGATTTACTCATGCGACTTGCCATCAGATTTAAATCCTGGATGGTAATATGATGAACCATCAAGCATCCTTCATATTAAACTGGAAATGCACTGCACATTAATGTTAAAAAATAATATATAACTATTTATTGAGCTCCACTTCATAGTTTAAATTAATAAAATGGATCTTTGACAAGGTAATAGGAGTGGTGATGAGATTCAAACTCATAACCATTGAATTAACAAGACTCTGATATCATGTCAAGGAATCATTTCCTATAAAAACTCAAGTTATTAAATGAAACCCAAAAAAATAATTTATATTATTCTGCAGATGCTTGCCTGTTTATAGCTCGTGTTGCCTGCGAGGTTATTGATTCCAAGGTCAAGATCTCTGTAATTCACATATACTTGTCGAGGATTTTTTGAAACATAAGGAGTCATGTAATCGAGTAGACTTCTTATCCAACTTATATACCGTCGGGATGCCTCACTACTTTCTTCTTCCCAAAGCACCGCGTATTCAATTTGATATATAATTCCAGCTCTGTGTGGAAATGGAAGGCTGGACTCTGATATCTCATCCATCCTGCCTCCATACGCAGTAAATTGCAACTCAGATATCTGGACCTCCAATTGATCCATCCTTTTCCAAATACCCTCCAATGCGACTTCCGGTAGAGGTTCCTTCACGTAGTCTGATTTTGTTTTGAAAAATATATCAGATATTGGAGTCCTATCAAGTAAAGCATCTAAAGATGTGTTGCTTGGGAATCCGGCAAAATACAGAACTGACTCTATCCAGCTCATCTCGATGCAATCTTCCCTCACCAATCCGAGCTCGGGAAAGCTCTCTTGCATCAATGAAAGAAGCCTATCTACCTCGCCAAGAAATAAGGTGGTGAATGCAGCTTGTATTGTGGTCTTTCCTCTTCGGCTAGATTCAACTTTCCTTAGGAAAATTCTGGTGAAAATATCTTCATGAAGCTTATTTGATACGTATTGCCACCGATGAACAAGCTTTGTTGCATTTTGCTCCAAGGTTCGTGAGACATTGAAACCAGTCACAGTACGTGGAACTGGAACCAAGTTTATTTTCCATGCAACAACGATGCCGAAGGTGTTTCCTCCACCGCCTCGAATGGCCCAAAATAGATCTTCTCCCATTGATTTTCTGTCATGTATTCTACCTTCAGCATCTACTAATACAGCATCGGTGATGTGGTCTGCGGCGAGGCCAAATTTACGGAGAATCATGCCGGATCCTCCTCCACTGAAGTGGCCACCAACACCCACGGTAGGGCTAACGCTTGCAGGAAAAGCCAGGGTTTTGCTTTTCTCAGCAATTCTGTAATAAACTTCACCTAAATTGGCCCCAGATTCAACCCATGCATTGCTATTCTCGACATCCACATTGATCGTTCGAAGATTAATAAGATCAACAAGGACAAAGGGGACAATGGAAACATAAGAAAGACCCTCAAAGTCATGGCCACCACTACGCACTCTCATTTGCAAGCCATTTTTCTTGGAACAAATAACAACGTCTTGAATCTGAGAAACATTCACAGGGGTAACAATGACTAGTGGTTTCGGGGTGGCGGTTGTATTGAACCTGAGATTTCGAATAGAAAACTGCAGGACAGATGGATATGAGGAGTTTATTGGGGTGTAAATCACCTTGGAAATGGAGTTGCTGTTTTTGTTATAAAGGCATTGAAGAAAATCTTCATGAGTGTGAGCTGAAGTCATCCATGAGAAACAAATTAGCAGAAAGATGGACAAAAATGGCAGAATTGAAGGGATTAAGGAATTCATCTCTGTTAAAATCTTATGTAAGTTGGCTTGACGCTCCCTCTCATTTATAGTACAAGTGCCTGGTTTTCTGAGCACCGTGCCTCTATCTTGAGTAGGGATACAATTCAACCATCATCTATCTAGGATAGAGTTTATTGACAATCTGGATGCTGAAAAATCTTACCAAGAAATTACGAACAGCCTAGTTGGACAAATTCACCAAGCTGTCAGCTTTCGGATGCTCATTTTGAACATTGCTCACATCATTGCTTCATGGATTTGCCTTCTCTATTTTATCTTCTTCGATTACATGGACAGTGACTTGAGCATTTTATATCAGGACGGAGATAAATTCAACAGATCACGTTAAATACTCCTATCTGTTGTTAGAGTACAAATGGTAATTCATAATTCTCTGCTAAATTCATCTGTTTGAATCCTGATTATATATATATATATATAATCCTCCTCGCACACATTTGTCCAGTGAACCTTCTAAAGAAAGGATATAGATTATTGTTTAAGGACCAATGGATCTTCTTTTGAATCCAAAGAAAAGAGAATCGCAGATAAATATTTGAGAGTGATGTGGGGATTGTGTTCTAGTGTATCGAGTTTTTTCAACCTTGTGGATTGGCCTTCCATTCAAAGAATGAGTTTTTTAAAAAGAAATTAGTACAGAAGGAATTATTATTATTACTATTTGCTGAAAAGTCATCCGAATAGTGAAAATAATATAATTTATTAAGATAAACAAAAAATATGTACACCTCCTTTCAAGACGTTCGCATTTTTCTTCCACGATCACTCTCATGCTTTAAAATGTGCATGTCCTCACGTATCTATATCTATATCTACAAACAAAAACAAAAAACTATCAACTCCAATATCTATATCTATATATATTAAAAAAAAAAAAACTCAATGTAAAATGATCAAATTGAAAAGGTAAAAAATTGAAGGACCAAAAACAAAGAGTTGAATATCTTCCCTAATCATGCAGTGAATGACATGGAGTGAATTTGTATGCAAGGGAAACAAATTAACGTTATCTTTTCCAATCTCAAAAGGAAAAATTAATTATTATTAATTAAATATCACCTCAGTTTTATTTATACTGATAAATACAATACCTCGTAGACATAAGATTCATAATTATCTATATTGTATGTTGACTTTATGAATCATTCAAATGCATGTTATTAAAAAATGAATAATTTTTTCAGTAATTTATTATATCAAGTACACCACATATGAATGGTTTAACGTGTTTTGAGGATACATGATGTGAATTAATTATCATCCCTTACTAATATCCATTTTCCTTTTTGGTGAAAGCATTTATTGCAAACAATCTCAAAGCGATGTGGTGTGATGATAAATAATTTAAGATCTGCACAGTAGAGTTCGAGTCATAACATGCACCTCTTATATGAGCCTGGGATAACCAGGGTTTTACTCCCTCACTCGGTTCCACAAAGTGTATTTTCTTGGAGATGGGGTTTCCTCGAATCAAAAAAAAAATGCAAACAATTAAAAGAGTTTTCATGGATCATTTAATATGTTCAAAAGTTAAGGGAAAAAAACCTATACACTCAAATGCAACTCATAAAAATTAATTTATAATTAGTAATTAAGTTTGTAATTAAATCTCCACTTGACTTTGAATTATGAAATTAGGGTTAGAAGCACAGGATCCATCATAAGGCTTTCATTGGAAGAAAAAAAATACTTTTCTTTTTAATGCTAAATATTAAGAGAAACTTGATAAATAAAGAATAAAAAAAATACACGTGAGCCATTAGATGATGATTTTTAAAAGGAAGTTTTATCTCTGGCTAATCCAACTATTCATATGTATTTTTTTTCCTGTTCATATTTTCTTAATATTTAGTGTTGTTTTTCATAAAATGCAAAAGAAAGTTGTATAAATTAAACCTCCGAGAGGTCAATAAATTAGTTTCTATTAGAATTGTTGGTAAGATAATAAAATCTCTTGATACTAAAAAATGGAAAATATATTTTCAACTGTGCAAGCAACTACAAAATAAAAATTCTACGGGACATGGCGTGATAATAAAAAGTTTAAGATCTTCACAGCGAGTTTCGAGTTCAAGTCAGGAGGTACATCTCTTGTAAGAGACTGGGACAGTCAGGATTTTACTCACTCACCTGGATCTACAAAGTACACTTCCTGAAGGTGAGGTTTTCTCGAATCCAAAAAACTAAAAAATAGGGTAATTGATGCTAATATTGTCTATATTTATCAAAGTTTTGAGCCAAATCACTTTCCCGGAAATGTTTATGCGTTAAACTGGAATCTGATGTATTAAATATGTGAAACTGGCTATAATTCAAATAATTGTTGAAGTTTTAGAAGAAGTGAATTTGGGTAGAAATTTTCGGAAATATTAGTATTATTCTTCAAAATATTCACGTGTATATATATATAAAGCAACATTATACTGAATTTGTTTTTCTTAATATTTATTCCAGAAAAGAAGATAATTGGTGCCCTTAGATTACTTGTTAAGAGTCATTTAACAATTATTTAATATATTTAATTAGCATGATTAATTCTTTAGAATATCCGTTAAATATTGTATGAAAGTATTTATTAGATTTCATTTATAGTTGAATTGTGTTTTAAAAAAAAAAAAAACATACTCAAATAAGAATCAGTCACGATAATTAAATACATTAAATATTTAACTGTTATTTATGTTACAATGATATTCCTAGCCTTTTCTAATTATATATAAATAAAATAATGGGCACCAGGTCACGACAACATTCTTAAAATCGCGATTTTGACATGACACAAAATTGATATTTGAACTTGGATCATAAAATCATCAAAGTTTATGTAAAATATTTTCGTACAAAAATCGTAAAATCTTAGCTAAAATTGTTTCTGTAGAAAAATCATAAAATCATAAATGGAATATTTTCGAATGCAATAGAACACAATTTCACCAATAAAAAAAACATACTTAGTTATTAATAGTCTATTTTTATTTGTTTAAAAAAAATGCTCATCACTTTTCATATTTCTAAATAGATTTTTGATATGAGTTATAATATTTTTTGATGATATTATTTTAATATATATTTTTTAGGATTTGCTTTTAAGACCATGATAGTTTATTTTTTGCAATAAAAAATATTACAACTAACAAAGGAGAACATCCCTGCACGCGGGAGCGGGATTCATTAGAATGCATAAATGCTCATCGGGAGAAGAGAAAGGGGACTTGGCACAAAAGAGGAACCAGTTACGTCTGTACATGTTAATTCGTGACCCAATAATATCAAAGAAGCTGAGACAAACACCCCTGCAAATGGGATTAATTAGAATCGTAAAATAGAACCGATCCGGTCTAATTTTATGATTCTATCCTAGCTAGGTTTTGTTTGGACTGAATTTATAAACTTCAAGTTCAGGTTAAGCTTGTGGTTGTGGTTTTTGTGGTGGCCTTTTGCTTTTGGTAAAGATGCTTTCTTTTCTTCGCCTTGAGTGTAGGGGTTGTGTGATATGGGTGTGTTTCTCTTCTACTCCTCTCCTGGTCTTTCTTATGTATTTTGTGCTACCTAGTATTTTTATTTATATTTGTTAAAAAATTATCTCACCTAAAAATTTAAGTTATTAAGTGAGATCCCAAAATATGATTTATATTATTTTCTAACACACCTCTTCAAGTGAAAGTCTTTTGGGCTTTAAACTTACACATGTCCACACTACCTTAAGCTTGATTTTTATCAAATAGAATGGGAGTGGTGAGATTCGAACTCGTGATCATTGGGTCAACAAAATTTTGATACCATGTTAAAGAATCATTTCATCTAAAGGCTTAAGCTATTAGATGAGACTCTAGAATATGATTTATATTATTCTCTAACAATATTCCTCTCGCAGAATATATTTTTATCCTTAACTTTTTTTATTTGTCTCTTAACACTAATCAAACACAACCTAATATAATCTCAAAGGAAAAAAAAAAACTCATTTATCCCACCAAAATAATCACTTCTCCAAAACTTATCAGACGAAATAATAATATGAATCCGTAAGAGATTACATCTAACCGTGTTTTTCATTCTCTAAAAAGGACGTTTGATTTTATTTATATTAACTTGTTAGTGAGAGGCTTCAAAAATAGACGTCTATATATTAATTATATTCCCCGACAGCAACATCATATATTCTAAGAGAAAGAATTACTCTCGAATTCCTCTAGCGTTTTTTATTTTAAAAGAAAAATATTCGGCATCCGACATGCAAATTTCCACTGTTAGGTTATTTGACAAAATCTTAAATTGACTCCATCGTAGATATTAAGATCTCAAGATTGATCGTAGATATTAAGGTTTGACATGCACATCATAAATAGCCCAAGAAAACTTTGGCATTCACAACACAACATGGCCCTAGAAAAGTTTGACATTCACAACATCGTGATAGCAATAATTAAGTGTTGTTCGAGAATTAAAACTGTAGTCGTTCAATTTAGCAACGAACTCCTATAATCCTTTTTGTTGAATTGGAAGAAGATGATGGCAATTTAGTTTGAGTTTGACTGGAAGGTGGGTAGCAGTAATCGTTAAATCTGGAATTCTGCTGTATATTTACGACGACGTATAAGTGACTTGATAAATTAAACTTCTATATGATAAGGAGAAAAAAACACATGCATGGTCTATTTTTAATCAAAGGAACTTGGTGTTGATTCTTGGTGGTGCCGGTTTAGGAAAGGCTTCCGGTAGTTTATTTATTTATTTATTTATTTATTATTATTCAAATTGGTATGTGTGGAATATTCAAGAGGTGGGCTATCATAAACTTTCTTAAATGAATTTTTAATTGTTTAACTATAAAGTATTGTTAGGTTAGTGTTTGTGTGTCTTTAAATTACGTAGCTTTTCATGTACTGAAACCGTGTTTATCCATCAGGATACACTAAGAAAATAGTTCATATCAAACCCGGAACATTAATTAGAAATTTACTTGTCATGAGATTTAAATCCTGGATGATAATATGATGAACCAACTACACATTAATGTTAAACACGGAAATGCACTGCACATTAATGTTAAACAATAATATATAACTATTTATTGAGCTTCACTTCATAGAATAAAATAATAAAATGGTTCTTTGACAAGGTAATAGGAGCCTAATGACCAAGCATTTGTATAGCAGAGGGAAATATATAATCATTTATTCTACTTTACATAACAATTTATGCTGTTTGGTGAGGCCCCAATATATAATTTATATTATTTTCTAACACATCCTCTTAAGTGAAAAAAATTTGGGTTTGAAACTTGTATAAAATCATTCTATCTTGTACTTGATTTTTATCAAATAGAATGAGAGTGATGATGAGATTCGAACTCATGACTGTTGGGTCAACAAGATTCTGATACTATGTCAAGGAATCATCTCCCTAAAAACTCAAGCTGTTAAGTGAGACTCCAAAAAATAATTTATATTATTTCTTAACAAAACATGTGCAGGAATGAAATGCATGCTGTAAATCATTAGCAAGGACGCTTTTATTTATTTGATTAATTTGTATGTGCTCCCACTTTATCGAAACTGAACGTGCAATTGCATTACATTACATTGAAAGATAAAAAAAAATGACAACTTCTATTGACGTCTAAGAGAGACGAGACACATCCTTTAATATATCATATATATATGCTGTTTTGTAACTCTCTCCTATCACCAAGATGAGAGGGGAGGAATGCTTTGTTCATGTCTAAAGAAATTACCAGGATCAACTGCACTCTTCACTCGTACCAACCTCTCGAAGTTATTCTTGAAATATTTCCTGCCCCAGATGCTTGCCTGTTTATAGCTCGTGTTGCCTGCGAGGTTATTGATTCCAAGGTCAAGATCTCTGTAATTCACATATACTTGTCGAGGATTTTTTGAAACATAAGGAGTCATGTAATCGAGTAGACTTCTTATCCAACTTATATACCGTCGGGATGCCTCACTACTTTCTTCTTCCCAAAGCACCGCGTATTCAATTTGATATATAATTCCAGCTCTGTGTGGAAATGGAAGGCTGGACTCTGATATCTCATCCATCCTGCCTCCATACGCAGTAAATTGCAACTCAGATATCTGGACCTCCAATTGATCCATCCTTTTCCAAATACCCTCCAATGCGACTTCCGGTAGAGGTTCCTTCACGTAGTCTGATTTTGTTTTGAAAAATATATCAGATATTGGAGTCCTATCAAGTAAAGCATCTAAAGATGTGTTGCTTGGGAATCCGGCAAAATACAGAACTGACTCTATCCAGCTCATCTCGATGCAATCTTCCCTCACCAATCCGAGCTCGGGAAAGCTCTCTTGCATCAATGAAAGAAGCCTATCTACCTCGCCAAGAAATAAGGTGGTGAATGCAGCTTGTATTGTGGTCTTTCCTCTTCGGCTAGATTCAACTTTCCTTAGGAAAATTCTGGTGAAAATATCTTCATGAAGCTTATTTGATACGTATTGCCACCGATGAACAAGCTTTGTTGCATTTTGCTCCAAGGTTCGTGAGACATTGAAACCAGTCACAGTACGTGGAACTGGAACCAAGTTTATTTTCCATGCAACAACGATGCCGAAGGTGTTTCCTCCACCGCCTCGAATGGCCCAAAATAGATCTTCTCCCATTGATTTTCTGTCATGTATTTTACCTTCAGCATCTACTAATACAGCATCGGTGATGTGGTCTGCGGCGAGGCCAAATTTACGGAGAATCATGCCGGATCCTCCTCCACTGAAGTGGCCACCAACACCCACGGTAGGGCTAACGCCTGCAGGAAAAGCCAGGGTTTTGCTTTTCTCAGCAATTCTGTAATAAACTTCTCCTAAAGTGGCCCCAGCTTCAACCCATGCATTGCTATTCTCGACATCCACATTGATCGTTCGAAGATTAATAAGATCAACAAGGACAAAGGGGACCATGGAAACATAAGAAAGACCCTCAAAGTCATGGCCACCACTACGCACTCTGATTTGCAAGCCATTTTTCTTGGAACAAATAACAACGTCTTGAATCTGAGAAACATTCACAGGGGTAACAATGACTAGTGGTTTCGGGGTGGCGGTTGAAATGAATCTGAGATTTCGAATAGAAAACTGCAGGACAGATGGATATGAGGAGTTTATTGGGGTGTAAATCACCTTGGAAATGGAGTTGCTGTTTTTGTTATAAAGGCATTGAAGAAAATCTTCATGAGTGTGAGCTGAAGTTACCCATGAGAAACAAATTAGCACAAAGATGGACAGAAATGACAGAATTGAAGGCATTAAGGAATTCATCTCTGTTAAAATCTTATGTAAGTGGGCTTGAGATTCCCTCTCATTTATAGTACAAGTTCCGGGTTTTCTGACCACCGTGCCTCTATCTTGAGTAGGGATACAATTCAACCATGATCATCTATCTAGGATAGAGTTTATTGACAATCTGGATGCTGAAAATTCTTACCAAGAAATTAAGAACAGCCTAGTTGGACAAATTCACCAAGCTGTCAGCTTTCGGATGCTCATTTTGACCATTGATCACATCATTGCTTCATGGATTTGCCTTCTCTATTTTATCCTCTTCGATTACATGGGCAGTGACTTGAGCATTTTTTATTAGGACGGAGATAAATTCAACAGATCACGTTAAATACTCCTATCTGTTGTTAGAGCTAGAACAAATGGTAATTCATAATTTTCAGCTAAAGTCATCTGTTTGAATCCTGATTAAATATATATAATCCTCCTCGCAGACATTTGTCCAGTGAACCTTCCAATGAAAGGATTATTGTTGAAGGACCAATGGATCTTCTTTTGAATCCAAAGAAAAGAAAATCGTAGATAAATATTTGAGAGTGATGCGGGGATTTGTGTTCTAGTGTATCGAGTTTTTTCAACCCTGTGGATTGGCCTTCCATTCAAAGAATGAGTTTTTTTAAAAAGAAATTAGTACAGAAGGAATTATTATTATTATTATTTGCTGAAAAGTCAATAATATAATTTATTAAGATAAACAAAAAACATGCACACCTCCTTTAAAGACGTTCGCATTTTTCTTCCACGATCTCTCTCGTCCTTTAAAATGTGCATGACCTCACGTACTACGCTATATTTACAATAAAAAAAACATTTTTCACAATATTAAATTGATTAATTTGTAGTCACATGCAATCTCTGACTTGAGTACCTCTTTTTTAAAGATGTTTATCTAAGATTAGAATTTGTACTCATCCCTCAAGTATTAATTATTTTAGATCAATAAAATTATAATTTAGTTTGCAAAACTGAACATCATATGTATGTCAGAAGTTTCCTTGACAATTTTGACTTTGAATTATGAAATTAGGGTTAGAAGCACATGATCCATCAGCATTATATATATCCAATTCACATGCCAAAGTATGTTTGTTTGGAATAAAAAAAAAATACTAACTAGAGACTTGGAGATTATTTATTTAGAATTTAAATCGATTCAATTAACTAGAGACTTGGAGATTATTTATTTAGAATTTAAATCGATTCAATTAAAGATATAAAGTCGTATTGGAAACTCATATTATTAAATATATATATTAGAAAATTACTTAGCCATTGTCCCAAATTATAATTAAAATATTATCACAGTATGCACTGCATATATCCATGCACAATAAACAAAATGTGAAAGTCTAATAGAGAAGAAAAGGCATGTTCCTTAAGCCATTGATGCTTTTTATGAGAATCGAACTTACAATCTGATCTCTTCTATCCTGCATAATGATCGAGATAAGGGATGCTTTGTTCATTTCTAAAGAAATTATCTGGATCAACCGTTGCCTCCACTTGAATAAACCTGTTAAAGTTACTAACCTTGAAATATTTGAAACCCCACACACAAGCTTCTTGATAGGTCGAGTTCCCATGAATATTATTGGTTCCAAGATCAAGATCTCTATAATTTACATATGTTGTCCGAGGATGTTTTGAAACATAGGGAGCCATGAAATCATAAAGCTCTCTAATCCAATTCATGTGCCTATCGATCTCCTTGATGCTCTCTTCATGCCAGAGCAATGCATAATGAATTTGGAATAAATTTCCAGCCCTGTGTGGAAATGGAATGCTAAATTCTGAAATCTCATTTCGTAAAGCCTTCTCCATATCTTTTCCAAAGCTTTTTTAGGTATAGGTTCCTGCACATAGTCAGATTTTCCTTTGAAAAATGTTCTAACCTGAGGATCCCTCTTGTGCAAAACATCCAAGGACGCACCATTTGGGATTCCAGCAAAGTAGAGGGTGGAATTGATCCAACTCATTTCAACGCAATCTTTTTTTGTCAAACCAAGCTCGGGAAAGTGCTCTTGAACTATTGGAAGAAGCCTGTCAACTCTGTCAAGATATAAGGAAGTGAATGCAGCCTGTATTGTTTTGTTTCCTTCTTGGCTAGAATTAACTGCTCTTAAAAAAACTCTCAGTGCCAAATCTTCAGGAAACTTGTCCACCAAATATTGCCACCGATGAACAAGATTTGTTGCATTTTGTTCCAACGTTCTTGAGACATTAAATACAGTCACCACAGCTGGCACATCTACCAGATTTATTTTCCAAGCACCAACAACTCCAAAGGTATTTCCTCCACCACCTCGAATGGCCCAAAATAGATCTTCTCCCATTGATGCTCTATCAAGGATTTTGCCTTCAGCATTGATTATTTTTGCCTCAATTATATTATCTGCGGCAATGCCATACTTACGCGCCATCATTCCCTCCCCTCCTCCACTAAAATGGCCACCAACACCTACAGTAAGTCCAACACCTGCTGGGAAGCCAAGAGTGCTACTTTTCTCAGCAATCCTATAATAAACTTCACCTGAACTTGCTCCGGCTTGAACCCATGCAGTCTTATTTGCTAAATCAACAGTAATATCCCGAAGATCGATTAGGTCAAGAACAACAAAAGGGAGAGGAGAAACATAAGAAAGGCCCTCATAGTCATGCCCACCACTTCGAATTCTAATTTGCATGCCATGTTTTTTGGAGCAAATAATGGTGGTTTGAATGTGAATTTACCGGTGAGAAGGAAAAGAGAAGAAAAAACATATAAGCAAACATGGTTAAAGGACCTAGAGAATTCATGTCAAGACTCTGGGTTTTTTTTTGGGAAATTAGATTTATTAGGAAAATAAGACTTTACAAATAGCCAAAAATTAGATGGCAGACAACCCTAAGAAAAACTTATGAACCAACAAGCAAGAAACTTATGCCCTAAACTGAAGTATTCAATTTTTAGCTATTGAATATCGTAACAAAATTATTATTTGGAAATGAGTTAATTTCTCAATTAGCCTTTAATGTTTTGGTGCTTCAATTAGTTTTAACATCTCTGGAGTTTCACTAAAAGGGGTAATACAATGGTAAGTTCTTAACTATTCCATATATATCATTTAATGTTTATTTAATTTTGATAATTATTGATTGATTCATTAATGTAATAGTTTTTCAGGTAACGGTGGCTAAGAAAAACATTAATTAATTTTTATTTTATCAATGTATGTGTTAATTGATTTTTTCTTTTTTTTTAGGATGAATTGATTAAAAAATATATATGAAATTACACAAATCCAATAAAAGTCAAACCAAAACAAGATCAAGGCAGACATTAGAATTAGCAAGCGCGGGGTAGTGATAATTACTTTAATGGATGGCACCAAGTAGAAGGGTCATCTCTCAATGGATAAAAATTACTTTAAGAAAAAAAATTATTTTTAATCATGAAAATCTCCACTATCTTATACCATTGAGTCAAACTCTAAATCTTTGAAATAGTTCTCTATAATAATGTCTAGGAATAAATCTCTTTTTCGATATTATTTTCATCTCATCTCGAGTTTTCAAGGGCCTCTCTTCATTCCTTCTATATAAATAATCTTATATTATAAAATAATAGCAAATGATGTTGAAGTTTGAGAAGTATTGGGGCTTTGATGCAAATCAAAATTTTATATTGTATGTGACTAATGTTTTAGATCTACGTTTTAAGTTGAAATATATTAAATTTTATTTTGGTGAGTTGTATGATTATCATAAAGCACAACCTTTAATAAAAAAGTTAAAAGATAATTTGGTAAGCCTATATAAGTTTTATTTAAAAGCTAATGAATTGGAGGATGATAATAGACATATTCATAATGTTAATGATATGGATTGCAATGATATGAAGGTGGATGTAAATATTTTTTCTCGATTTAAAAGACATTTACAAGAGGAAGATAGTGTATAAAATAAAAATAAAGTTGAGAGGTATTTGATTGATGGTTGTGAGGATCCTAATGATGATAAATTAGATATTTTAGGTTGGTGGAAGGTTAATACTTTAGAATATAAAATACTTTAGAAGGTTATACAATATTTTTAGCTATTCCAATATCTACAATGACTTCTGAATCAGCTTTTAGCACAGGCAGTCGTATACTCAACCAATTCCAAAGTTTTTTTTATCTCCAGTAACTGTTCAAGCATTTATTTGTTGTCAAAATTGGTTGCATCATGGATCAATCTCAATCGACATTACAACCTTGATGAATGATTATAAAAATTATGAAAACCTTGAATCATGTTATTTTTCTTATACATTTATGCTTTTATTTTATGATTTATTAATCAACTTATTTTCAATCTAATATTTCTATTATTATTATTATTATTATTATTTTTGTAGAATTTGGTGGAAAGTTAAATCTAGCAACGAATAATTAGTTCAAAACCCAGTGTATTTCTTGAAGTTTTTTTATGTTAATGTTGCTTGTTGTTTATTTTTAAGGCAGTATTCTGTAATTTAGATTTTATCTTGTTCACTTGTGTAAGTTTAACTATTTTGCCTCATGCTAAATTAAACAAAATAAAAGAGTAATATTAGAAAGGTAAAAAAACTTTTGAACAAATGCAACGTACGTAATCAAGAATATATTTGATCCTCTGCTTAAGTCATTCTCAGCTACGAATGCAACGAACGTAAACCTACAAAATCTTGACGGAGCAACAAATCATTAGCCTAATTTGAGTTTGAGACGTGATATGTTTCGGTAATGTTCAATGAATCATGATTTATACAATTTCACGTGCTAGATTAAACTCAAGTTGGACCAAATTATATATATCTTACCAGAGATTATATATTCACTACGTGCATTCAAATATCCCCTAAAAGATATTATCAAAAAAGAAATAACCCTTAAAATATAATTCAAGAAATTAAACAAAAAGATTTAACTCAAGTAATCCACTGCGAAGAAATTTATTTATTTTTATCAACAAATCTCAAATTGGATAGCCTTGTACGTTTTAACTTTGAAAATCAGATGGATGAGTTTGAAGGGCAATCGCATTGGACGTTTATAGGATTATTTTAATGGGAAATCTCTTGAAAATTCCGTAAATAATATTGACTATAACAAAGAAATCTGTACGGAGAAAAAGACTGGTTAATATAATGGAAAACAACATGATCTTACCAAACATAAAATTTGCCTACCATTCATGGATATGGGGAAAAAACCAATTTATCATTCTCTTAATTTAATTAAAGTAAATTTTTACTTGAAGCTTGAACCATTCAATTTTTTCGATTCATCGATAGTTTGATCTATGATTTATAATTTATAGAGACTGATAAGATTTTTCAATATAGCAGCACATTAGGATGGCATAGATTTAAAGTTAAGGGTACGGTTCAAATGAGAAATTAAAGGTTTGTCGTGGATATTTATAATTAATAAATCATCTCACCTAAAATTTTAAGTTGTTAGGTGAGACTCTAGAATATGATTTATATTATTCTCTAATACACCTCATCAAGTGAAAGCCCTTTGAGCTTAAAACATGCACAGGCTCACACTATCTTATTTTTGGTTTTTCATCAAATAGAATGAGGGTGGTGAGATTCGAACTCGTGACTGCTGAATCAACAAGACTTTGATTTCAAGTTAAAAAATCATCTCATCTAAAAATTTAAATTGTTAAATGAAACCCCAAAATATAATTTATATTATTTTCTAACATATACCGATAGATCATTGCCTATCAACTTACAATCTATGAATCTTTTAATGTGATTACTATTTATCATTGGAATATTCCAAAAACAGTTTATTGAAATTTCGATGGCTAGGTTATTGTCATTGCCCATGTAATAGAGCAAGAAAATATTAAGCATGCCGAGGCTTTAACATAAGTACGTAGTCGATTTCGTGTCTTGTCATCCAAGTTGTCTATGGTCCCTGTTTTGAAAATTTGATCATGGTGGAAATTAATGTCACTTTTTTTCTCGATTGATGGGGCTAAAGAACATCACAAACAAGCACCGTTAAGAACTATATAAATAAGGGAGCCTCTAGCACCTTTCCATGTGCACAAAAGACCATCAGAATCATGAAATCTCCAAGTTCTTTAATGATCCCTTTCCTATTTCTCTTTCTGTTTTCATTCTTATGGGCAGCTTCAGCTGATCGTCATGAGGATTTTCTTCAATGCCTAGAATCTCAAAACTTCAACTCCATTTCTAAGGTCATTTACACCCCAATCAACTCCTCATATTCATCAGTGTTGCAGTTTTCTATACGAAACCTCAGGTTCAACACAAGTGCAACCCCGAAACCACTTGTTATTGTTACAGCTCTGAATGTAGCTCACATTCAGGCTACCATTAGGTGTTCCCAAAAACATGGCCTGGAAATCAGGGTTCGAAGTGGTGGCCATGACTATGAGGGTCTCTCCTATGTCGCGGCAGTTATACCCTTTGTGGTCATTGATCTAATCAATATGCGAACAGTTACTGTTGATGATGCAAATAAAACTGCATGGATTCAAACTGGGGCCACTCTAGGCGAAGTTTACTACAGAATCGCGGAGAAAAGCAGAACTCTTGCCTTCCCAGCAGGTGTTTGCCCTACAGTGGGGGTGGGGGGGCACATTAGCGGAGGTGGAACTGGCATGATCATGCGTAAATATGGCCTCGCTGTAGATAATATAGTCGATGCACAACTAATCGATGTTAAAGGTAGAATCCTTGATAGAGCATCAATGGGAGAAGATCTGTTTTGGGCTATTCGAGGTGGTGGAGGAAATACTTTTGGAGTAGTTGTTGCATGGAAACTAGAATTGGTTCCAATTCCAGCTAGTGTGACAGTATTCAACGTCACAAGAATTCTAACGGAACAAAATGCAACAAAACTCATTCATCGATGGCAATATGCGATCGAAAAGTTCGATGAGGATTTGTTCTCGAGAATTTTCATATGGAGAGCGAACTCTAATCAAGAAGGGAAGATAATGATACAAGCAGCATTCACTTCCTTGTTTCTTGGTGGAGTCGATAGGCTTCTTTCTTTGATGCACGAGAGCTTTCCCGAGCTTGGTTTGGTGAAAGAAGATTGCATTGAAATGAGTTGGATCGAGTCTACGGTTTACTTTGCTCAATTTCCACGAAATACACCATTGGATGTGTTGCTTGATAGGATTCCTCGATCCACAAGCTTTTTCAAAGGAAAAACTGACTTTGTTAGGGAACCTATACCTGAAATTGCTTTCGAAGGAATATGGGAAAGGCTTAACCAGGTCGATGTCCAATCGGCTGAATTGCAATTCACTGCCTACGGAGGAAAAATGGATGAAATTGCAGAGTCCAGCACTCCCTTTCCACATAGAGCCGGGACTCTATTCCAAATTCATTATGCAATCAATTGGGAAGAAGAAGGCATTGAAGCTTATGCTAGATATACAAGTTGGATCAGAAAGCTTTACAGCTACATGACTCCTTATGTTTCGAAAAACCCCCGACAAGCATATGTCAACTACAGAGATCTTGACCTAGGAGTGAACAACCTAGGCAACACGAGTTATAAACAAGCAAGCATCTGGGGAACCAAATATTTCAAGAACAACTTCGACCGGTTGGTGCATGTGAAGACTGAAGTTGATCCTGCTAATTTCTTCAGAAATGAACAAAGCATTCCTCCTCTTTCATCTTGGTAATGATAGATTCTAAAATATTGCTGAATATCTATAGACATAAGATATGATTTACAATAAAAGATGTGCTTATTGTATGTAAAAAATTCTACTTTGTATTGAGTAGGGCCATGTGATGTGCTTGTCGTAAGAGATTATTGCATATTTTAATAAAGATTATGTATAATAAATAAATAAATAAAATAAAATAAATGTTTGCTTTGTATTTCATTATTTTCATGACTTCAAATTTCGTGAGCCCACAAGCTTCTCTTCAATGAAAAATCGAAATCCTCCTCTTAGAGGAGCTTAGAGAAAAGGGAGATTTTTTAATTTACCCTTAGGGTTTAAAGGGTTTCAGTTTTATCCCGCAAGTTTGGTTTATATCAATTTGCTCCTTCAATCCTATATTGTGGTTTCAATTTCCCCCTTCACATGTGCAATAATAGGAAAATATGTGAACAGCATAATGGATGTGTGATCCCTAGCAGAAATCAGGAATTTATTTGTTTCAATTTCATACAATACTTAATATGATTTAAGTTGTCATTTTTAACTCTAAATGAGCTCTCAGGCATGTCATTGATTAGGAAGTGGTGATTTACATAATAAAAAAAAAATGAAGAAGAATTAGTTGATATCGTCATTAAATTCAACCTAAGGATTGAATTTAAAAACCTATCTAATTCAAGTTTAAAATTATATTATATAGGAATTATCTTGATATAACTCAATTCGCTAGTCCAAAGACAACCCTTCTAATTAATGAGAAAAAATTAATGATAAAATTAAAAAAAAAATCTATAGACTTTTATTTTTTACTAATACAAGTTTAAAATCAAATTATGTTAAAATTAACTCGATGTAACCAAATCGACTTAATTGAAAGACTTGAATAACTTCAAAAAATACAAAAAACAAAAAATGATATAGATAGATAGATAGATAGATAGATAGGAGTTGTATTGATATAACTCAATCAAGTCGCTAGTCCAAACAACCCAAGCTAACTAGTCAAAAAAAATTAATGATGAAATTGATAAAAAAAAAAAAAAGATTTTAGACTTGTATTTTTGTTCAATCCAAATTTAATATTAAATTAAATTAGAGTTAACTGATGTAACAAATCGATTTAATTGATTCAAAATTGACTTAGATAACTTTTAAAAAAATGAAAAACAAAAAATGGCTGAATTGAAATTCAATAAGATGACTTTATGATTTGTCTTAGGTCTAAAAAAGTGAACCACGGAATTACTCTTAGATGGACCATTGATAATTTTTTTGACATTGCTGAAGTCATTTTGATAAAAAAAAAATTATGATGATGCTGGGGTTGTCATCATCAAATCTTCAGTGTTTCTCCAAGATTTGTTTTCTCTCTTTCCTGTCTTGTCATTTAAATTTGTATCTGTCCATTGATTTAAAACATTTTATTGATCCAAAAAAATGATTTGATTTATTTTGTTAATTTTTAAAAAATATTTATGTTACTGGGACATGCATGTTGTTTTCTACTTGTTTATTTTATTTTTACATATGCATTTTAAGAAATGAATAAAATGATTAGTTAATTATTTAAGAAATTAATGATTGGTGATTATGATACATATGGGCTAAATTGATAGATTGAGGATTAGATTGAAACAGCTGTAATTAGAAATATCAAGGTTCAATTGATCAATTTACACATAGAAGGGCTAAATTGAAAGATTGGAGGATCATACAGGGATGAATATATATTCTTTGCTGACAACTGTTTTCTTGTCAGCAGCTGATGCCATGTGGAAATTTTGTCTGTGGCCCAGTAAAGTAAACATATGAAAGATTGAAACTTTTTCAGAGAGGAGAAAACAGAGAACAAGAGAACCTCTCATAAACCCTAAACAATGAAGAAAGATCAAAGCTTTAGCTTACTGTAACATTCTGTCTCTCGACAAACTTGTCTTTGATAAGGTAAATCGTTCATCTTTCATTTTATGTTGCCTTTTCTTTTATGTTACTTAAAGTCCGTTTATTTCTTAGAGAAGGATTTGACAATA
Source organism: Salix arbutifolia (assembly GCA_025169955.1). NCBI lineage: Eukaryota > Viridiplantae > Streptophyta > Magnoliopsida > Malpighiales > Salicaceae > Salix > Salix arbutifolia. The sequence continues at coordinate 18,000,859 of CM045912.1, read as the reverse complement.
TGGTTTAGGACTAAGCTTGCAAAGATTTCATCTTTTCTATGTTTGTGTCTGTGTTTTTTTGCTCAATTGCCATGAAATAAGAACGTTGTTTGTTGGGTTGGTTCTGTTTTCTGTTGTGATGGAACTTATAGCTTTAGCTTTGTTCCAGCAAAGTCCTGATTCATTTAGCTTGGCATTGTATCAAGGGGGTGCGGTCTGTTAAGAAGCTTTAAAAGCAAAGACTGAGAGTCTGAGTCTGAGTCTTCTGAGGAAGAAGAGTTAGAGGTTTGTGATTTATTATGGAGGTGCTTCTTCTTTTGTGTTAGGCTAGCCTTTCTTTTGTTTCTCTAATGTGATTATTTGTGTATCTTTCGAAGAGAGAGGTCCAAACAGACTTTGCATTCTTTGATCCAAAATCTGACGACTTTCATGGAGTGAAGATCTAACTGCGATCCTACCTTGATAATAAAGAGTGGGATTTGAGTGGTTTTGTAGACTTGGTATTGGGACAGACCACAGTAGGGACGGTTGTTAAAATTGAGGATGATGAAGATAACGGACTTTTCTCTGTTGTTCCTGTCCTTGACTTGGGGAGATATAAGGCAAGTAGCTTGCTCTTTGAGATGCTCCCCCACCTTTTTCTACTTTCAGTTTCAATGGCTAATCTCATGTCAATTAAAATTTGGAAGATCCACAAACCTGAACCCTACTGTGGCTACAACATTGAATTATCTTAATCGGAAACCTAACATTGTTACCAATTTTGTTAACGTTGTCCTCTCCGGTTTGAATGGTAGTAATTTTGAACTTAAAGATAGAACCAGTGGAACTCCAGTTGGTAAAATTTATGTTTTAAACTTTTTGCCTTTATTTCCTTGCATAGCTGTTTACAGCATTCTGTTGCTCAAGTTCCCTGGATGGGAAAACCTATAAATGCCACGAAGTCACCATAGACAAACCTCCATTTGTTTTTGTTGTGCTGTGTAGGTGACCAAGTCTTTTGGTAGTGTATTATTGCTTCCCCAGGACATTTACTTGTGATGGCTTTAAAAATAGAAATGTTTGCTAATTTTTGGTTTTGATAAATTACAGCTAAAAAATTACCAGCCAATGGGATTTGTACTGGCTGTTGAGGCAGACAAAATTTCTACATTCCGGGAGCAGCTTCATTCATTGATTGATGTGCAGGAGCTTTAGATTTAATTAAACAAGTCCTTTATTTATTATCATTGATTTCTTATCTTCTGATGCTGGTGAGAAAAATTAAAAGCAAAATCAAAATCAATTCTAATGCTTGATCTGAATTATGTGTAGAGGTATCTCAGGTGCCAAGTTTTGATTTCTTCCCAGCTGTAAGCAATTTTGTAGACTGAACTCTTCTTCAACCTTGTTTGGCGACAAGTTTATAGGAACTTAGTTTCAGATAGGCTGGATGACATTTGTTGTTGTGTTTTGAACACGTGTTATTACTCTCTTTATGAATTTTTCCATTTCTCTCTGTACTTCTCGGCCACAAACTGTACAGTATAAATGTTTTACAGTAAAGAGACATGTATGAACACAACAAGGGTTATGAACCTCATGATTGAACAACATAAATTCCATGTTTTATATGCTGCCTTGGAGAGAAGCAAATTCTAAGTCTTTTATATGGACAGTTTCTGCAGAACTTTGAAGAAATCTGAAGGCACCAGAAATATATCCATCATGACCTCTAAGCCATGGTGAGCGCGCGCACAAGCATCCCACCATGACTTTGAGCTTTGACTGGATTTTTTTTATATAACTGGGATGTTCGGTTAGTTTATATGTATCATAACTAATCTCTGGATCCACTAAATATCCTCGAGCTCAATAGACAGATAAAGCACCGCGGGGTGATAAGCATGCATAGAGGATCGAACCCGAGTGTGAGGAAAGAACAAAGTTCCTTCACCCGGCATGCTTTGACTGGATCTTTGCAAGTACTGGTAATGACTCCATCTACTGGATGTGGTTTCTGAATATTACGGCCGGTAGCCATATATACTGAGAGATGTGGCGGCGATCAATTCTCGGCAAGGGAATTCTAGTGAACCTGTCACGTATATACTAAGCAACCTTAACTAGGAAGATAAATATTTTGCAGAAGCCCACAAGCTTGCATGTTTGCTTAAAATTATGAATGTGGCTTATGTAAGATTTGATCCTTAAAAATGATGGGCAGAATAACTTTTCTAATTGATTGAAATTACTAAAGTTATCAAAACTTGTGTTAACCAGTTAACTCGCCAACATCAAGCCTTATGGAACTTCTTAGAGGTATAACCCAAGTGAAACTTGGCAACGTCAATCCCCAGGATTTTAAAAAAAAAATATGCACAATAAAATACGAACAACATCGTTTATAGATTGAAACTGTTGGATCAAACAAGTAGACTATAAGTTTTTCACGAGTAAATCCGTGTTTAACAACTATGTTTAATATTACCAATTATTATTAGGGATTAATTTCATTGAAGCAAAACAAAATAGATCAAAGAGTAACTGCAATGAGGCAGTAAAATTAAGCAGCCGCCATGCATGCAAAGTAACGGTCTACAGAGAACAAATGGGAAACCCTAGCTGGCTTGCATCCATAGAAAAAACCATGGTTATTAAAAACACATTTTGACTCGTAAAATTATATGATTCTACGAGTCAATATAGAAATCTAGTAAAATCAAGTTAAAAAATCAAAACACAGAAAAATCAGTCTAAACTCGATAAAATCGGATAGAATGGTAAAATCGTTTTTCAAAAAACCACCTTTATTATGAGCTATAATTTAGTACTCCCCAATACTTAGGAGTTGGTTACTCCATCTGCCACCCATAATCGCCTCCTCAATCTCCTACAAATACTCTAACTTCCCACTCCCCCACTCCTCTCCCCCTCTCCCTCGCACTCACATAGTTACAATATTTAGCAAGTCTTCTACTTTTCAAGTTGTTTGCCTCTGTGTCCTGTTAAGTGTTAGTTTGATAAGGTTTGTTAGCGAGTGACTTTAGGTCTACCTGAATTCAAAAGGACAGTAAATCCACAAGAATCTCGATCTCAGGTACCATATCTTTCTGTTTCTTTATCTCTCAATGTCTTGTGGATTTCCTTTTATAGTACATGTCTTTCTTAAGTATCCTACATTTGTCTTTTGTCCCATGATTTTGTCTGTATAATATTTTCTTTCTCGGATCTTTTCAAAGTTGTTAGCTTCTTGGCTATCTTCTCCACCTTCTATTCTTCTGTTTATATTTATTTTTTTGCTCAAATGAGCTCGAGATCACTGAAGAGGAGGAGGACATTGATCGATGTCCTTGCTCACCTATATGCTCGTTCGCCGGCCTATTTGTCTTCCTTTCACTCAAGAATTTGTTGGGTTTTTTTTAATTATTGATTGCATTAACTAGCAGCACTTAAGCTTAGTAATTAGTACTAATTGTTGAAGTTAATGGCAACTAATATATATATATATAATGATAGCCATAATTAAGTAACTGCTCTTCGTTGGCTTTTGTACTCTAATAAGTATAGACTTAATTTCTGTTTAGCTTGTGATTTCCCAAATTCTGATGGAAGTTTTTTATCTTTTTTCTTTTCTAGATTCTATCCTCCATGGCTCTAAGCTTTTGTTCAAACTGGGGCTCATCACTTCAGCATCACAACCTTCAAGAGATAACAGAATATCCACAATGCGACGTAGAGATAGGAAATGATCATCTCTTCGCTTGCAATGACAGCCTGATGTTTTCTGATGCTTTCATCAACCCTTTGTATGAGGTTGAGGAGCAGCTAGTTTACTCGGATAGCTACACCAACCTCCTCCCACACTTCTCTTCTCCTTCAGATAACATGATCTCTCTCGCCCCCGAAATCTTTCCTCCCGAAGATTTCGAGTCCTACCACTGCTTGAAACGCCCTAAAACCTACACAGACCATTACAACTCAACTTTTGAACCGAGTTTCTTCGAAGGATATGCTCCGAATCCCAATCCAGGACTCCCAGAATTCTTTCCAGAAATCCCAGCCCCAGAACCCAAGTTTCAGGTTCCAGTAACCTTTAATGTTGGCAGGACTGACCAGACTGGGATGAACTCAAAGAAACCAAGTACTGGAGGGAGCTTGTCTACACAGAGCATCGCTGCGCGTGAGAGAAGAAGGAAGATAACCGAGAAGACACAGGATCTTGGAAAGCTTATTCCTGGCGGGCATAAGATGAACACTGCTGAAATGTTCCAAGCTGCTTCCAAGTATGTCAAGTTCTTGCAGGCTCAAATTGGAGTTCTTGAACTCATGGGGTCAACTCAGGTAAAACTCCATTCCCTCTTTCAAATTTCCTGGCAGGTAGTGAAAACGATCTGAATTTTCATAACCTAAGTGTTAAATAAATGTTACAGGGAAACAAAGGAACAATGCCCACACAGGAACTCCAAACTCTCCTTATAACATCTCCAACAATTCAAGAGAAGTTGTACTCAGAAGAGAAATGCTTGGTTCCGAGAGATTTTGTCCAAACCATTGCTAACGATTGCCAAATCCAATCAAAACCGTTGATCATTGAGGAGATCGATCAGTTTCTGGGGGATCAATTGCTTGGATAGTTGATGGCAGATGGTCCGGTCAAAAGGGTGCATTTTTTGTGTGCTTTTTGCTCATGTCTAAAGTAGAATCTGTTGATAATTTTTTATTCCAGCCCTAATTATCTTCAGTTTAGTTGCTAATTGTTAACTTTCCTTGTTGTAATGTTAGCAATAGGTGCCCACTGTGAATCTTCCTTTTAGTTTTAGTTCCTACTTTTAACAATTTCTTGTAAATTTCTTGTTTTCATGAAATGGATTGATTAATTTCCTTTATTTTAAGAGTTCTCCTTTGATCGATGTTGATGTTATGATTTATAACAATTATAAATGCACAATTTGTTTTTTTATATATAGTAAAAATACATAATTTGTGTATATGATATAAAAAAATATACTAATTATTGGAAAAAATAATATTATTTTTTATTAAACTTGAAACTAGGTTTTCTAAATCAATGCAACTATACTTCCAATAAACAGTCCAATAAAGTATCATATTGTAAGAACTTTTGTTCATGAAAATGCACAAAATTCAGTTTATTTTTATTACAAACACATTTCTTGAGAGTTTTATAAAACTATTGGACCATGTATCAAAAACTAAATTGATTTTTTATACTATCATTTGAATATATATATTTTTAATCAATTAAAACTATGTCCAACTCTTAAATTAATTTGTATCAAGACTATAGAACAATATATTACTTCACCTGAATCATTTAATGTTTGAATTTTTGTTAAATATTTGGCCCAAAACAATTTAATTAGATACATTTGCCCTCTCCCTGGAATGGTAACCACCAAATTTGGCTCTACAAATTCAAATGATAAACCTTCGAAAACTTCCACATGGAAAATGCATGAAAACCGCTTGAAAATCTGGATATCTATCTGCCTCTCTGAGATTTCTGTCAACTTCTTTCATGGATTCTCCAAATGTTCTCCTTCTGTTCACAACATTATCACTCACAGTTTCTTCTGCAATCTCAGGATCAGTAGTAGATGACCTTGCAAACCTGCAACCCCCGTCAGATTTCAACACCACAATCATGAAAAATTGTCAACACAGCCCTTCTCTTAGATACTGCAACTCCTCTTCTGTGGACCTGAAAGAGATCTTCAAGTTCACCATTGTTGCGAGCCATCTTTGCAATGAATCGAAGAATCCAAATTGTGTCCAATCTTTCGACAAAATAGACCTGCGAAACCGGCCGAAGATTGCACCACTCTACTTGTCCTACAGTTTCTTTTGGAAATATTGCCCTTTAACCATTTTCTCCATTGATCTGTCAAATAATTCTCTTAAGGGTAGTTTTCCTACAGAGGTTCTATGTTGTGCCCAAATCCAGGCTCTTGATTTGAGCCTTAATGGCCTTGCCGGTGAATTCCCAATCGAGAGCTTCTCTCCTCTTACTAACCTTACATTTCTCAACCTGTCATATAATTATTTTTCAGAGAGTAGTAAAATCTCAGATTCTCGGTTCTTCAAAAGGTTTAATGCTTCAAGTTTTCTTCATTCTGGTATCCTTCCAAGTCACAGGAACTTCACAATCAAGGCCATATTTGTACTGGTTGGATTTCCAATCTCTGTGATTTTCATGGTGGTTTGCTTTGGATGGCTGTGTTTTCAAAGGCCGGATTTCTTACCAAGAATGTTTCAAAGAAAGCACAAGTTTACACCATCAATGCTAAGGGCAGCAACCAATGGGTTTTCAAGAAAAAATCAGATAGCTAGAAGTGAAGGAGTAGAAATATATAAGGGAACTTTGCGGGACGGTACTCGAGTCAGGATTGAGATTTACAGGGATTGCATTTCAAGGGAGAAACGCCAGGAATTTGTAGAGGAATGCAAGGTTCTTGTTGAACTATGCCACAAGAACTTGGTTCAAGTATTAGGTTGGTGCAGTAACAGAAATAAGAGAGCTATTGTTACAGAATGGACAGATGGGGAGACTATTGAGATGTGGCTATCAGATTCATCTCCTCCATGGAAACAAAGGTTGAAAATACTAGCTGGGGTGGTGGCCGGAATGCTATATTTGCAGGAAAATTGGCCGGAAGTGGCGTCTGATATCAGGATAGACAGCGTTTTGCTCACGGACAATCATGAGCCACTCCTTTCACGGTTTCAGGTTGGAGATCGATCCAGAAACAGCAAAAGTATGTGCTCTACTAATCATAGCTATCCCTTATTTATCTTCTGTGTATGGTCTGCTTGACTGGTGTCTAATTTTCTTGGTATTTCAGAAATTCACTGGTTTGGAATATTTCTGCTAGAGATTATAACAAATAGGAGGTCACAGGAATTTGAGAGAGGTGAGGCTGGATTTATTGAGCATGTTAGAGAGAATTATCCTGAAAACTTGCACGAAGTGATTGATGCTAGAATGAAATTGCCAGAAAATGTATTTGATCAAGCTAAACATGGAATAGAACTGGGATTGATGTGCACTGACCAATCAATCAGCAAACATCCAAGCCTGGATCAGATATCCCACATGATAAACAAAGTCTACGAGTCTTGCCTGGAATTAGCGCCCCAGAACCATAAAAGATCTCATGGAGATGGAGGTAAAGGACACAAACATCTTCAATGAAGATGAGCTGATAACATTTTGGATCTTACTAGTTTCAATTATATTACAGATTCTATAAGCAGCAACATTTGCAAGTGACTATGTGTTATTGTATATATTCTTTCTAGGCAGATGCATATGCTATTGTATTTGAATGATTATATTGCAATAAAACATGGAAGATTCTACCTCAGCTCTCGAACCATTACAAGATTAGGCATCTTTTCGTTTGTTTGATGAAAAATTTCCACGGGAAAAACAAGATGATCAAAGTAAGCAGCAGAAAACCAGACCTAAAAGATCTGAAACTGGTGATACAGTCATACAACATTACATGTAGCAGTCAATGGATCGAATGCGCACCTGTGGTCTTGAAGATGACTTCCTCACGACTACAGTTGTAGGAAAGGATTCTAGGAACGGTTAGTCCAAGACTCTAGGTATGAGAAGCAGATTGATCGGCCAAACTGGATCAACTTCAATGAACTTTTTTTATAAAAAAAAAAACTATCATTTTGGCTAAAATAATTGATCCAAGTTGACTCAATGACCCGTGGATTAACAATGCGACCTAGTGAGCCATACTCTTTTCTGAATTAGTTCCCTGAACTAGATATATTGCAAGTACACACCGGGCAATACTAGTCCTGTTTCCTATTGACAGATATAAACTCTACAAATAACCAACAAAGATAACATAGAAAACTCAACCCCCAGCTGGTCAGTAAAGCATGTTATTTCTAAAATCTTCAAGTTATTTGAAAGTTTGTTATAATTTTCTTAGCAAAATGCATCTACAAAGTAGTATAATTTATTTTGAACCCTTGAAATGCAGAGAAATTTAGTCCCTCGATACCATATAAACATAGATGATCTCGGAAAAACAGCAAAAGATTTGAAGAAAATATCATAATCATTCCTTGTGGTGGCACAAATGTATGCTGTGACTATTTTGGGTATTGAAAATATTAAATTTTAAGGGTAAAATCAACTTTAAGAACTTCCAAGTTCAAACTACTTTGCGGCTAGGTCAGTTTCTTCGTATAAATAAGTCATTAGTGGCTGCCGTAGAGAATCTCCAAGTGAGTTCAAGTAAGTCTTGGTAAGAGGCTGGCTACCTCGAATTAGTCTGAAAGTTTAGCTTGTTATTTTTTAATTCATCATTCAATTTCCAGCAGCAATATCATTCAGATTCCAGAAAAGTTGATTATCATTTTCCAACACCAAGTTGTTTAATTTCCAGCACCAACATCATTTTCCAGTAGCAGGCTTGTTACAAACCCTAAAAAGCTAAGCCGGTGATACATCATTCCATCCAGCAGTTGAAGGAACACAAAACTCTTGAAATATCCAGTGCTCTGTATTACAAACATGTAGCGTACTCGAAAGCAACCAGGCTGTCTCAGATCACTGCTATTATACTCTTGAAGGTGACTTCCTCACTCAACCATGGTAGGAGAAAACTCTAGCATTGGTCAGCTCACCAAGCCAGAAATAAAGATAGCTATCAAAGCTCCTGTCTCCAGCCCGTCGATTCATTAAGCCAGATCAGAATCCCAAATTACAGGTTTTCACGCTGCAGTAGCACCCTCTAGACAAACTGAGATACAAGCAGTGAATAATGTTTGTCAGTTTCTTTCAGAGGTCACAATATACCAATTGATTTTGCGAGTTGAAAACAAAGATGAACTTTAACGCATGTCATGACAATGATAACATCTTAGATATTGTAATTAAACTGATGAGAAGCAGTTGCTGCATCTTTTTAAAAGGACTTCAAACTAGTTGAAAATGTAGAAAAAAGGAGTTCACCATCTAATCTCAAATGGTTAAGTTACAGACATTTGCTTCTATAGGAAAAATTACTTACCATTTGCAACAATTTAAGCCCGCGAGACTATTTTCATTTGATTATCCCAGGTCGATTGGCTTGAACTTTGGATCTGGCCTTAGTGACTCTCTTTGGAATATCAGTTGTTAAAGCATACATCTTCACAGCAAATAGCTCCTTCGGAAGTCCCTTTTGTTCCTGATTAAGCCAGTGAAAGTAATCAAATGAACAATAGCAATGCAAAGTCTCTCTGGTGTGCAGAGCAAATGGAAAACTCACTCTCAACATCTCTGTTTGGCCATCAGGATTTTTTATTTTATAATTAGCTAGGATCTCATATAATGCTAACTGGGGGAGAAGAATTTACTAGTCAGGTTACATGGCTTCAGGAGAGGGGGGAGCTCTCGGACAAGAATCTGATTATTTTTTTTTATTATTTTTCTTAAACAGAGGTTGGAAAATGCAACTCGAAACTCAAATTGGTAAATTACTCGGATTAAAAATAATAAAAAGAAATCTCAATTTTAGTAAATACAAGTACAGCAATAAAGTTCTGTATTGCGCATTGATTAAAAATCAGTTAGAAAAATGATTGGTGCGGGCTGGTAGAGGACAGCTAACCAGAAATACATGCTGACCCATACTGTCAGGTCCAAAAATGGGCAGCCAAATTGCAGTTCTGCACTGGCATTTCTAGTGCAATTTCTGATCATCAATCCACTATTATCTGTTGGAGTGCAACTAAAATCATTGCATCATTACTGGCTTGTGCCCCAATTTAAAGCTCACGAGCTATTTCCCCACCTAACAACAAGAAACTTCATTTGTGGTGCAGGGATGCAAATAGCCTGCTTTATCAAACTAACTTCAAATGCAAATGCAAATTCAGCTCTAAGAGTCCCTTTGGGAACAGATTCTCACATTGCTACATTTTTGCAATGAAGCCGAATTGAGTAGGAAGACTAGACAATATTGATAGAAAGCTATAAGGTGAACTAGCAAATGCAACTTTAGTTATCTATTTCGAGTTAAAATGCATAGGAGCTAACCCTTGAGTTGTAGAGATGCAATCCACACCGGCTAAAGAGTCCCTTGAAGTATGAATCAGACCTAGTGATACTTCGATCTTCTTTGTCCAGCACAAATCCTGAAAACATGCAGTTTGAGTTCAGAAGTTAATAACATCAGATCCTTGCAGCAACTACAACTAGACTTTTCCATATGGGCATCAAGTACTACTACGGTGATTTCAGAATCATCTTAAATGGAAAATGGGCCGATGCATTTTTTCATATGAGATAGAAGGAAGCAAAGTACCACTTCTTGCAAGATTCTCCTTCAGGACAAAAAATCCACCAGGTTTGAGGCCAATCTGCAATCAGCATGAAAATTAAAGAAAAGACAGTACATAATATGGAAATGTTAACTCTCACCCCCCAAATGCAACCCCAGCCACCTAGATAATGCAATTCAAGAACATTATTTATTTGTTAAAGTTACTCATAAGCAATTAGACTTTAAACTTCAAAATTTTCTTTTTATTTAATGATAGGTGTAAATCTTACTAGTCTTTTTATAGTAAATGTTATAATTTTCTTGCAAAAAAGGGCAACTACACAATTGGTAAAATACAAAATGAACACTTGAAATTAAATGTAAATGTAGTCTTTAATTAGCACACAGGGACAAGTCATATTATTTCAACAAAACAACCAAAAAATAGAGAAAATATCATAATCATTCCTTGCAGCTGAATAAATGTACACTATAACTGTTATGGTATTTAAAATATTAAACTCAAGGTCAATGTTGATTTACCTTAGCCCTATTGAAAAATGAGACAAAGTCATCATCTGTGAGATGCCCAATACACCACTGAACCCAGATAACATCATATCTTCCTACATCTGGTGTAAATTCCTAAAGGCAAAGGCAAGTAAACTTCATTTACTGAAGAAAAAAACAAAAGCAAAGAAAAAAATAGTGAAAGGTAAGCTGGGCTATAATTATAAATTAACAATGCACATAAAATCCCAACCTTTTAAATGTACTGTTTGAATGTAGTGTAACAGAAAAATCCATTCAATGTATAATATACTGTAGGACAGAAATAAATTTGGAAAAATTATATATTGAAAAGAAAATAAGTGATTCATTGTGACTCCACAAACTAAATCATACCGATTCCAATTTATCCTAGAGCAAATCAAGCTTTCAAATCAATCTAAAAGTGTGTTACCTGAAGTGGGACACAATAAAAATTAGTGGCCTTGTGCTTATCTGATGCCATATGATTTTCCTGGAGCAAGCTTTCACGGGCAGCATCAAGGAAATGCGACACTGGCTCAAGAAGATCAACCTGGAAATAGAATGAAAAGATTAATGAGCTGCATCAGAATTTTATATTTGTAGAAAGGCATAAACAGCTCATAGCTCATACATCTAGGGATATAGAGGGACATAAGGATCAATGGTCTTACCTCATTGAAATACCTTATGAGAAGATTCCTGGTGATTCTCCCAATACCAGAACCACAATCTGCAGAGTTTCAATTTTAGAGAACTGAGAAGCAATGTGCATGGCCAGTAATTAAGCTGATTAAAATTCAAGATCTTGAAATAGTAGTTAATAAGTTTTAAAGAATTAAATGATATCAGAAACAATAGAATCCTAGGACAAAGATGCAGCTTCAGAATGTTGTTATATGGGTACAGAGACTGCTGTTTTCCTAGCGTGCCAACACATAGTAGCATCAATATTCAGTGACAATTGCTATCATAACGATACCATTATAAATGTCAAAAGTGATACATGAGCTTCAATAGCATCTAGAAACAATTCTTACTCGAAATTAGTCATAATTCTGTAGCCCACCAACTAATCTAAACGCTCTATACACTTCCTTCTCGTATATGAAACTTGCCCAAATGCTAAATGTAAATAGACAGCCTTGTAAGCAAATTTCAGCTTCACCCACCTAAATAAAAACTAGAATCATTAAAAATATGTGTTTCGCATATAAAGCATGTACCCATCACCAAACGACAGTGAAAAAAACTCCAAAGTTTGCTTCTTTAAATTCAATACTCAACAGCACGGTGAAAAAGAATACCGAGAGCAACAAGATGCCTTTCAATTCCACCGTCAACAAACAGTTCAGCTAAAAGGGTCTGTAGAAAACCTTCACTTCCCTTCACATCAGCATCATTCACATGCCCATATCCACCTAACACTCCATTCACTGATGCCTCCACACCCTTCAAACCAAACCACAAAAAGTCCAAAACTTTATTAAAAAAACAAAACAAAAAAAACCATTTTAATATCTGCATCAAACTTCCATTTTTTTCAATGGGTCCTCAAAAATACACATACACATTTAAAAAAAAAAAAGCATTATATTACTCTCATCAATCTTTCAGCTTTCTCAATTGGGTTCTCAAAAAAAAAAAACTTACTTCCCAGTAAGCAACACCATCACGGTACCATTGAGTCTTCTTGTTATTGTCTCCAGTGTGTTCTAACCACATTTCATCTGGGCTTTTGAATTCACGGCCATCGGAATCTGTGCCGGCAGCTTCCATTGTAGACTGTATGGCTGCTGCTGTGTAGTGCCTGTGGAATCTTGTGGGATGGCAGTAAATTGTAGTTTGGAGGGAAAGATGGGATTTTTTGTAGGGCTTTTGGGTATGGCATAAAGGTCGAAATCTATATGGATGAGTGTTAACTAGGTGCATTTTTTAATTCAATCCATGACTTAACTGCGGAATAAGAGTCCATAACAATAGTATTTTGGTATGCCGTTTTGTAGTCCTTATAGTTTTCGTAACTTCTTACTTTAGCTCTCAAAGGTTTGAGAGCCCTTGGATTTATCTCTAGTGAAAAGGTATATTCTAGGAGAATCAATAAATTTTGTTTCGTAAACCAAAACATTAATTCCTTTACTAGGTTTAGGTATTCATCAATTTTATATTTCCTTCAATCTTTGATGCTATTCTCATTATTTTATGCAATGAAGCAAAGTATCTTGAAGAAGATTTGATGTGATTGGAGAAAAAGTGTGATGATTTTAGATTTAAGGACCAATTGAAAATTCTTTATGGATGAAACTGGTAGTGTAAATTGCCTTAGGACAAAATTTGATTCTCTCACCATCCATAGGTATTAAAATGAGGTTGTTTGGTATTGTGATTTTATTTGTGTTTTAGTGTGTTTTAAAAAAATGTTAAATTAATATTTATTTTTAGTATTTTTTATAGTTTTGATTAAAGTTGTCAATTTTGTTCTGTTTCGGCTGAAATATTTTATATCAGTTAAAAAAAAATAGCATCGTTTTTACCTCAGTTTAAATTCCGACCTATTCTGTATTTTTCAGCCAAATATCGCCCGAAATGTTCCAATTTCGTTATATTTGTTCTGTTTCAGTCAAATAGTGTGTTTTTTAAATAATGAATAATTCTACAATATCAATCATATCTCTTAATCCAACTGTTAGATTGAGATACAATTTAATGAAAAGTCTCTTGACATATTTATATATATTATGTTAAAATTTCAGAGTAATCAAAAAATATAATAATATTACGAGATTGCTTACAGCATGCTCGTAATATTATACTTATTCATAATCAAAACATATTGGAAAGCTCGAAGTTGAAGAAATTCCTGTTTCCAAAGTCTCCATCTTTCCTTATAAATAATCATCATCCAAGCAAACATTTTCCTTCAGCCAACACTCACTGCCAGCTGCATTTGCAACGTACAAGAATTTGTTGAAAGCAATTGCTTAGAAAGCAACAAAACCATGAACACCCTCTTCTCAGTGACCTTCCTCCTCTCCTTTCTCTTCTGCCTTACCAACATAAACGAGGCAGCTGTTCCATGCAGCACTGCTTCCTCTGTGGGGTTTGCAACTGGCAAAGATCTTAAGCCAACTCCTGCTTGCTGCACCAGCTAGCTCAAACTGCTAAAACATTTGATGAATAGAAGGCTGTTTGCAAGTGCATGAAGGCAGCTGGCGGCTCCTTAGGTGTGAAAGACCAGTTCTTGAGCAAGATTCATGGGAGCTTGCTCATAGAGAATAATATAAATCATATTCTGGAACTCACTTAAAAACTTAAATTTTTAAGTGAGATGGTTCTTTAACATGGTATCATAGTCTTATTAACTCAGCAGTCACGAGTTCAAATCTCACAACTCTCATTTTATTTGATAAAAATCAAGCACAAGATAATGTAGACTTGTGCAAGTTTCAAGCCCAAATATTTTTCACTTGAAGGGTGTGTTAGAGAATAATATAAAGCTTAAAACTTGCTACATCAAAGTTGGATTCCCTGTCTCTACAAGTGTACTGTGATGCGTAAGTATATTACTGTCACTTTATTGGTTCCATTGATTCTCCTCACAGCTTGTGCACCCACTGATAACTAGCGAATGATCAACTGGGCCATAGTGATTTGGCTATGCTTAGATTTTGGTTTTGCAGGATTCAATGGATTTCTTACAGTGGATCAAGGTTGAGCAGTGGCTGAGGAGTTTCTAGGAGAGTAGGAATTTACTGCTAGTTGAACGGACATTTTAAGGCAATGCTTGTGGTCTATATCCAGACCCTACTTTGTACCTTAATAATCATGTGATTTGATACTATAACAGGTTGGCTTTTTAGATTTAGATTCCATGTTTTTCATTTCTTCTTCTGCCTCCTCTTGTGATCTTGTTATGTGCCGAACTTCAAATTTTGACATATTGCAAGGCATCCATTCAATAGCTTCGAATCCCATAATGATATTTAGAACATAAGTATTTCACGAGAGAGAAAATAAGTTAAAGATAAGAAGCCAATAAATTAAATACGAAACCAAGAAATTATTCTCATACTTGCTGCTTGGGGTAGCATGTTGTTCACGATGAGGATTTACATGTTTTGCATCAGTAGAACAGAGGGAAATGGATGGATCACTCAGTGTTTGTTTCCCGGAATTCACTTTCCGGGAAACCACTTTCCAAATTTTCCTGTGTTTATTTGCCTTCCGGAAAGTTGGTCAACGGAAAACACTTTCCAGTCAAAGAAAAATTTGGCTTGGTTTTCAGGAAAGTGTTTTCCAGAAAATTTGGGCGGAAAACACTTTCCGGAAGTTGTGAAAAATTTAGAAATGTCATTATTTGCTGATTATATCAAATTTGATCCTCAAACTTTTGATTGCTATATATAATTTGTTTTGAATATTTATTTTTCAATTTCATCTCTTAAAATTTAATTTTTATATTAATTTTGTTCCTTATTTTTATAATTATTATTTGCTTTTTTCTTATCATTTTTTTATTGAAATTTTTTATCTATCAAATTTGGTCCTCATTTTTTTTATTGTTACTTATTTTATTTGAAATAATTTATGAAATGTTAATTATTATTATTTTAATTTATTCACCTTTCAATTTTTTTTAATTTTTAGATTTGATCTCTATTATTTTGATTATTATTTATTTTATTTGAGATAATTTATGAAATTATATTTTTTTTCAATTTCATTCTCATTCAACTTTTTAATTTGTAAGATTTGTTCCTCATTATTTTAATAAACTTGAAAAAAAATTAATTTATTAATAAATTATTTTCCAGTTCATTTTCCATAACACAAACAAACACTGGAAAGTGTTTTCCAGTTCATTTTCCATAACACTGTCAAACATCGGAATTCACTTTCCAGAAATTCACTTTCCCCGGAATTTCACTTTCTAAAAAGAAACCACTTTCCAGCAAAAAAACGAGGCTTCAGTCAAATCAATCTATGATCAACGAAATTAGGACAGATACGAGTTGCGTGGTAAGAAAAATTGTGACTTCAATTCAGTACAATAACCAATTACCAGGGGATTTCCTGGCCATCCCAGGCGAAAAACTTGCCGTTATCATGGCTCTTTGCATTATTAATGATGCTTAAGAGCTTCTGCACTGAAAACTCTTTGGTGAAAAGCTTGCCTTCGGGGACATTTCTCTGAAATGGCTTGGAAAGGTCTGTGTCCACCGTGCCTGGATGCAAAAGGATGCATATTACTGGATCCCTTCTTCGTGTGAACTCCACAGACACATTTTTTGTCACTGCTATCATCAGCCAACAGAAGTGTTATCACAAGAGAAATTCAATTAATGGGGGCTTTAAGGTGTATCTCTTAGCATGGATGAAACAATAACAAAAGCTAACAGAGACATATTAAAGCCGATCAAAGTCATTCTATGACATGAATTAACTGAGTTATATTAATCAGAGGAAAGTAAAGACTGGAAAGATTGCTGATTTATTTATTTATTTATTCTTTTATGGTTTTTAAGGTGGAATGGACATGATGAAGGAGGTGGCATCCAGCAAGGTTTCACAACATTTGAAAGAAGAGCACAGAAAGAATGAAGCAGATGACATCCAGCAAAGTTTCACGAAAGTAACTTCCATGATGGGAATCTTTTAGAATATTTCTCAAAGACCATAGAAATTTGCTTCACAAAGTAATTATTTCTTCACTAGTATTTCCTGCCTCAAAAAGACCTAGCTGGAAAACTTCTGGATATGCTTCTGTTTCAAGACACCAAGCATGTCCTTTGAATATGCCATCTGGAGCCTGTGCATTGGATGGTCCAAACAAAGAAAAATGGCTTATCCCACATGCATGAATGGTCTCAGATCTTAGGCAACGGTACCCTTGACAGAATCACATTCACATAAAATACGTTCAGGGTCTGAAAGGACTAACCATGCAGTAATGCAACGTTTCATTGCTTGTGGAAATGATTAAGGAACAGTTAAAGTTGATAAATTGATGACATAAATCAAGAAATTCATGCCATGGGAACTTTTCAGGAAAAAAATCGTACACTGATTTAGAGCAGCCTTTGAAGATCGATATGAATGCCAACCACCTAGATGATTATCTCCAATTGATCCAACTCTGGCACTTAAATTGGCCACCACTGCAACATCCCTTTCAGTTCCAAAGCCTCCTCCAGCCTTCAGAAGAGGCCACATGTGCTGCAAACGGTAAACAACAGAATTTAGCTCCAAATGAATCACTACCCCCTTTGAAGAAACAAAGAGGAAATAGAGAAACCCCCAGTGCAACAACTTTATTGTTGCCTGATAATATTATTATCGAATTTGAATGCATCACTTCAAGGTTAACAACGTTGTTAAGGAGTTTCTGTGCCTGTAATAATTATTCTTTCAAACTAACAACAATTACTACTAGTTATAAACAGCGTTAGAGAATCAGATGCTTGTGTTTGTTTTCCTTTTCTGTGCTAGATTCGTGCATTCATCCAAGGACCAATTTAATTCAACACTTCTTTTCTCTCATGAAAGAAAGGTTAAAAGTGATTCTTCCTCCATTTAGCTTTATGTATTGAAGCTCAAAAAACTATTGAAAGCATGACTGGTTTTAGTACTTCAATACATATGATATTTCAGCATTCATAAATTGCTGATCTTAACCCAAAAACAGTTGCAACAAAATGAATGCAGAACTAGGTTCTTCCGAAGACATTTCACAGAATATGAATTATCAGTCATTAACTAAAAACCGCATTCCCCGTACCTTGATCGCTAGAATAGGACCCACAGCATTGACCTCATAAGACAGCATTAAGGATGACCTCTCTACTTTGCTCAATGTTGTTTCTGCACTGGAAACAAAAGAAATCAATTCTTTTGCCTACCTAGGTACAGTGGCTAAAGAAGCCTAGCTTCCTTTTAGCTACTATATAATACATTGCTGATGTGAAAGTCTACTGCTCAACTTATATTCCTACCTGGTTGCAACACATTTGGTATTGATAGGATTCCTGATGCATTAATCAGAAGGTTCAGAGAGCCATATTTTTCCCTTATGAACTTTGCAGATGCCTGAAATATGACATCATATCAGGAAATTACATGATATAAAAAAAAAATATCAGTTGCACTTCCTTCAGCATGTTGACTGTTGGCAGTTAATCAGAGTACACAAGTGTTAATACACCGGATCATTGCTGCGAAAATGCTGAAGGAAATTCAGAAAAAATTCTAATCTCACTAGAGCCATTCCAACCTCAAGCATTTTTGTAAGTTTAAAATAATTATGGCCATCCCAAAGAATTTCATAAGGCAAGAAGCACAAAAAACTGGGACAGATGAGTTCAAATGATGACTCAAAAGAAAAGGCAGAGGTAAACTAGTCTTCTGGTCTGGACAGAGGCAGGAGATATCAACCAAAAAATGAGCACTAACCTCGATAGTACTTTCAATGGTCAGGTCTAATGGCACAATGTTAAGGCGCTCAGCAAACTTATCTTTCAAATCAACAAGTCCTGTAGCTCTATCAGGATTTCGGCAAGTAGCAACAACGTGTCCCTTGTCATTTTTTTCCAGAAGTTGTTTAACCTGCAGCAGGCAGTAAACATGTCAAGTTTTGTTCACAGAATTGTTAGATCCCTTGCATCAGTAAAATTACAAAATAATAAAAATATAAATTAATCCAACAAAAAAATAAGAGCTTTTTGTCATTTCCTTGCCCCAAAAGTCAGTTGGCATCAAGAATAGTACTTGATCAACTTATTACAGAGTACTTCTACCTCGGAAGAAAAATGAGAATAATTATATTCCTCAATAAAGTCTACAACTCATATCCAACGGGTTTCCAAAAAGAAAACAGTCATAACAACCACACGATAAGCTAATCGGATTGGTCCAACAGGTTTTGAACAAAACAATGCCACTAGCTACAGCTGAAAAGGCGATGAAAACTGACATAGAAAATGATTTGGCATCCTTATATTACTCCAAGGATGAATTAATCCACAAAATTCCTCCTGTATACAAAATCTAAAAAACAAAGGAAGGCCCTTTTATTGATTATCAAGGAAATGGCCCGCATTTCCAATGCCAGATTAAATAAATAAACTACCAGACAAACCAGCAGCTCTCTAGCAATTCCTCAAAACCATGACAAGACAATAGAGAGAAACATTAGCAACCAATGTGATAGGTCTCAATCAATAGACTTAATTATGCATACAGTTAATTTGACAATGCTAATCAAGAAATCTAAGCTCGATTATCAGGAACCAAATGCCAATCGTTAAGCTTACAATTCTTCTCCAAATATTTCTGTACAAAACAACACCAGCCCATTTTTAGCAAATGCAAGGAAACGAAAGGCAAAAAAAATATCGAAGCAATCAAAAGACAAGAACTTTGCATAAAACAACAAAAGTAAAACAAAGAAAAGCTTACAAATTCAAGGCCAATTCCTCTAGAAGCTCCTTGAACCATGGAGACCCCACCTTCCCATTTGAGAGTAGAAGATGCAAAACAAGCCCTTCTTATTGATCTGAAAGTCGATGGTGTGGCCATGAATGCATGGGACGTTGGAAGCCAAAGCTTCATTCTTTTCTCTTTTTTTACTGGAGTTTTGGAACTGGAACAGACAACTAAACAACAGTTCATGTTAGATACTTAGAATAGGAATTAAACTTCAATTAAGTCCCTAACTTATATTTTTATCCTTAATTGAGTACTAAGATAAAAATAAGTTATCAATTAAGTCCTTATATCAATATTTTGTTAATATTCTCATGCATATTTTATGCTATAAAACATGTTTTGAAGAATTTTGGTGAAATATTTTTATTAGAAATTGATGAAAGGACTCAATTGATAAATTCGAAGACATTTGTTGCCTAATTGATGAAATATTACATCTTGGAACCCAATTTAGAATCTTTATGATACATTAGGAACTAATTTGAAATTCCCCCTTACAAGGGCAGGTGAATATTAATTATAAGGAAGTTAATAAATAGCCTCCTTTGCCTTTGGAAAATATCTTAAAAGCAGAAAATGAAAAGATTGCAGGCTCATAGCCCAGTAGAAACATGGCCCAATAGTATTTCATCTATAATGGGCTTAACAGGCCCTAAGTAATTTTCAAATAAAAATAAAAAGCTTGAAAAATAAAACTACATTACAAATATATTAACTTGAGATTTTAATAAATGAATTGTAACCACAAGTGGTTTGCTTGAGGGTCAAGACTCCACTTAAGTTTATATTATTTTTACCTCAATTATCTATGATATATAGGTGAATATACCTCTAAAAAGTTTCAGGGCAAATTTGTATTATTTTATATTATTTTATCATTACATCATATCCCTTAAAGACCTTAATAATTACTCGATTCTTGAAAAATAAAATATAACAAAAAAGCAATCTAAATAATCGAAGAGAAAAATATAAATATAAAAAAGACCAGGGTTTCATAATGAATGTCTCTGATACCTAATTAACTGAGCTAAACACAAAAATAATGTATATAAATACAAACAAGCAGATTAATTTATTCTTAATAAATAGTAAAATCAATTTCATGACTTGGCTATCCCTGTCCCTGGTAAGGTCTGATTGTTATCCGCAAGTCTTGGATCCAGAAAGGAAGCCAACTAACTCATAGCCGCCCACTCGCTCATATGACCGGCAGGTCGGAATTGGCCCTGATTCTTTCTGCTTCTTTTTTTTAGTACGGTATTACTTTCCTTCCTTATCCCAGTCTGAAACTAGAACAGCCTTCCGCTTTCTTCTTTGCTTTCGTTTTGTTCCTGCTCATCTCAACCTGACTGCTGACTGGCTGTCTTACCGACCGGAATGATTGAAGAATGGAATTGAACAAAGGGGTGCAAAGAACTCCCAGAGTGAAGAAGTACGTGTGAGGCAGGATAAGCCAAATCAATTTAAATTAGTGTTATTTTAATATTTGTTTTTTATTAGAGTTGTCCAATTTAATTCTCGTCTATTTTCTTTTTTTAGAAAATAAATTTAGTATTAATCAGATTTTAGATAAATCAAGCCCCTAAGTCATCCCATCACATCAAACAGAGTCATGAAAGGTGCTTTCATGGAGCGTGCATCAGAGTTGAAACCAAAGAGGAAATCTTGGCGAAGATAGCATTGTAATTATGATTAAAACTTTGACCAAAAACATGGTTATGGTCAAAGTCTGGAGATAAGAAGATTAAAAGCACGCACAGAGATTTACAACCAAACTTTTCAAAAGAACAAATAATTGTCTGGAAGTAATCGATGAACTCCATCTCCTCCTTCCTTTTCAAAATCATTATCACAGGAGTCCCAATTGCCCCTAATTTTCCTTCAAATGCGTTACCACATTCACCCCAACCCGATCACAGAGAGAGAAAAAGGAGCCATCCATGGAACTTTACACTGTTCTTTTCTCCATTGAAGTGACTTCGTTTGAAAGAACTCCATTAAAGGTGATGGATTTGACAGAACTTGGTTCACTGTTTGGCATTTGCTGATCAAATGGGTAAAGGTGGTTGCTTCCATGATTAATGCTGCTGGCTTCCCAATGCAACAATGGCTCCAGAGGAACAGCCAATTTTATGCGGTGGCAAGTTTTTCTCTAACCATTTTGTAATTTAAGTTATTTAAGTTAGATCAGTGTTGTTAATTTTATTTAGTTTTGTATCAGTTAAAAAAACGAGTTAAAATACTATAATTTTTATTTCATTTAAAATTCCATCTCATTTTGAAAATTCCATCCAAATTTCTGCTGGAACATGTTGGTTTCGTTTTTCCCGTTCCATTTCGGTCAAATAGAATTTTTTTAAATAATAAATAATTTTACATTATCAATCATATCTTTTAATCTGTTAGTTCGATAGATGAAATTTTATAAGAGTCTCTTGATATATTTATATATATTATGAGAAAATTTAGAGCAATCAGATAATGTAATGATCTTACGAGATTGATGATGATATTCTCGTAATATATTACATGATCATAATTTTGTTCATAAAAATCATTTTATTGTGTTTTTTAGATTAAATTGCACAATTCTAAATAATTTTATTTTTGAAAATTTGAACTAAATTTTTTTTGAGTTAATATATTTAATTATATAAACACACATGTAAATAGTATAACCTCGAAACGACACGCCGAAACAGTCCGAAACTGAAACATTCCATTTCAATTGAAAAAACGAAGCACTAACCAAAACAGAATTGACAATCTTAATTTAAATAAATTTATTTTAACATCATTCTTTTATTTATAATCAAAAAATCAACCTCAACCATATTTTTAATTAAACTTTTCATTGATTACTGAATTATATCAGTCAAATTTAAAAAGAATAAATAAATGATTAATTAAAAAATATTATAATAATAATTGTTTTTTATTTTTAATATTAACATATTAAAATAATCTAAAAATATATAAAAAAAAGTAATTTGATATACAAATAAAGTTTTTTAAAACTTGAAAACATACCGGGCCATGCTACATGGAAATACAGAGAGTTGAGAGCCGAAAGTTATCTCATGAACCTCATTATTTCAAACTAGCTAGCTAGGGTTCTAGCTAGAGGAATGATAGGGTTCAATGTTCATGTAGCAATGGAAAAAACATGCGGTCGATCCTCTGGAGCACCACTGCACCGATAACTTAAAAATAGTTTTAGAATATGAAATTTATATTATTTTTTAATATGTTTTTTTAAGTGAAGGTTTTTGGACTTGAAATTTGTACAAACCCATATTATTTTGTGCTTGATTTTTATCAAATAAAATAAGGATGGTAAGATTCGAACTCGTGACTGCTGGGTCAACAAAATTCTGATACCATATTAAAGAACTATCTCAAGGTTAAAATAATAGATACTATTTATTTTTAACATCCATCCCTTAAAACAAATAAAAAACAAAATTATCTCAAAGGCCAAACCAGATTCAACGCTACGGTGGATGGATAAAAGAAAAGGAAAGCTGAGGAACCCAATGCATTAATGATCTCTCTCTCTCTCTCTCTCTCTCTCTGTAAGCACACATCCCTAGAGATCAAGACTGAAAAGAAAATCATGTTTTTTTCTGGATTTTTTTGGTATGTATTTAGTACTGGTGATTATTTTATAAAATATTTTTATTTTTAATTTTAATTTTAATAAATCAATATAATCTAAAGATATCTAAAAACAATAATTTAAAACATTAAGTCAATATCACAAGCTGATTGTTTTTGTAGTTTAAATTGCGTTTAGATATATTCGATATGAAGAGAATACGAAATTAACATTTCTTATTATTATTTTAAATGCTAATATAAAAAATAAAATAAAATAATTTTAATTTATTCTCAATTAAAAAATATTTCACAGCAGAATATCAAACAAAAACCGGGTATATACATACTCCTGTCATCAACTCCAATTTCATTCCCCGTGAATGCAATAAAAGCATATATATATATATATATATATATATACACATATATGTATGTATATATATATAAATATAAATATATAAAGAATTTTCCACTTGAAAAGATGGAAGGGGAAGTCCCATCGTGTGTCAATCTCTTCACTGAGCTTTCGAGTCATGTCTGATGTATCTACTTGTTCTAACTGTTCAAACCTTCTGTTCCACAGCTTTCTGTCCCATCCACCAAAATTCCAAAAGGAATGTGGGGCTCATTAGGTCTGCTCCCAATCACCCAGCACTGACTTTTCACTCTTCCTTCTCCGGCCATTTTTCCTGACTGTTTCGGTAAATAACAGGAAAAACCATGCTCGATCCTCCTCCCATGGGAGCTTCAAAGCTGGAAGACAGGCTATTTTTCGATGGGAAGTAGTGAATTTGTTGCTGTTTTTCGATCACTGTCTTGTCATAAACCCGGCCTCCCTGCTTGTCCAAATGAAGTGCTAGTGTCCTCGGACCAATCGAAGATGCTGAATATTGGATCCGAGGCCTTGCTCTCTTCCTGCTCCTCTCCATTGAAATCTTGTGTAAACAGCAGGTCAAGAGGGTCAGCATCTATTTCTCCCAGTTCAGCAAACAAGTCTTGATCAGATTGATCGGCTGGAATTGCTGGCCTGTAATTGTTAGAAAACCCTTCAGTGCTGATGAATTCATCGTCTTCCATCTCCATTTGCTTCTCGATTTCATCAAACTCCTCTTTGACATATGCACTTGCCGATGAGCTGCCGCCACCAATATCGGCTGGAGACAATGTATCATTGCTACCCTCCTTCTGATCTTCCTTTGAGTTTGCTGTGGAGCCCTTTGGAGCTGCACTGTTCTTTGTTGGCTGAGACCTCGTCGAGCCAGCAAGTGCATTTCTCTGTGTTGGCCATGGATGGTTGTGCTCAGAAGTGTAGGTGATGACCAACATTTTAGGATCATTCCGGCTCCGCTCCACTTGCTTCCTGGCTGAGCAACCCTTGGAGCTGCTGCATCTATAGTAACCCCTGGATGCGAATTAAGACAGTATATATGTTTTAACATTCTGGTGCACTTTTTAACCAAATTAACATTTGCAGACCACTTTCACACTAATCATTACTGAAAGCAAATCTAAGATCAAACTCAGAAAACTGATCAGAAAGATGACAAGAAAACCACAGACAGTTCACAGCAATATTAGTTAATTAGCTAGTCATTGTAAATCTATTCCAAGAAACACGGGAATGTTTTGGATTCACTTCCTGCCAATCATTTGAGCATGCAAGTTGGCAACTCTCTGAAGCTGTTGAGCTCAAAGAACAATAGTGCATACACTTTCATCCAAACTGTAAGTTACGACCAGTAAATGTTTAAAATGCTGTTTATGTACTAAATAGCAAACTGTTTGAGCTACCAGAACTTTTTCAGGATATTACTATGCAAAAATTTATTGCATTTCATGTGCAAAAGGGAAAAAAGAAGGAGAAGAAGAAATAAATCAAGAAACAATTTTCTTTTCCAGGCAACGATATAGTTTTTCAGAGAAAAGGGAAATGAAAAATTCAGCTGTTTGTTCTTTGTAATCTTAGCAACTTTACACATGCACACACACACACACACTGACAAGAAAAATAAAATTACTGACCGTGGATAAGGAGAACCCTTGATGGGTTTTTGTCCATATTTTCTCCATGCCCACAAGTCAGATGGAACTACTTCTCCACTGGACCTGCTGTTTGCAGCTGCTGGTGCTGGAATACAAACCACCTTCTTCGCTTGACTCTTCCTGAAATAGCAACACAAATTAATCTTGGAATTTTGTATTTTCATTTCCAAAATCTAAGACTCAAGATAGAAGCATTTAATTAATGAAAATGATGATGAAGAAGAAGCAACGAACAAAGAATAAAATATTTATCATACTATATTTGTACAAGAATATTGATTCAATTTCCATTTTGGGGCAGCTAGCAATGAATTCTTGAGCTTGAGCTATGAAGCTTGAAAGGGATGGTATGTTCTTAAGGACAAATATGCATCAATCAGAACACAGAGCTATCTTTTCAGGTGATCGCTCGGGGAAAGGAAATTAAGAAATAAATAATAAATAAAGTTGCTTGATCCGATAACTACCACCATGAAAGCTAAGTCTGTGAATTTTATGATGACAACAGTTAGGCTACCTTTTCAGGCTACTTGATTAAATCCCATCAAAGATTTTATCTTCTGTTGTGTAATGTAGACAGTCATAGAACAATCCCTTTTCATATACTTTATCTGAAACCCTAAATTCCTTGGATCCTGATCCTCACCATGCTTTTACTCTCTCAAGTTCCAAAAAAATCCACTGATCCTCTTATGATTAACTAGTTAATCATACTATATATTATCATCATCAACAACTTCAATTAATGAAGTCAAGATTTAAAAAAAAAAAAAAAGAGTACGCGCTAAAAGGTGCATAGGAATCAAAACTCAACTATATTAAATTCATAGAAACAAGTGGGACAACTAGATTTAATTAACAAGACTACTCACCTTCTCTTGATCCCCAGATTCCTTGGAGATGAGATCTGCACTGATCCAGTGCTGTCAATCAAGCAACCTTTGGAGTTATTAACATTAATTATATCACTGGAAACCATGGCAGAAGGCTTGAACCCTCCCGGCGAAGAACAAGTAGCTATAACCGGAGAATTACAAGGCGAAACAGGCAGCTTTGTGGGATTATTTGGTGAGATCTGAATTCTTGAAAAAACATTGCTAGTGGCGGCGGCCTTATGCATCACATGATCTTCAAGGACTTTTTGGCGTGCAAGAATATTACTACAACTACCAGCAGTAGCGCTATTTGCACCAGAAAAATTATTACTAGTGTGATCTTGGTCAACACAAGTAGTACTAAGCATATGATATGCAGAACTTCGGCCGCTAAAATAGCTCGAACCAGCAACGTTGAGCTCGTGAAGAAGGGGATCTCTCATGTTGCAAAAAGGATCACCAAAACCATTCACTCTACTATCTCCCATAATTGATGATGAAGCAAGATTCATCGGATCGGAAGGGGATTCCCAGTCTGAAACAGGAACGTTTGACTGGCCTAAAGCTCCACCAGTACTAGCTCGAAGAATATCTGTTAAATCACCTTGATAATTATCCATTTTGAGCGCGGAAAACCTGCATATACTAATGTAGATTCAGAGAATGAGGGAGAAAGGATGATCTAGGTAGAAGAAGGCGTTGTTTTTCCTGCACCAAACGTGGAAAAACACAACATGCAAGCTCCAGCTTAGGTACTAGGATTCATCTTGTGAGATGGGGTTTTGGTTAAAACAAGAAAGAAAGCAAAAAAACAAGACAGGTTCTTGAAAGGAAACCAAGTGTTCCTCTGTGATTGTGCTTCTTCTTTGTTTCATTAACAAACAAAAGATCGAGAATGGTTTTTTTGGAGAGAGAGAGAGAGAGTCGCTGACTTTTCATACAAAAGGGATTCTTCTCTACACGCAACAATGAGAGGGAGAGAGAGAGAGAGAGAGAGAGAGAGAGAGAGATTTGGTGAGTGTTTTCTTAAGCTCATGTGAGAATAACGTAATGGAGGGGTTATTGAATTGAACGACCTAGCTGGGTGGTGATCATTTATCTTATGGTAAACAGTAACGACAAAATCAGAGAGTTCGAGTCTTATGGTTAACCAAAGCATGCTAATGAATATCGATTTAGACCAATTTTCTCAGATTAAATCATGCCACTATTATTTTAATATAAAAAACTAAGTTTTGTCATATCAGAGACTAAATTATTTTTTAGATTTATTTATTTATTCCAATCCAGCCTAGGCTAAGAATGGAGTCATGAAGAGTATTAAAATGTTAAAATGTTTTTTTAAGTGTAGCATTTCCATTTTAGCTGGGTCATTTTCATATAAATGTTTTGAGAATTTCTTTGAAAAGAGGGATTTTGAATTTAAAAAACAAATTTGGCCCAATTGCCCCCCTTAAATCCATTCTAGCTTCCATTTTATTTATCTAATATTAAATTTGTAAATATTTATCCAAACATTACTTTAAAAAATGCAGACTTTTAATTATTTTATCATGAAATTGCAATTAAACAAATAACTTGAAAATAAGATTGAAAATCATAATTTTGATGTCATTTATTTAGAAAACTTGACAATTATTATGATAGATCCCTAAACTAAAATGTAAAATAAAGTGGAGGGACCAAACATAATATATATATATATATATATATATATTATATATAAAAAATAAGTGACGGGGAAGTAAAGAGGCGGCAAGTAGCCGCATTTATCGGAAGAACGTTTCGAAACGTTTGAATAATGAACATTTGCCCTGTACTTCCCTTCTTTTGTCAGAAACGTTTCATAGGCAATGATGATGAGCGCATCACAATGTGCGTGTTTCTTTTTTCTTTTCTTAGCTTTCTCATCCCCAACCATGTCCCACCCACAAGCCACACCAAACGAATGCGCAAAAAATATTTCACGACAAAAATAGTGAAGAAACTTGTGAAATGTAGATTATTTAAAATATAAAAAATAGATATTATTAATATATTTTTTTAGCAGAGAAAAAATTATGTGAAATTTAATTTAACGAATAAAAAATAATTTGAAATAAGTAGTAAAAATATAATGTGATTTCAACAAATTTCAAGATAATATCTTTTTTTTTATTTTAAATCGATAATATATAAAGTGAGTTCATATGCTAAACTTGTTATTTAGATTATAAAACTGGATAATTCCATATATAAAAATAAAAAAGACAACCCATATCTCAAGTCATGAAATTAGAATAATTTTTTAGAAGAACTAATGCAAATTATGAAGCGTAGTTATCAATCAATCTAGCATAAAAAATGATATTGAAAATAAAAATAAAAACCAAGAACAATTTGACCCTAGTTAACCTTCGACGCGAATCATAAAAATGTGATGATTTTAAAAAATAAATCAAGATGAATTATGAAATTTAACTTTTAAATACGATATTGAATGTTGAAATTAATAAAAAAATCAAAACAATATTGTATTTTATGAGAGGGTTAACGTAATCTTCTAATATAATTTCTGCTAATATTTAATAATATATTAAACAAATCATTCTTTGCCTATATCATAAAGTTTGAATTCCTGTGCGGTAATTCTATACAAATTACTATATATATGTTCACATCAAACGATATATACTTTTGTCGTCTTCAATTCGAGATGGATTCAAAATACATATCACAACCGGCTGAAACATGCTAAGCACTAAATCAAATGCTAATCCATCTGATTGCAGTTTGATGCCGTCGATCGATCGTGTCAACAAATCCAAAATCATGGGATCCTTCATGATGTTGATATTTGGAATGAATATATATATATATATATATATATATATATATATATATAGCTAAATGAACTAATCAATGAAACCTAACACTATAGGTAGTAGGAAAAAAACACAGCAGTAAATACCTCGGATAATGGACGCCATGAACGTTGAGCCAGTGCTCTTCATTGCAGAACATGGATGCTCTTTTAGGGTTTTCCTTGTAAACAAGGGTTTGGAATCATATGTGGTCTGAAAGAGTGGATGAATTAACATGGAATACTAGAAATGTTCTTTAGAAAATCTTAACGTTCAGAATTGAATTTCCATCGGTTTGGGAAAACTGATCGTATATGGCTACGATTTTGTTACAAGAGGGCAACATATATGAAGGATTAATTTTCGGGGAAATATTATTTTTTAGAATCCCGTGCATCAAGTCATTGAAAGTGTATTTTCTTTGGTTTTTCCTTTTTAAATAGATTCTTTTTTGAGAATTTTATTTAATTACCCATTAACATTTCACTCGTAATAATCCTTGAAATCAATAATCAAGCAGTCGGAGATTCTCGAGAATAATATATATATATATATATATATAATTTGGAATAAATTGTTAAGGAACCATCTCACCTAAAAGTTCAAGCTTGTAGGTGAGGTTCTAGAATATGATTTATATTATTTTCTAACACACCCCCTCAAGTGAAAGCCCTTTGGGCTTGAAACTTGCACACAGGCCCATACTACCTTGTGTTTGATTTTTATCAAATAGAATGGGGGTGGTGAGATTCGAACTCATGACCGCTGGGTCAATAAAACTCTGATACCATGTTAAGGAACCATCTCACCTAAAAGTTTAAGCTTGTAGGTGAGGTTCCAGAATATGATTTATATTATTCTCTAATATAAATCTCCAATAATTGATACTCTAGGAGGATAAAAGGAAACAAGGATGGAGGGAGATCCTTGAAATTCAAAGAAAAATTAAAATAGTGGATGATATCACTAAACATTATAGTAAGCCACTAATTAAAACGAGTAAGATTTTATTTCCAAAAAATAAGTTTTTTAGTAAGATAATTCCTAAAATAATTATAAGAATTTTCCTTACATTCAATGGTGCCATGTTTACAGATTCAAAATCTCAATGAAAATGTAATTAGGCTTGTGCAGAATCACTCTGCAATTTATTGGAATCTCTCCAAAACACACTGAATTTATTCAAATCAAAAATCAACTGCCATGTCCCCTTATAGTATTCTTCTTAAATAGCCTCAGCTCTTACATTTTTCCAATCTAAACTAGGAAAGAAATAAAAAAGGAAATTATGAAAATAAATGATGGAAGTAACGGGTCTCAGCAATCAATGAATTCCCAGATTTCAGTAGTTGTGTTGATTACGGGCTCTCTTCATTATCCACAATATCTATGCTGATTTCCTCCGGATTTGCAACGTCTCCCTCCTGATTTGTAACGTCTTCTCCTCCTGATTTGCATCAATTGCCGTCTCTCTTGAAGAACTTGACTCCGGCAAGTTATGCTGATAGTAGGCAGCAAAGAGATGTGGGTGTAGGCGGTTCAGCTCTGATGCTTGTAACCAAACAGAGTCTGAATTTGGACGATTTTTCCACTGGACTAAGAACTTGTAATAACCCCCTCGGCGTGGTGAAACAAACTGGTGGTCAAGAATGGCAGCAATCTCAACACGTGGTGCTGTATTTTTTGGAACGCTGCTGTTACCTTGTTTTATTTCTCGCGTGAATTGCCGCATTGTCAAGACTGGCCAAGTCTCCCAAATTGATGCCGTGAACTTTAGATTTTAGTTTCTCACCAAAAATCCAGTTCTAGCTTGTTGCAAAATCTCTTTGCAAGTGCTGGAATCACACCAGTACTTTATGCTGTGAACTTCAAATTTTAGTTTCTCACCAAAAATTCAGTTCTGGCTTGTTGCAAAATCTCTTTGCAAGTGCTGGAATCAAACCTGGCTCTGATACCAAATTGGTGCCATGTTTACAGATTCAAAATCTCAATGAAAATGTAATTAGGCTTGTGCAGAATCACTCTGCAATTTATTGGAATCTCTCCAAAACACACTGAATTTATTCAAATCAAAAATCAACTGCCATGTCCCCTTATAGTATTCTTCTTAAATAGCCTCAGCTCTTACATTTTTCCAATCTAAACTAGGAAAGAAATAAAAAAAGGAAATTATGAAAATAAATGATGGAAGTAACGGGTCTCAGCAATCAATGAATTCCCAGATTTCAGTAGTTGTGTTGATTACGGGCTCTCTTCATTATCCACAATATCTATGCTGATTTCCTCCGGATTTGCAACGTCTCCCTCCTGATTTGTAACGTCTTCTCCTCCTGATTTGCATAATTCAAATTAAGTTTTTTATGAGTGAATTTTATACAAAATACCGTATAAAATTCCTAAAAATTGAATGGCTAAAAAACATAGAGCACACATCCTAAATCCATTAAAGTCAAAGATGGGCAGACTTCTCTAATCATATATATAGCATTGGCTTGGTCTTGTGGACGTGATTTAATTATCCTCTCCTTTTCATCATTTCAGAATCTACTTCATCTCCCCCACTCAATCGGCTTTCACAAAGCACTTCCCGTGATGTACAGAAATGGAGGGAGCTAGCAGCTTGCTTTATGCATGTAAATGAATTTATAGATCCAAGTAAAATAAATTAAGGTTTGAACACGTGTCAGCCGTACGTGTGGTCTATAACCATGATTAATTAAACTTGAAAAAGGTGATTATCATGGGATTCTGAAGCATTACTAAACAAAGGTCTAATGTTTTCTGTCGGGATGATAAAGAACAAGCCATGATTATAGTTTTATTTATATAATCAAGATTTCCCTTTTTAATTATGGTTTGGTATTTTGTTTTGTATTATAAAGTTAAAAGATTTTGATCATTGTAAGGTCAAATTAACATGTCTTTTGCTTCTTGCCTAAAAGTAAGGTTTTAATTTCATGAAGTTAGGTGTGATTCATTCAAAGATGGTTCTGCTCATCTAGTCATGTTGATGAGACATATTGAATTGATGATGTTTTTTTTTTATATTATAAACTTAGTCATGGTTTATATATATATATATTATAAACTTAGTCATGGTTATCATTGCATTTCAAAAATATTTAAAAAAAATAAATTTTTTATTTTATTTTATTTTAAATTAAGGTTTTTTAGTATTTTTAGATCATTTTGATATGCTGATGTTAAAAATTATTTTTTTAAAATACAATAAAAATATAATTTTTATATATTTCTGAACAAAAAGTATTTTTAAAAACAATCTCAACCATACTCATAAACAGACATTTAGTTATAAAATTCTACTCGAAAATACATCATGGGTCAAAAGATCAACAGATAAATTCAATAGTTTTTTTCGAGTTTTCTTCCAAATTAATTAGTTGTCTTGATATGATAAAGCTAGATTATTTCATTTTCTTTTCAATTTAAATAATATAAATCCTAGATTTTATAAGTAGAGTTATAAATTCAGAAGAAATGTTTATATATATATATATTGGAGTCATAATTAGTAGATGGGATGTCGATGTTTTAATTACTATGTGATGAATTGAAGCTTTCAATGGGCCAATGATCATCAAGAGAATCACCGACCCCGTAATGTTTGATGAGACATTTCGAGAATCTTCCATGCCTAACCACGACTCTCTCTCTCTCAACACTCACAAAGAGCTTTTCATGTTCTTGGCTTGGACCGATGTTTCCATCTACAAATTATTTCACAATAAACTAAAATGGAATTACTATTCTCCACCCACTATACTTTAAATTGCCAAATCAAAAGCCAATCTCTAAAGTAAAATATGAAATGTGAAATGTAATTTTAACAAAGTTTATATGAAATGTTAGTTTTAATCTCTCAAATATAAATATAAGATACTTTAATGTTTAAAAATTAAAAACAAAATCAATTTTGATTTCAAAGTTTATTTTTTCTCCCTTACTTGAGATCGAATTTAAACAATAATAAAAAATGATTGTCTTTGACACCGATTAAAACCATAAAAAATATTTATTTGGTGTCAATTAGTTTATATATATATATATATATTTATATATATATAAAGCTTATCATAGATTTTTTTTTCCTTATGAACTTCCCTTATATGATAGATTTGAGCCCGCAAACAATTTTATGATTTGGGTTGATGGTGGGAATTTTTACTAATAATTAAGAACACAAAGTCACGACATGCTATAGGATCCAAGAAAACATCACCCCAGTTACCTATTGCATGGTCCATGCATCATTAATTAGTTGCTGTACTATATTATGCAGTCCAGCACACAATTGAATCCAACTTAATTAATCTCTCATTATAAAAATTCAACTTTCGATATTAATATCAATGTCGGTTAAAGAATCATTTCACTTAAAAATTTAAACTGTTAAATGAGATTCTTGAATATAATTTATATTATTTTCTAATACAGTTTTTTAAGTGAAAGTCATTTGAGCTTGAAACTTGTATAGATCCACGCTATCACGTGCTTGATTTTTATCAAATAGAATGAGGATGGTGGGATTCGAACTCGTGACCGCTGGGTCAACAAGACTCTGATATCATGTTAAGAAATCATCTCATCTAAACTGTTAGGTGAGACAAAAAAAATATAATTTATATTATTCTTTAACGAGAAATTCATAAGAGATTAGTTTTTTAATGACTATGCCTTGGACTAATAAAGTAATTGGACTTGAGCTAGTCTTTTTTAATTACTATTATATGTTCTAACTACATCCCGTCATCTTGCCCTTCATCTTCCAGAGAGGCATGACTGTAAATGACAAGTGCTGCCTCACTAGCTAGCACCCATGAAAATATTGGAAATGTTACATAAATATTCTAATTAATTTAGAACCCTAATAAATATGCCACATGCATCTCATAAAAAAATCCCATATGAAGTTGGCAGTGGAAGAATATTAGGGCTAAATACATGGCTGGTGGCCTATATCAAGGTTGTCAATACCATTCTGATCGCCGTTCTGGTTTTTCTATTGGAACATGACGTTTTGGTTTTGAAGCGTTTCGGGGTGCCGTTTCAGGGTTGTAATATATATATATATATATATATATGAAAAAAAATTAAAATATTAATTTAACAAGTATAATTTAAATTCAAGATAAATTAACTTTAAATTATACAATATAAACACAAAGTCAAACAAACATAATCTCAAAATTAGAAACATCTCTAAAATTCCAAAAATATTATGATAGTAAAATGTTCTAAAATAAAAAATATTATGATTTTGAGCCAGAACGGCACGGCCGGAACGGTACCAAGACGTTCCGGTCGGAATTTAGCTGGAATTTCCAGAACGGACCGGAATTAAAACCGAGACGAAAACGATGTCGTTTCGTCTCGGTTTTTTTAATGACACGGAATGTTCCGACCATTCTGGCCGGAACGGAATTAACAAGTTCGGCCTATATAGACCACAATAAATTAACTACTAAGTAGAATCTGCAAGCCTTCTTTAAATAGCCAGGGAAATCGAATTAGAAACAAATCAATAACCTAATCCTTAAGTCGGACCCTTAATCATAAATATGGAATGACCTCCAAATTAATAACCTAATCACTTAAGTTAGGATCATCATCCTTGATCATAGATATAGATTCTCTTTTATCTCAGTATTTCTATGCTATATTTGATCAGTGCTTCGAGATAAAACAAACGAATATAGAAAATTTAGATAAAAATACACGTGAATGAAATAAAAAAATAATTATATCTGTCGTACAATTACAGAAGAATCTATTCAATCGCCTGTGTCTCTTTTATTCTAAAATAATAACAAAACACTATTTTAATTTCCTTCCTGGCTATGGAACAATTTGACGGGGTTAGTTTAACTCATACTTCATCGTCAGAATTTGAAGTAGCTAACTGGGATTCTCTCGCTATGAAACAATTTGACGGGGTTAGTTTAACTTAAACTTTATCGTCAGAATTTAATAAATTAGCTAACTGGGATTCTCTCTTGTGGGTTGACCTGGGTGGTACAGTATTTCATAGAAACCCTAGCTAAAACCAGGCTAGATATACTTTTGATTGGCTGCAGACAGCACTTGCCCTCACGTTCTTGCATGACAAAGCCCCCACCACCTCAACAGAACAAATTGAACTGGAATTCTCTGGGCAATCTGTACAGAGTTTTTGTCTTTCCACAGCATTAATCAAAGCTCCAATGCATCCATGGCCATGTGCACCACCACCTCCTCCATATATATTTTATTATCACCGCACACCATATTATAAAACTTGATCACTTATTTGGAGCACATCAGTATGCCAACCGTCCACTTTCTCTGCTGACGACGAATATTTCTTTCAATAATCAATTAATCTAATAAAAATGTGGGGTATGATTACAAGAGATTAACTAAAATTAAAATGGGGGTCTTGACTGCGTAAAAGTCTTGTTTTAGTTGCATAATTATCTAGCATCTTACACCATACTACGTCGGCCGTCTACCGGCAAGTTCACCGGTTACACAGATCTTGCCGGTGATGAGTTCATGGCACTATGATCCAATACGAGAAAGAGACGCGTTAACTCTCTAGTGCTACACATGTATTGCTTTTTATGAAAGTTTCAAACTCCATGGAGCTCGGGGGGCCAAGAGATCATGAGTGGGGTTCCTGCTTCTCACCACCATCCACAGTGCCTATTGTCTAGTATTTACCTAAAGAAAGGTTGACCCAGCTGACGGGTTAAAATCTAGAGAGACTTTGTTCCTGAAATACGTGATGTGATAATAAAAAACTTGTGATCTATGTATAATAGATCTCGAGTTCGAATCATGACATACATCCTTGTAAGAATCTGAGAAAACCAGAGTTTTACTTGCTCATCTAAGCTCATAAAATATATTTTCCGAGAAATAGGATTTTTTCATATCCAAAAAAAGAGTTGTGTAACATTGATATCACAATATCATCAGCAAAGGGAAGCTTCTTCACAAAGGAGTGAAACCGAAGGCAGCCATTTTTTTGATGATGGCCACAATCTTGAGAACATAAATGCAGACATTGGAAACAGTCAAAACCATATTCTTAATTTATAATAAGGTTAGTATTTAAAGTAGGGTTTTGGATAATTAAGCCCTTGGATTGTGTGGCATGTGACCCTAACCCATGTGATATAATTAACTTTACTTTCAATGAGAAGAAGATACAATTCTTAGGGCATTAATTGGAGGATATCTCTTGGAGATCGTAAGGCCCTTTAATTGCAAATCAAGTTCAGAAAACCATAGTCATGCATTCACATCTCTTTTTATCCTTTTCCTCCTCTTTATCACTTGGGAAATAGCAAGAGCTTCTCTTTTTAATCATTAATTAAGGGTTTTGGGATTATAAAGAATGATTGATTAGGCTACAAATCAGGGCACATGATGGCATGGGATGTATCAAAGCTAGTTTTGATGCATGGATTCTGTGTTTTGTCAAGCAAATTGCCTGGAACAAGCTTTTAAAGTTCCATTCGGTTGATGAGGGAGACATACATACATGGTGTAAACTAAATTCATCTCTAATTAAAATTTTATACTTTGGAAATAAAGAAATACATGGAGACATGTTCTTACCAAACACTACCTAAAAATGATAGTGCATCAAAAAAATCAACAGGGCCTGAACAAGAAAAACATAAAATTTTGAGCCTTATGGCTTAGAAAAAGAGCAATTGAGTCCTTAACATCTGAGAATTAAATCAAATTACATCTTTAGCCACATCCATTTCGATCCAAATTAAGAAGTTGTTTGGGACAGCTTTTGAAACGCCGTTTCCAAAAAATTTAATTTTTTTTCATTTTAAATGAATATGTTTTGGTGTTTTTAGATCATTTTGATGTGCTGATATCAAAAATGATTTTTAAAAAATAAAAAAATATCATTTTGATATATTTCAGCACGAAAAGCACTTTGAAAAGCTACAGCAACAGCTGTCCCAAACAGGCACTAAGTTTAGCATACGTGAATGAAGTTTCACATTCTATTGTATTTTGATGGAGGGTGCTAACACTTTTACGTCTCATGCATGGATGAAGTTTCGAGCTCTAACATATCGAGAATGTTTATAAACTCTTATGCTCGGCAATTTACATCATCTTGTTTTCACATCATTTTTAGGGTTCATCATTTAACAATCTACAATAATGATGAAGATATTTTTAAAACATCTAGTTTTATTCATCTATATCCCGCTATCACAACCTTTTATATAGAGAAAATTACAAAATCTCAGTAATATTGAATAAGAAAAACAAAATAGGAAAATAAAAAGCATAAAATTAACCAATAAAAACAATTCTTTGGGTCTTCAAGTATCAATTGTTTGAATGTTTCGCTTTTTTGTCTTCCAAAAGGATTTGATTGCTAATTTTCTTGACCACAGTGTCTACTTTGAACATGCCCCTTAATAAAAATCCTCACATTTTTATGGTGTTAAAGACCATCGATTTGCTCCCCTCCAAATCATCTTTTGAGTGTTCTCACTTTCCCCTCATCAGGCAAGCAGCTCACAAAATTAATGGCTAAGCAAGTAAGAACGTGAGCCTGCTCCGAAACATCACCATATTTGGCTTTGCTTACCTTGCATCCTGCATCCTAAACGAAGAGGGCTACTGCTCCTAAAACATCCAATCCCATAGCAATAGTTTGAGACTGCAAAGATTGTTTTATTTGTGGTATCAGGTTTGAATTTGAGTTTTTAGTTGCTAATATAATAGTCATTAGAGGCTTATATGATTATTAATTTTAAGATTCGTAGAATTAGTCAAGATACATACAAGCTGACTTAGACACCCATATTAATAAATAAAAAATAGTAATCAGACTCTATGAGAGTTTTAAGGTGCAAAATCTATAATTTAATCATGTTTTCTAGTTCATTTAATCGAGGCTGATTGTTTTCATTGTGTTTTTAGCGTAAAAAAAAACATCACATTGATGTTTTTTTTGGTGCTTTTTAATATTTATAATATAATGATATCAAAAATCTAAAAAAATATAATTTTAATATATTTTCAAGCATAAAAACCCATGACATAATAAAAGTTTCAGCAGAACCAATCAATATCTTATCGGAGATGGACTTTCAACTCAACAGCTATGACCGACAAAGGTTGGCCGAAGGGACATTATCACTTTTTCATAAAAGAAAAGGGCAAGTGATTTCGAGTTCCGATCGTGAACGCCACAAATTTTCATAAAAGAAATCCCTGTCTTGACAACCGACACAACAGCCAAGGATTAGTACAGTGAAATAACCTGGGATACCTCGAGAGAGACAGGAAAAAAAAACTTAACCATGACAAAAACTAGTCTAAGTGGCTTGAATATACCACCCAGCTATGATACCATAAACCACTTGGAAGATGTATGCTAACAATTTTTCTTTTTCACTAAAAAAGAATTGATGCCAAAATGAGTAAATAATGAGGTTAGTAATCACATCAACTGGTAGTAAAAATTTACTTCTGTGGGTTCGATTGTCAGCACAGGCTGAGGCCATAAACTATATCCTGAAGGAAAGAATTTGAGAACAAGAAGCTGACAAGACTACAAGTTGTTTTGCCCTAATCTTTCTTTATCTAGTTAACTATACAAGAAATCATTTCTTCTACTTGGAACATCATACAGCATACATATATTGCGTTTACCGTTTTCTTCTTCCTGATTTTGCGTTCCAGGAAATTAAAACCCTCCATGTTAATCGCGCGGCAACTATAAAAAATCACGGCTCAAGTTTGTACTCTTCTACTATTTTCTCAGAGGCTTGTGGTTGTGATGGTGTTGTGAAGTCCGAGAGGACCGCGGAGATAATTCAGGGCTTTCCGATACCTCGACTTGGGTGGGTAAGAGGTTTAGAAAGCTTCCTTGTGCATGCTGATCAGAAGAATCAGGTGTTTCTGCAAAAGGCACGGTGAAGTTGGAGTCAGAGAATTTAGATCGAACCCAGAGGAGGTTGAGATTCAGGGGGTAGACTGGTTTGTACCAAATAATGACTTGATAGTTGGTCTCTTTGGTGCAGTACTCTTTTTCCTCAACTCTGCATTCAAGAACACAAATGAAGACAGTTAATCCTAATAAAAAAAGCTTCTAAACATAGATTCAAGCTATCCTAATTCTCAGGGTGATACAGACCGACAGATGGCATATCATGATCATTATCGACAATCTCATAATTCTTGTACGTGTAGCCGACAAAGTTCACATCCTTTGATGGAAGCATCTGCGAATAAAAAACAACAGTTAACGAGTTCATTTATCCAATGTTCCATAGAATATAGAAAACAGTTACCAGGGTACTAAGAAACGTTATCACGTGTAAAAGAGGCGTGACAGAAACGGACTTGTTAGATGCAATCGGGATGAACAACTACAATACTCCATCATGGCATAAAATGAAATATCAATCAAGGAGTCAGAACAGGGAGCATTCCTTGTGATATGTTTTTGTTCAGCATAGGACAAAGCAGGTTGCAGAAACTAGAAAGTGTTCTACCAAGTGCTAGGAAAGTATGAGTACGGAGAATTCCTAATTGAGAAATATGCTTCCAATCTTGCAATAATCCTTCCTACCATTCAGGAAAAACTATTGAGGTTTTGATTTTAGTGTCATTGAGTAAACCACACGGGATCACATTTTCAATATCAGACTGAACTTACACTGCACTCTGGATTCAGAGTCTAGCCAAAATAAATTTTACTGAAAGGAACACGAATCCATGTTATGATTTATGAAAAGTTTAAGCTTACCTTTCTCCACGGACCAGATTTTGATGAAGATTGCAGAGACGTGCCCATCTGTATACACAGAATTACCAAACATGTAGATTGTCACTGAGATTGAAAGCAGCAGCAAAAAAGACAAAACAGATTCCAGCAAGATCAAAATGCATAGCGAACACCAATCACCTTTCCCTTAAGAAAACAGTAAAGATACCTCTAACCAGAGGAACCAAGTCACAGGCTTACAGCCATTCCTTACCTCTTCAAATTTTTCAAAATTCTGCGTATCTAACTCATCTTTGACCTCTGGTTTAAAAGCAGCTTCTACCTGATATAATCTGTCCCATTCAGTGCCTTTAAACCATGGGTGTAACTGAGAAGGAAACAAGTCAAACACAAATTTTAGAAACATACATGTCATCCCTGGA
This sequence comes from Salix arbutifolia, assembly GCA_025169955.1. Classification (NCBI taxonomy): domain Eukaryota; kingdom Viridiplantae; phylum Streptophyta; class Magnoliopsida; order Malpighiales; family Salicaceae; genus Salix; species Salix arbutifolia. The sequence continues at coordinate 17,961,022 of CM045912.1, read as the reverse complement.
TTCAGGAATTCAACTAAGGGGGAAACAATGGTTTGAGTATGCTAACTTTTATTTCATTAGCTCCTTTGGTCCCAAGCCTCTGTTCTACATTGCATAGAAGTTTTCGGATAAGGTCTTTAGCCTCAACAGACAGCTTAGCTTCTTCAGGGAATTTTAAGTGATTTCTCCAATTGACAATCTAAATGGATCAATTGACCATTGTTTGATAAAATTTATTCAATCAAATTCAGCAGCAAACCATCACATAATATTAAGAGATATACATTTAATTTCAATTTAGAGGGAAAGGTAACCTATAATCCTATTGATAGGATGATAGTACAAGATAAAGTAATCACCAGCAGAACAAGCTTGTACATATTCAAAGTAATCAAGATCCAAAACTAATTCATATGGGGGAGTCAGACCTAAAACAGAAGTAGCCCTTTCATGTAGTTATAATAAAAGCTTTTTCCAAAGCAGACTTCTTTTATTTTCTATGTTTCAGATCTTTTTTCTAAGATTAAAGAAATTCTTAAACAAGCATGTTTCAACATGTCATTTTCATCTTTCACAGTAGAAGGATCATTCTTCGGTACTGGATTTGATATTAAGTTATTCAAAAGTTTTCTTATATCTTCTTATTTCAGAGGTTTTCTTGGTTCTTGAGCCATCTGGTGTCTCTCAAACGCACTTTCCTTGCAAAAATCATCCTGCAGAATACTAAAAACAACCAGGTTGCTTTCACTTTTATCTTATAGCCACTGTCAGTGATCCACATGGTGTTCTAGTTACATCGGAAAATTAGGACCCACATCTGCTAGTCCAGATACTGGACAGACATTAGAGCAATAACTACAATCCTTATGTCATGCACAGAATTTATCCCATTATCTCATGTAAACTCCTGCAATATGTTTACTTCCTTAAAATACTCTTTACGTGGGGAAATAAATGTTCTTCCTGTCTTGCTAAATGAAAAGGGTTGAGATAAGAGCATGACATGTGCCGCCATCCATAAGTAGTGGCATTCAGAAGAAACTAAATCAATTGCTGTACTTTTAGACTTTCAGTATCCTATAGTTAAGCAGGGAAAATTTTCTTAAAGTCACATTTTTATGCATAGACCTTTTTTTAGAAAAATTAAAAAAAAAAATCTACCTACATGAACATGCATACATGTGTACAAAACATGCATGCTTGCTTGATACATAGGTATGTCCCTAATAGATGAAAAAAGTTTTCTTACCTTTCTACATGTTGACATAGGTTCTTCAGAATAGAAAGGTGGATATCCCACAAGCATTTCGTACATAATTGCCCCAAGAGACCACCTAATAAACTTTAATTAACAAAAGGAAAAAAAAAAGTACCAAGCATTCCACTGTAAGGAAACTAACCAATCACACTCCATTCCATAGCCTTTCTTCAATAATACTTCCGGGGCAATATAGTCAGGAGTGCCAACCGTTGAATATGCCTGAAAAGCAAATTATGAAAATTAATTCATGCAAGAACTGAACATATGAGAAAAACTTGAAAGCAGAACTGCAAGAAATGACATGAGAATATCAAAATTAAATGGGTCTTTGCAGCTTCCATACTAAATTATATAGCAATATAATATAAGCAGCGGTATATCTCATTTCTTTCAATTGACAGCTTACAAATTTATATAAGAAACAAGTTTCAATTTTTAAAAACCATATATATTAACTGTAGCAAAATAATTCCAAAATGAAAGAGACAGCAAGCAGAAATGCATAATGGCATCCATCAACTGGTGCTGTTTATTGTTTTATCAAGGCAAATCTCAGTATTATATTATCCAGAAAACATTTCCACCAATTGCAGAGAAGTTGCATGCAATCATAAATATAGCTGATAGAAAGTACCAATGTTCGCCTATTCTTCTGCCAGTGAACAAGCTGTTCCTGCTGTGTCCGCCTTGGTGTAGGAGGCTTATTGCCTGCTGCTAAAGGTTTCAAGTTCCTTCCACCTGCATAGTCATCCTCCCTGAAATTTGGGAAACTACTGCTGTCTAAGGGCTTACACAGCCCAAAATCTGAAAGCTTCATATGGCCATTTTTGTCGAGCAACAAATTATCAGGTTTAATATCCCTGTTATTGAGAGGAAAGAATAGATTCTTAGCACACATGATTGCTAGTGTATAGCGGAAAATTTTGAAGCAATAAAATGAAAATAAAAGGTGCACAAAATTACAGGTCATGGAAAACAAAGAAGATTTGTGCAACTAAAAGACAGCTACTAACACACCACCAACAGCAATACATAATCCATTGAAAAAGGCCAAAAACAAACTTGGTCAGGTCGATGCAGATACACATAGTATCAAATATATAGCTTAAGCAAAATGGATATGAAACAAATATGATCATCAGGACACCAGCACGATAAGGATTTGATTTATACATTTCGTTTGTTCAATGTCTACATCAATCTTTATCAAGTGGTTGTTCTTACAGGTGTGCCTCATGACAGCTTGAAGGCGCAAGCATTCCTGTTTGAAGCATTGATAAAAAAAAATGTCATATGAGGCTGACTATATTAGTACTTATGATAGCACTCTCCTTTCTGAACCACCAAATATGCACACCTAATCATTAATCTAAAGCATGTTAAGGAGCATGCAGGATGTATTAATTTTGAAAAACAAAAGATTTTTGGAAAATGTGAATATATGAATTCCCACTTCCCAGTATTAAATATATGCGAAGCATTTGTATTCGATGCAGATACACATAGTATCAGTTCCACTTAGATGTAAACTATGTCTAAACAATAACATAGACAGATCGAATGAAACAAAGAGCATCAAAAGATTAATAGGAAACCTGTGGATGTAGTTGTGCTTGTGAATAGACTCAATTGCCAGAACTGTCTGCCCAACATAGAACCTGGCCTCGTCCTCAGTTAAGGTATCCTTGCGCATCAGCAATGTCATCATGTCACCTCCAGGGAGATATTCCATGATAAGATACAAATATTCATCATCTTGAAAGGAACAGTAGAGCTTGACAATACAAGTACTGTCAACCTCGGCAAGGAGATTCCTTTCAGCTTTAACATGTTCCACCTGCATGAGAAAGGAGAGGGTGCAAATAAGGATGAATCTTCCTCATAGGACCACTAGATGAGATATATGATGTTTAATAGTGAAGTTCCATAGCAATCCCACAATCACCAAAAAATTGAACAGGGTGTAATTTGCTTTTCTTTTCAACAGACACCTATTTCTTCATCAAGCCTGCGGTTCAGTTCTTTATAGCATTTCCTATAAATGATATGGCTGACACACTTTACAACTATGTAGTGAAGACCTCAATGAACATCAATCTTAAGCACTTTTAGAAAAAACTGTGGGACGTGTTTAGCTAGTAATGCTACTAGTAGGGGAGAATAACATTGATCTGAATGAAGCACCACAGCGACAAACCTGTCCTCTACGAAGCATCTCGGATTTCTTGAGCTTTTTCATTGCATACACATTGCCACTAGTTTTTTCTCTGCAAAGTCTCACCTGCATAGTGACCAGCATCATTAGTGAAATTAACTGCTCCTGGATGAAAATTGCACATGTAATCACAATTATATAACTATATGGAGTTCATTGGCAAGATGTAATGGCAAAAGAACAGAAACGATAGAATTTAAAAAACTTTAAAACAATAACTACATGAAAATTTCCTCAAAACAACTTTTGACCAACTGAAAGAGAAATGAAAAGTTATCTTATCAGCCCCAAGAAGATAATTTAATGCTCTAAGTTTATGGCCAAGAAGACAGCACTTCTAATTATTTTTAGCATAAAATTTATTTTTCTACGCTCAAGACTTCTGAACATGCAAAAATCATATAGCTATATAAAAGAATTCATTGCATTCATAATTTAAGAAAGCACTGGATAAGATAAATATCAGATTGCTTCTAATGCAACAAAGAAACAATAACATAAGTAAAAAATTGAAAGGAGAAATACCTCTCCAAATGCACCCCTGCCAATGATGGTCAAAAGTTCAAAATCATCAACACCCATCTTATGTCTTTGACGACGCATATACTCAGTTTCCTTCTCCTCAAACTTCTTCAGTATGTTCATCTGTTCTTCCCGAGAAACATCTGCATCTGCAAGCTTCCTCTCCAACATCCATCTCCTACATTGACCAACTCACACCATTTTAACTACAAAAAAAATTCTATCCAAACCCCAAACATCATATACCATCCAATCTAACACATTCAATCTATATTCTCAAAATTCATTTAATTTCCCCATGCATCCGATTTGCCTAAGTATTGATACCCATGTCAGATTATCCGGTCAGTATCCCACACAACTACTCTAACCTAAGAAGAAACGCCAAAATAACACACCAACATAACATTCTACACTATTCTAAAAACACCAACAAACCCACATAAGAAAAACGTTCCAGAACACAATAAATCAAGCTAAATACCAGAAAGCACAAAACTTTAAACCCCAAAAACTCAAAATTACCTCTCTTTCCTGTCCTGCAAATTCTTCATCTGAGCTTTATAATGATTCTCAATATATTGTTTAGCTGCATCCACTTTCTGCTTTGTAGCAAGTGAAGGTGGATCATTAATTGGTGGCTTACTACCACTATTAACACCACCACCATTACTATTATTATTCTTCACACTCTCTGCTGCAGCTTCTTTCTTTTTTGCATTGCTACTCCCTTGCTTAAATATCTTAAACCAACTCCTTGATGACTCCATTCTTTCTCAAATAACAAATTTCAATCAAAACCACAAAAAAGATACAATTTTTATCACAAAATAATCACTTTCCAAACACAAAAAGATACAAACTTTACTTCACTTTCGTGTATAAAACACAAAACCCTAAAGAATTTTAGCCCGAAAAAGGAAATTCAATTGGAAAGAATACAATTACAGCTAATTGTGAACTGTTTAGACTATGGTGCTGCTTGGGTTTTGAAAACTTTCCTTATAGATCATAAATCTCTTAATCCTATGAAAAATATTTAAAATTTCTATATGGTCTAAATTAGCATATAAACCACGATAAAATTTAAAAAATATATTTTTTTGGAAATCAATTCAGAGAGGAATATAAAAATTTGTTAATATTGAAATTAGAATTAAAAATCATAAGAAAAAACTTACTTGATTAAAATTATTCACAAGTGAGGATCAAGCTAGGAATTGAAGTAATGGTACATTTCTTTTCGTTCCCTACTTCAAAATTGAAGAACCGAAAATGGGAAGAAAATAAAGCATAGAATAAACTTTTGAATATTACTATATAACTTTAGTTTTTTTTTTTATCTATTTCATGATTGAGATTGTCAAATTACCAAATTGTCCACAAGGTTGACTTCTTTTTCTTACGGCGAGCACTAGAGGATGATGTAGTCACATGACAATACGAGGGTTAAACTGCACTTATTTTATCAACTGTATCCTTGAATTATTATTTATTGCACAATTAAGTCCTTTTATGAATTTGAATCATTAAAACTAATAGTTAGATTTCGAACATCAATATACATTTTTGCAAAACCTGAATATACAATGCCACGTGTTGATGACTGTTAGTCTTAATGATTTTGACAAAAGGACTTGATTGATAAATTTTGAGTGTCAGTACATATTCTTACAAAACTGATTATACGATGTCACGTGATGATTGGTAGTCTTAACAATTCTAGCATAAGGACTCGATTGGTCAAAACATAATAGTTTGAGGATACAATTGATCTAGTTGGCTTTCCATGTCTTCCTTTTGCCACAAATCAATAGTCAGGGGCAAAATATGCCCTTTAACCAGGGGTAAGTTTGTCAGGTAAATTATGATTAAACATCGTGCAAAGTCCGATGATTTTGAGGGGAGGGTGTCGTGAAGTTGAGGGAAGACCCGGTAACCAGCCGGTAATTTAAGGGCAGATAGAGCGAATGAATGACTGGCACGTGGGGGTATAGGATAGGAGATTCCTGCCGGCTTTAAGTGGAAGACGACGTGGAGGCACGATGAAAAAAGGATTGCCACGTAGGACGAGAATAAAAGGCGCGCAGATCAGGATTTAACGCGTTTTGGAAGAGGAGGGAATCTTGTCCGTACACGTGTTAGGAGAATTGCAGGTGACTTGGGGTTAAAAACCGTGTGGGGTCATGAAATCACTGGTTCCCATTGGGTCGCCAATATCTATAATTAACGAGGGGCTAATTACAAATATTAATTAATTAATTAATATTATTAATAAATATTGAAAAACATTGTGAGTGTATTTGATTTTTCATTGATAAAACTAAAAACCCTAAAAAAATAATTAATAGTAGACTCATGGTAAAAAAAATAAGATGGGGTCATAAAGTCTCATATTTGGCTGCCTTTAAGAAAATAATTAATAAAATATACGATAACTTTTTTATTGGTGTTCATTTCTATTAAATATAAATATAGAATTATATAAAAAAATAAAATAGCTAAAACGAAGCATTACTTGTATTTAATAGATTTTGAGACTGAGAAAAAAATAATGAAGAATGATTCTTATATTTTTTATTTTAATTATGTTCATCGTTCTGAAATAAAAATCATTTATTATATTATCAATGTTGACCCTTTCAACAATTTCTTTTTCTATATAAATAAACAAATAATTTATAAGAAAATCATTCTTTATCTGATTATGAATTCTAATTTTAATAAATTTTATTACTAGAAAAAACTTGTTCACTCGTTGTCATCGAAATAAAAAAAATAAACTAAATTAAATCAACTTGTTAATGAGTAGATTAAGTATTGATTTTTTCAGTTTTAACCAATCCTTGGTATAAAATAAGCAATCAATGAAACATTCTTTGACTTTGGATGACTAGGCACATCAAACCTGCAATGCTGGGTTAAAACCAAAGTTGTCAATTTTGTTCTGTTCCGGCTAGAACGTTTCGTGCCGTTCAAAAATCCAAAACCAAACGGTATTTTTTTTGTCTTGGTTTTCATTCCGGCCCGTTCCGCAAATTCCGACCGGAACGTCTCTTTATTTTGATTAACTTGTGATTTTTTTCTAATTTTGAGATTATGTTTGTTTGACTTTGTGTTTATATTGTATATTTTAAAGTTAATTTATCTTGAAGTTTAATTATGCTTGTTAAATTAATATTTTATTATATATATATAATTAATTATATATGAATAGTACAACCCTGAAATGGCATGCCAAAATGCTCCGAAACCGGAACGTTCCGTTCCAATAGAAAAACCGAAATGGCAACCGGAACAGTATTGACAACCTTGGTTGAAACCTCAAATAAATGTTTTTTGATCTAGCTCTTGCAATTGTTGATCAATGGTAGTTGTAAATATATAAACTCGGTAATAATACTCAATTGTTACTAAATGTTTTTTACAACGAGATCATCTCAAACTAAAAAAAAAACACTTTTATTGTCGTGCGATATTTTCTCGGGACTCCGTGAATAATCACAAAATTATAATTATTAATTTCAGGAGTCGTCACATAGTATTAAAGTTACTAAAAAAATATTGGTTTCTGGGAGTGAGTGTAAGGAGATTTGTTATGCAAAGAGAATTTGCATCACCCCTAATGCACCGTACCTAATATAAATGCATTGTTGTTTGATTGTTTTTATACATTAGATTTTTATTTGTTAGTCTATTATAAGATTTAAAGTAAATCTCTCTTTTTGATACAATCTTTATCTTACTAGGTAAAATCCATATCGCTCTAAAGATTTGATTTTAGCAGCGCATTTTATTTTATTTTTGTATCTTTAATATATGAGGATATCTAACTCCTGATAAATAAAATGAGAACAAGTGATTATAAATTATTTTTTGATATTTTAATAGAACCTTGATGGATAATCATAAATTAATTATGATATTTTTTTGCATCTAAAAACATGAGAAAAAAATACATTTTTTGTTTTTTTTGTAAAAATATGCTCATAAACGTTTTAGGATTTAGTCGTATACATGAAAATAAAATGTTTTTTTATATTTTTGAAATGCTTATTTCTTTTATTTTTTGAAAATTCAAGAGAAAATAAGATATTTTGTGTTGAGTTCGTGTATTACAATGTAAGTCTATAAATCAATATCGAACAAAATTGGAGGAACATGCGATAAAATCATAAAATAAAAAATGGCACTTGAAATTAACCCTTGAAATTTTTTAATTGAAGTTTAAAAACAAAATCATTTATTTTTAATATCGGGTTTGTAACTTAACTTTAAGTATGTAACTCGATATTATGCAAAATAATTTAGTGGAAATATACGAGGGGGAATCATAACTTTTTTAAATACTTTTTTGATTTTTTAAAAATATTATAATATAATATCTTATAATAATGGGTTGACCTGGACCAATAAAATTTTACCTCTTTTTTTTTTTTTTGGACTAGACCCTAACTCAATCAATTGGGTGGGCTGATATAGGTCCAACCCAGTTAAGAGTTAATTAACTCTTGGCTTCTACATGTAATAGCAAAGAGGCTACATTTATGGGAGAAAAAAATCAACCCTTGAGTTTCTTGAAAAAGGTTAGTAATGGCCAAACATGCTCTTGGTTTTACCAAAAAAAACTTCTGATGTTTAACATTGGCGATGATATCGCTGAAAGTGGTGGAAAAGAGGGGTTGAAGTGATTATCGAAATAGCTAAGAGGCTACATTTAGGTTTGATTTTTTTTTCAATATTGGGTTCGGATTTCTTAATCATCCGAGTATGAGATTGACCTTTATTTATAGATGGTGGAAGAGAGTAATTTTGTCTTTATTGAGTAAATTTTCAGCTCTTGATTCAACCCAAAAAACATCTCAACCATTGGGGATGAATCAAAATTGTTACCATGAGCTGTCAAATATGATAGCTAAACGTTGCCTAAGTCGGTCTCTTTGGGGCAATATTGAGGCAGTTGTGGTGTCAATCAACTGGAATATACCATATCATAGTGTAGAAAAATGTCAAATCATCATTTTGATATATCATTTGTCAAATTAGGTGAATAAATAAAGCATTAAATACCTTTGAAAAGCAGTCATCATAACAATTTTTTTGAACAAAAAAGTGGAGGAAAGTGAATAGTGAATCAGACAACACGTTATCTAGTCTCTTTTATTTTCGTCTTCAAAAGGACGTTGTTTTGAACTATGGTTTTGTCCAAATTTCAATTTGGTCCTTTAACTTATAATTGCACCCTTAATTACTTCTAATTTTTTAAAGTGATTGCAATTTCACCTATGTCAAACTTTAATGTCACTCTTGAATTTACAAGTATTTTTCATTTTGGTCCTCGATTTTGAATTTATACAATTTAATCCTTAATTGATCATTAAACTTTCAATTCTTTTTTAATTTTACCATCGATTTTAGCCAATTAGGTTCTTATAACTCGATGCCTTTCACAAAATGGTCATTGGCCGCAACTTTCTTGAATTTAACCTTTAATTGACTCCAAAACTTTGTTTTCATTGCAGTTTCCCTCTAATTTTAACCAATTAACTTTGTAAAAAATAAATTTGGTTTTTTAAAACTTCTAATATTCTTAATTAAACCCAAAATAGGCTCTCAAACTTAATTTTTAAGCAATTAAGCTCTTAATAAAATTATTTTGACTCATTTAAAGTATAATTAAGTTCTTACACTTACTTAAACCCTTAAATTGGATCTAAATTAATTCATAAACATAATTAAACTTCAATTTGAACCATGATTAAATCAAATTAACCTATTAAAAATTCAATCACCCCCTAAACTTAATTTTTATGTAGATTTGTCCAATGATAATTTATTTTGAGCTTGAATCTGTATTTTTCTTTAAGTTTTTTGGCATAATGGGATGCTATCGAGTTCTTGAATATATCCATTTAATCTTAATTTCCACCATGTTAATATTAAAAAAATATCATCTCAAATTTACTTTTTAAATCCAAGCCTATTTTTTTATTGGTCATCTAGATTGCTTTTGGACACCTAAGTCAACTGGTTCACGTTGAGGCAACTCCCATAGGATTTTATTTTAAATTCATGTTAAATAAAGAGTCAAGATGTTTCAAGGTGTGAACTTGGTATCTATAAACACAACATGCTATTAGATTAGAAGAAAGGCAAAGACAAGCTTACGCCATACATTATTCTCTATGCTCCATGCATTCTATTATTATACATATTCCACTATTCCTATATTTGTTAATAAAAACATTAAATGATCTTTTGTACCAACACGAGACTTGTTTGTATAAAAATTTATGACAAGTGATCCAGTCACTTCTCTCATCCAAGATCTCAGCCGTGGAAAGCAAAATCATGTTTAAGGTGTTTCATGACTTTATTATTATCCAAAAAATTATACTTTTTCTATCTAAACACTCAAGGTGCAACCATTTTCTATATAAGAAGTGAAAGGTTTTTTTTGCATCCCTTTTTTTAGTCATTATTTTCTCAATTTTATCATTCAACATTTGCTGGATTTTTAATTTGTATTCATAAATTGTGTAAGTTTTCTATCTTTTAGGTTGTTGTAGTCTTAAATAAATATTCTAACACTTGGTTCGTGTTTTATTTTATGAATGCCTTTTTTTTTATTACATAACCACGTAAAAGATATTTTTAGAAAAACAAAGTTCTTAAACTCACTAGAGCCCATCACTCGAATCATGGACTTGGTAAGTTACTCTGTAAAGCCCGGGTTAATATAATATGTTGTCGTTTCATTATATATATATATATAAACCCATCTTGAATTTGTTTTTTAAAGTCAATCCACACTTTTTACTTGTCATCTAGTTTAGCTCTGGACCTCTAAGTCAACTAGTTCATGTCGGGGCAACTCTCATTCAATTTAATTTAAATTTGGGTTAAACAAAAGTCGGGTTGAGATGTTTCAAGGTTGACATGTTATGATGGATATAATAACAGTTCCATATAGTTCTCATGACCTTGAGATTTTTTATGTTTATTTTTTATTCAGATCGCAATATGACATGACCCTGTAAATTAGTAAATTTCTATTACATAAGTGAAACTAAGGGAATCTTTGTTAACTTAAATGATAAGATGTATTAATTCTTGTGAATTATATAATCAATCATTGAGTAAGTTATTTTATGGTATTAATTCTTGTGAATTATACAATCAATCATTAAGTAAGTTATTTTATGGCAATAATCCCAAACAAAATTTGGAATTCAATCAAGTTCTTTGGTTAACTAAACACAGGTTAAACATCTTTATACAAAATGACAATATTGGAGTTCTCTCCTATAAAGACCATGAGATTATTTAGCTATTTATGAGTATTTTCGAGGGAAGCCTTAAAGGTTAAGTTATCTTCTCTATCAAAAGAACAAAGAAAATGAACATAAGATGTTAAAAAGAATTGTCTATTGACCATTGTGAACAAAAAAAGATCGAGTTTCTAACAAATATGCATGTTTAAGAGTTTCTAATAGTTGTTAATGACCACTTTTTATATTAAAATCAATCAATAGATAATCTTTGATAATAATTATGAGACCCAATATCAAATGAATGATTAATGTTTCATGCATTTTACTCAGTAGTAAATAAGGCAGTCAAAATCAAGTGCAAATTTATTAAATCTATTTGGTCCAAAGTTTTTTATAACAAGGTTAAGTGAGTTAATTTAAGTCAATGAATACAACATTGTTCTAAAATCTTGAAAGTTAAAAACGATATTGTTTAAAATAATTTTTAAAAAAGGTTCCCACCCCTTTTTGCTTGAAAGACTACTAATTTTTCCCCTAACTAAAGGTTGGGAGATTATCTAACTATTTAGACTAATGGGCAAATTGGTTTTTCTGTTGGAAAGGGTAAACATAGTAGATACCTTTTCCATGTTAGGAAATTTGGAAGAGTAATACTGATAACCTTAGTATGAGTTGGACCTTTCCTATTCTTACTCCTCTTGTTACTCTTATACAAGCTAGCTCTCTTATGCACTTGCCTTGATTCAGATTACTAGTAATGCTCTTTAAGCCCTTCTCACTCTACATTATCATATGAAGGGAGGGAATGAGAAGAATAACCTTTTACAACTCACTCTTATCTTATTAGCAGAACTAATATTCTTTTAAGCTTGTTAGTTATTATACTAGGTAAAAAAGGGAGTCGAGGAAAGAGCAATTTTTAACTACTATTAGCATGTTAGCTCCAACAAACCATGTTTTAATTTATCGTATTGCAAGTGAAATTGACTAGTCAACTAAAAGGGTGTTTGATAGTGTGATAATGAATGTCATTTGAAGTATTTTTTGCTCAAAAATATATCAATATAATATTTTCTGTTTTTTAAAATTTATTTTTTATATAAGCACACTAAAACAATACAGAAAAACTAAAAACAAATAATTTGAACCAATTGTTTTTTTTTTCTTTTCAAATTTTAACAAAAAAACCGGTTGAACTTCATTCCCAAATATTTTCTAAGTCAAATTGAGTCAATTGTAAGTTGATTTTTTTAAAACCTATCCTAAGCTAGGTTTTAAATCAATTGAGTCCCAAGCCAACTTGCTAGGTCCATGTGAATTCTTTATTTACAAGAATGAGTGATCCTTTTTGTTAAAAAAAGCTCTTAGGAGGTGTTTATTTCACTTGAAATATAAAAAATTATTTTTAATATCAACACATTAAAACAATAAATAAATATTAAAAAACTTTCGCAACAAAAAAATCAATTTTTTTCCAAACTCTATAAGAAAAGCCCCGGTAAGAACTCAATTGATACAAGTTTTAATTTCAGGACTATATTGGGGGTGGGGAAAAGTATTTACACAAAACCGAACTCAAAACCAGAAATTTAAAAATTAACTCTTTCGTCCTCTTCTTCTCCATCAAAATCAAAAACCCTAAAACCTCCTCTCTCCCTCAACTCACCAAACATGGCACTCGAAATCGAGGCTCGCGAGTAAGTTCTGCTTCCTCTCCTTAAACAAAACTCGACACAGCACTTGAACTTATTTCCTTCGACAATGTTTTTTAATGTTTATGTTTTTTTGCAGTGTAATCAAAATCGTGTTGCAGTTCTGCAAAGAACACTCTATGCACCAAACATTCCAAACCCTACAAAACGAATGCCAAGTCTCCTTAAACACAGTAGACAGCATTGAAACGTTCGTGGCAGACATAAACGGAGGAAGATGGGACACGATCTTGCCTCAAGTGGCTCAACTTAAGTTGCCGAGGAATAAGTTAGAAGACTTGTACGAACAGATTGTGTTAGAAATGATTGAGTTACGAGAATTGGATACTGCCCGTGCTATTTTAAGACAAACTCAAGCTATGGGTGTCATGAAGCAGGAACAGCCGGAGAGATATTTGAAGCTCGAGCATTTGCTTGTTAGAACTTATTTTGATCCCAATGAGGTCGGTGAGAAAAAAGGAACGATTTTTTTTGCTTTTTTGTTTGTTTAATGGTTTGTTTTGTGATGGGTTTTCTTTATCTTGGTTAAATTTTGGGTTTTTAATGTACTTTGGTTTCGAAAGTGTCATCGGTGTTATGCATTGTTTAATCGTTTTAATACTTGTGTTTTATGGTTTGTTTGTAATGGGTTTTGTTGATTTTAGTTGAATTTTGGATTTTTTTCACTGCACTTTGGTTATGAAAGTTTAGTCGGTGTTAGTAAATTAATAATGGGATCTGAATGGAAGGTGTAGCTTACAAAGGGAGTAGTGAAGACTTTTGTTTCTAATAAGTGAATATCTTAGTTTTTTGGGCCTGAAACCTGGGAATTGTGTGAAATATGACAGGCTTATCAAGAATCAACCAAGGAGAAACGACGTGCACAGATTGCTCAAGGTTTTTCTTTTCTTGATTTTCCTCCTCTGTTTCTGTGCTTAGGTTGCTGTGTACAATTGTGAAGATTCTGGAAGTTTAAATTAGAGTCAACTGTAGAATAGAATGAATACTGTTGAAATCTGAAACATTTAATTGGTAAATCGAGGCAACTAGAGGAAGGATTAAAAGATTTTGTTTTGAATACCATGAATCGAGAGAACTAGAGAAAGGGTTAAAGTTTTTTGTTTTCTATAACTTCCAGCTTAGTTGTTGGAATGCTTGCTCTTTTTATGCTTTTGTTTCCTGTTCCTTTTAGTTTTGTGAGAATTTTTTCTTCTGCTGTATTCAGCCCTTGCTGCAGAAGTTAGTGTGGTTCCACCTTCAAGATTAATGGCTCTAATTGGTCAGGCTCTCAAGTGGCAGCAACATCAAGGTATCATTTTGCTTCTAAATGAGACTTTTGTACATAACGGAGGAAGCCTCTTTAATGTTTTTTTTTTTTTTCATTTGGATGGTAAGGGAATTCGTGTTGCCTCTAAAAAATATTTTTCTTATTAAAATTTTCGTTTTTTCTTTCCAGCATGCATGTTTTGCTTGGAGTTTTTTTTTTTTTATAAAAAACTTAAGGTATTCAAATCTGGATACTGCCTCTGCTCATGGGAGTGGGCATTGGGAAACATGATACACTTTCTTATCATTTACTTTCACTGCAAAGATAATGGAAGCTATTTTGTTGTCCACAACCAGGGTTGCTTCCTCCGGGAACTCAGTTTGATCTATTCCGAGGAACAGCTGCCATGAAACAAGATATTGATGATATGTATCCAACAACTCTTACACATACCATAAAGGTATGTGCATTATCCAAATTTATTACGCAGATTTTTTTTGACTGATATGAGAATTGTAAGAGCAATGAAACTGGAGATCAGTAATATTCAGATTAAAAGCGATTTTTATTTTTATTTGTTTGCATGTATTACATTGTAGCTTGTACAGTCATATATATTTATATTGCATCCTTAAATTGTTAGCTTCTCATATTACACCCTGCCGTGTTCTTCTGCAGTTTGGAACAAAAAGTCATGCTGAATGTGCTAAATTCTCTCCAGATGGGCAATTCCTAGTTTCATGTTCTATCGATGGCTTCATTGAGGTATCCTTTTGGAAACTGCTTCCAGATGATGAAAGATTAGTGAATGGATATTTAGTGATATTTTATTTGTTGTTCACCACTAGGTGTGGGATTACATAAGTGGAAAGCTCAAAAAGGATCTTCAGTACCAGGCTGATGTGAGTTTTCTTTTTATAACCCTTTGTGTTTGCTTGCTTTTAATGCTATCAATATCAGGAAGGAGATAGTGTACACTTTTCTATCAATTTAATGCATTATTCCCAAACCTCACCTGATGAATTCCTATACCATAATTTCATCTGTCCATTATTATGGAATGACATCTTGAAAAATAAACATCCAAGGTCGATCACTGCATTGTATATCATCCAAAACTCAACACTCTTCCATTCACCACACTAAACCAATGCTGCTCCAGTGATGACATGCTCTTCATTTTTTCAGAATCCTAAACTGGGTCTTCATTGGTGTCCAGTATTTTGTAAAGGTTCACAGGCAGTCAATTAAGTCAAGCATGTACCAAAACATGAGTAGAGAAAGTATGAAAAGTAGATGATTGATTTAGGATTAAATAGTTTTCAGTGGAGTTGTTATTTACTAGTTGTGTATTTACTGGTAAAAATGTAAAATCTTTCCAGGAAACTTTTATGATGCACGATGATCCTGTCCTCTGTGTTGATTTTAGCCGAGATTCTGAGATGCTTGCATCTGGAGCGAAAGATGGGAAGATCAAAGTAAGTCATACCCTTGCATGCTTGCATCTATGTTGTGGCCCTGAGTTCTCTCTCTTTCATGTATCCTACATGATATCTAATTTTATCTTCTATAGTTCTCTTGATGGCTGTGCATCTTATATTATCCATAAAGCTTCCTTCTGAGAAAATTGAGGCATGAGTTTAATAGATCTTGTGAAGTACAAGTTCTTGAGGCAATTTGGTAACTCTATTGGGAGGGGAAGTGGGAAGTTTTTCTCAAGAAAATCAGGGAGCTAAAAAATTCATGAATAAGATGAAATGTGAAAAGTTTTTAGGACCTGAAACTTTAGTTTTTGTTATGGTTGCATGTATTTGAGTTTATTGATTTGCAGATTTTAGGACTAAGAGAATGCTTCATGAGTGCAGGAATACATTTTATTGTTATATACAGAATGATAACAGTGATGTTTTATCTCACCTTCTCAATTAAGCTTGTGTGTTTTTTCATTTGTGGTGAAATTTGCATTTCTGGTGAGGACATGGAAAAAAGAACTGATTTAATTTTGGAATGTGGCATTGCTGTATTTAAGAAACTTTGTCTGAAATGTAATTTTTCTCAGGTCTGGCGTATTAGGACTGGTCAATGCTTGCGTCGTCTTGAACGTGCACATTCTCAGGGAGTCACAAGTCTTGCCTTCTCTCGTGATGGAAGCCAGCTGTTAAGTGCATCCTTTGATAACACAGCAAGGTTCGTTTACAGCTATGGGCATTTTTTGTGTGTGTATATAGCAAGTTAATTTTGTCTATTTTGGCCCTCTTAATGACTGCAATGCAGCTCATGGTTTGGAGATGACACCTTTTAACACTAGTATCTTTATTTTCTATGTAACTCATGTGGCCATTGAGTTTCAAACTTAAGTCATTTCCATATCCATACAACAATCATTTTCCCTTATTTTCTTTTAAATAACTATATTTTGCTTTGTTGTAGAATTCATGGCCTAAAATCTGGGAAGTTGTTAAAAGAATTCCGTGGACACGCATCGTATGTGAATGATGCCATCTTCACTAGTGATGGAACTCGTGTTATTACTGCCTCCAGTGATTGCACAGTCAAGGTAAGTCACACAGTAAGGTGCAGCGTTTTCATTAGGTTTTATTTCTTTCCTCTAGCTTACTAACACATCAAGGTGCAGCGTTTCGTTAGGTTACATTTCATTTTTTTTCCTAATAGGTTTGGGATATGAAGAGTACAGACTGTATACATACATTCAGGCCACCACCACCATTGAGGGTACTTTTCTTAATGCAATGTGCATGATCATGAGATTGAGTTAGCTGCTATGTCTTGTGTGGCTTACGTGGGATAGAATACTTCTAATTCATCTTGCTTCTTGCTATATGTCTTGCCTGTTGCCTTCTATAACACATGGCTGATTATTGCTGCTTGTGTGGTTTGTTAGGGAGGTGATGCTTCTGTGAACTCTGTTCATCTTTTCCCAAAAAACACTGATCATATTGTTGTATGTAACAAGACATCATCAATATGCATTATGACACTTCAAGGACAGGTAGTTTCTCTTAACTCAAGCTGATGCTACTATTATGCCACTCATCTGTTGCTTTGCCATGTTTGGGTTTTGGGGCTGGGACCATATTTTATATAGTTTACTGCTACTTTTTTACCGCAAACCATGATGTTTTTGTAGCATCCCAGCATATTTCACTAGCCTGACTACCACAAAAGCAAATATAAACTGATAATTATTCTATAGATAGATTATGATTTTATGTTTTACTGGTTCAGGCACTTTGTTTTTGTTCACTGAAATTTTTTCAGAGTGCATAAGTAGAGGACTTTAGATAATTCATTATCATTATTGCTTTGCATGATTGTGATGCAGGTTGTGAAGAGCTTTTCTTCCGGTAAAAGAGAAGGTGGAGATTTTTCTGCAGCCTGTATATCACCAAAAGGGGAATGGATCTACTGTGTTGGTGAAGACAGGTATTCCTTTGTCCATCTGGTTCTTATATAAAATTGACAACCCTGTTCTGTATTTGTTTTTCTCATAAAATAAGAGTTATTTAAAATTGAAGAGAGATGAAATGAAAATGTCAGTCAATTACTGAGAATAAGTTGGAGAGATGGGTGTTTGAGATGGTTCAATTTTGTTAATACCTGTCCTCAAAATTGCATGCAGGAATATATACTGCTTCAGCTACCAATCTGGCAAACTAGAGCATCTAATGAAGGTGAGCTTTCACTAAAGGTGGCAGGGTCTAGGGTTTTGGGCTGCTCTCTATTTTTTCCTTCCCCATCATTTATAACCAGCAACCAATGTGCATTTTGTAAAAATAAACTTGTTCACAATCGAGTGTTGTGGTATAAACCCAGAAGGGAGAGAATAAAAATGAGGGAAGAAAAGGAAGAATCTGTGCAGGATTTGGTCCTTGTTTCAACTACTGGTAGGGCTTTCAGGGTGATATATTCTCCCCTTTCAGGGCGATATATGATACTGTGAGGGATATACTAAGTTTACATAATGTTAAGCTGCTATAAAATTTATTTTTGCTAATTCATTTATGCTATCGCTGCTTTTCAGGGCCGACAGATTTTGCCTTTCTGTTCATTATGTGCAATTTCGTGCGTTGGTCATTTCTAACTTTCCAAGTTCATCTTTTGATCTTTGATACTGCCAGGTTCACGAGAAAGATGTAATAGGCGTGACCCACCATCCTCACAGGAATCTTCTCGCCACCTACAGCGAAGATTCTACAATGAAATTATGGAAGCCATGACTTTTCTGCGCTGACCATTTTTACTTCTTCCATCGTGAAAGACACCACCTTTTAGCTCTGTATCATTTGTTAATCGCATCTTTTCAAGATCGACCTGCAATTGTCGAAGAGCCGTCTGTAACTGGCCTGCCAGAGTGCAAGAGGTAGGAACTGATTGCTATTAGACTGTAAGAATTTCCTTGAAAATGACAGTTTATTTTTCCTGCATCATCTGGAAGAGAGATTCTTTGTTGTAGTCGAAGATTTTGATTACATTTCTTGTATAGCAAAACTAGTTCAAGATGGCTGTTATATTCTCTCGTTCAACCTGCATCGCCCTCTCATTCACGGCACGTGCACAATGAATTATCTTGCCCCAGGTGCACGTGGGGCTGCCATTGCTGAACGTATTATTTCTGAGTTCCGAGCTGTTCATATTTGCCCTGATGACTAGCAGCCACCCGCTTCCGGTTCAGGGGAGGATAGCCTTGAAGGAAGCATTTGCATACACCCTGTTTCACCTTGTATTGCTTTGCTTTAAAGTGGGGTTTGTTGCTTAATTTATAAAAATGGAAGGTGATTTTCATAAAAACAGTTTTAAGATATGTTAGTTTTTAGTTTAATAAGCATGGTAAACATTTTTATTTTTTTTAAATGCAAAGTTATTTATTTTATTTAAAGAACATAAATAGCTTTATTTTTCAAAGTTAACTAATTTAAATTATTTTTATTTATATATATAGAAAAATTAACTAATATTTAATTACATAGTTAATAACCTTAAATCTTTTAAAATCAACTACTACGAATTTTAGTTTGTATGGATTTTAATTAAACTATTTAGTAGTTTTATTTACTACAAGGAAAAACAATAAAATGTTTTGATTTTTCTTTCATTTTTACATGTTTTTTTTATGATATTCATGTGTTATTCAAAGAAAGTTCATTAACTATGCAATTCATTTGATATTTTCTTAAGAAAGTAAAAGTTTTTTTAAAAGTAATTTGTTTAATTTAAGTCATGTTTTTAATGGTAATTTTACTAACAAAAAATACAACAAGGGGGTCAAAAAATACATCAAGGGGGTCAAATTCTGCACTAAAAAAGACAGAATTTCCTTCTCTTTTTATTGTTTTCTCTTCTTAGAGTTTTTTCTTCATCGGTAGAGTATCTTTGAGTTGGTTTTATGTATGAATCGAAACTAAATCTTTTTTAAGGGTGTATTTGGAAGAGTTTTTGTTTTTGGATGCACTTAAGAGTATTTTTAAGATATTGTTTTTCCTTGATCACTAATTTTTTTTCTCGATACAGTCATAAATAAGTGTGTTAAAAAGCAACGATCTTAAACCAAAAAATAAGAAAAAGAAAATATTTTTTTTCTCATGTTTACTCTCATTCTCTCTGAACCCAAAAACACCCCTTAATCATGACCGTTTAAACCCTATAAAATTAACACATTAACCTCGTACCAGAAGGCCAAGAAACTGAAGCACTAAGGATGTCTTGCACAAAACTATCTTCAATGCACAGACATCTAACAAATACTTGGCTAAAGTCGAAGTCTTTACACGCAAACTTCAAAAAAGGCCTAGAAGATCCAATCTTTTTAAACACTGAACACTCTCTAGTCACCCAACTTGAATCACTCTTGCAAAAACCAAGTCCAAAACTTGAACAAGCAAAACTACTACATGCCCAATTCGTTGTTTGTGGAATAAACATCACCAACAATGGCTTGTTAGGTGGGAAAATAATGGGTATGTATGTGCTATGTAATAGTTTTGTGGATGCTAAGAAACTGTTTTATCAGCTTGAGTTTTATTATGCCATGCCTTGGAATTGGATGATTAGAGGGTTAGTGAAAATGGGTTGTTTTGACTTTGCTTTATCGTTTTATTTTAAAATGTTGGGTTGTGGCGTGTTGCCTGATAAGTATACTTTCCCTCCTGTGATTAAGTGTTGCACTTGTCTAAATAATGTGAGATCAGGGAAGGTGATTCAAGATATGATTTTGGAGATGGGTTTTGATTTGGATATGTATGTTGCTAGTTCTTTGATCAAGTTGTATGCCGATAATGGCTGTATAGAGGATGCTAGGCGTTTTTTTGATAAAATGATTGATAAAGATTGTGTTTCGTGGAATGTGATGATTAACGGTTATGTACAGTGTGGGGAATCTGATAGTGCTATTAAGTTGTTTAAGTATATGATGAGATCTGAAGCTAAGCCTGATTCCGTGACTTTTGCTTGTGTTCTTTCTATCTCTTGCTCTGAGGCAATGATTCAGTATGGTAGACAGCTTCATGGGCTTGTTGTTCGTAGTGGGTTAGATTTTGATCCTCTAGTGGGGAATACACTAGTGACTATGTATTCAAAAGGCAGGCGATTGGGCGATGCACGTAAATTCTTTGATATGATGCCTCAGATTGATTTGGTGGTTTGGAATAGGATGATTGGTGGGTATGTACAAAATGGGTTTATGGATGATGCTTCGATGTTGTTTAATGAGATGGTATCTGCCGGTGTTAAACCAGACTCCATCACTTTTACTAGTTTTCTCCCATCACTTGCTGAGTCATCGAGTCTCAGGCGAGCTAAGGAAATTCATGGTTATATAGTGAGACATGGTGTGATTTTGGATGTATACTTGAAGAGTGCTCTTATTGTTTTGTACTTTAAATGCAGGGATGTCGTGTTGGCATGCAGGATTTTTAATCTAAGCACACAATTTGATATTGTGATATACACGGCTATGATTTCAGGATATGTGCATAATGGTATGAATAATGATGCTTTAGAAATCTTTAGGTGGTTACTTCAAAAGAAAATGATTCCAAATGATTTAACCTATACAAGTATTTTGCCAGCATGTGCTGGTTTGGCTGCTATAAAATTGGGGAGAGAATTGCATGGTTACATAATCAAGAATGATCTAGAAGAGAAATGTCCTGTAGGAAGTGCAATTATGAACTTTTATGCAAAATGCGGAAGATTGGATCTTGCACACCTAATTTTTGGAAGAATATCCAAAAAAGATGCTATTTGTTGGAACTCAATAATCGCAAGTTTTTCCCAGGATGGAAAACCAGAGGAGGCCATTTATCTTTTTCGTCAAATGGGGATTCAAGGAGTGGAGTATGACTGCGTGACTGTTTCGGCTGCTCTCTCTGCTTGTGCAAACATTCCAGCACTTCATTATGGGAAAGAGATTCATGGTTTCATGATTAAAGGTGCATTTGAATCTGACCTTTTTGATATGAGTGCACTGATAGACATGTATGCCAAATGTGGGAAGCTAAGTATCGCTCGCCTGGTGTTCAACTCGATGCAAGGGAAGAATGAAGTTGCATGGAATAGCATCATTGCTGCTTATGGGTACCATGGTTACCTCGAGGACTCTCTTGCTCTGTTTCATAATATGGTGGAAGAAGGAATTCAGCCAGATCATATCACCTTTCTCAACATATTATCTTCTTGCAGCCATGCTGGACAAGTCGAGGATGGAATTCACTACTTCCGCTGCATGACTGAGGAATATGGTATCCCAGCTCAGATGGAGCATTATGCTTGCATGACAGATTTGTTTGGCCGGGCAGGCCATTTGGATGAAGCGTTTGAAGTCATAAAAAGCATGCCATTTCCACCTGCTGCCAGTGTTTGGGGCACATTGTTGGGAGCCTGCCGGGTCCACGGCAATGTTGAACTTGCTGAAGTGGCTTCAAGATATCTACTTGACTTGGAACCAAAAAATTCTGGTTACTATTTATTGCTTACTCATGTACTCGCTGATGCTGGACAATGGATGACTGTGCATAAAATACAACATTTGATGAAAGCAAGAGGAGTCCAGAAAGTTCCTGGATGCAGTTGGATTGATGTCAACAACACCACACACATGTTTTTTGCTGCAGATGGAAGTCACCCAGAATTTCCTCAGATCTATTCTTTACTGAAGAGTCTCCTCCTAGAGTTAAGAAAAGTTGGTTATGTTCCTCTAGCTGTATGAACAGCTTGTTTTAGAAATGATTGAATCTTGAGAATTGGACATGGCACAAGAAATTTTAAGATAAATGCAGGCAATGGAGTGATGAAACAGCTACAATTAGTAAAGATAACTGTGGCTCGAGCATCCTCTTTGTGTCATCTGATTTTGATCCGAACAAGGTTAGAAATCTGCTTATGATTAATTATAAACATCTGCATGTGTCAAATTATGAAACTGGTTATTTTTATTTATTTTTTGGCTTTGTAGTACTTCGTGTTAAAAAAGATATGTTTTTTTTAGCTTAAAATTACTACATGCAACATGACATGCTTACCAAGAAAATCGAATAAAGAGAGAACCTGCACAGATTGCTCTAGTATTACCCTAGGCAACCTTGTAAAATGTGTTAGTTTTCACTGTAAAAATGGTGAAGCCTCATTAATGTACTACAATTGTGTCGTATCACTTAAATGGATTGCCATTCTCTCTTGATGTCAAGCTGCTTCTAAAATGCTTATTTTCTTACAATTTTTATTTATTTTATGCGTGCATTAACATTTGCTTTGGTG
The DNA here is from genome assembly GCA_025169955.1 of Salix arbutifolia. Taxonomy (NCBI): domain Eukaryota; kingdom Viridiplantae; phylum Streptophyta; class Magnoliopsida; order Malpighiales; family Salicaceae; genus Salix; species Salix arbutifolia. The sequence goes on along the minus strand of CM045912.1, from coordinate 17,938,041 downwards.
CATCTTTTCATTAATGTATTTACTGACTCTCAAACTTTGGCTACTAGGCAGTTGCCTTATTTAGGATGGGCCTCCTCTTGGGACACATTCCCCCCTATTTCTAGAAATGGCTGCTATGAAACAAGATGTGGATTACATGTATTGAACAATTCTCGCACTCAACATTAAGGTTGGTGTATATATCCATATCTATTATGCTCATGTATGTGCATTGCTGTTTGACACCATGTGCTACCAGTTTTCTGTTGAAATGTAGTTGGATGGAACAGCTTGGTTCGGTTTCTGATTTTCCCATGCTACCAGTTTTAATTTATGGCGAAACATTCTCTTGCGGAGGAAACCTTATCTGGTTGGCGGTTCCTTGCTGATCATTGCTATTTTTTCAGTGAGTTCCTCCCTGTTCACTCTTTCTTTTTCTGTCTAGCTCTCGCTTGCTTACTTAATAATCACCATGTCAATTTTAGTGTCTTGTCCTTGTAACACCTTGATTATTCCCAATCCAAACTTCACGGGACTGAACTTTCAACTGTTTTATTGGAACAGTTATTAGAGCTCATTATGCACTTGATTAACAGTTTGGTGATAACTTCTTTGATCGAAAACAGGATGAATCCACAGCTACCAAAGATTTATCCAAAGCAATTGATTCTCCACAGGCACGGTTAAAACTATGTTAAGTTTGGTGTCCTACTTGAATTTGGATCTGAGGTTAGGAAGATCAATAGCATAGATATTAGAAGTCTGTTGATATTCACAGAAATTTTGTAGTTGATTTTGACGTTATTGAATTGGGTGCAACATATAGAAGACTGCACATGGAGAGAACAATGGTAGTAGTTAAAAATATCAACGTGCGTATCACTCCTCGACTTCAAGGATGGTATTTGCCAAAAATCTGTTTTAGCACTATTAAGTGAGGGACCAATCTTGCAATGCATAGAGTGGAAAAGAAACAAATAGGCATGATAAGCAACACAAATAACTCAATAATCAAGTAAACTCCTTACAAGAATGTCCTATTCCTGTATGTTGTTGCTAATAAATTTTCATGCTCTTCTGTAGCCAGAAAACAAATCTATAGACTAACAAAGATAATTAGCAAGTGTCACGAATCACACAGCCAGGTCTGGTTTATATTTGGCAGTTTGATGATTACCATCTTGGCTCATAGGCAGATCTCAAGGATAAGAACTTACGAATAGAAACATGACCAAATCCTAACTGGTATTGAGACTAAAGTCCGCGGTGTACTTTATTCTCTCCATGACATTCCTTGCCATTCTGAATTGAACTTGTGAATTGTTTGTCCTTGATATATTCATTAAATGACAAAGATGCATGATGTCTGCAAAAATTCTTTTCGTATTTGATGAGCATTGAAACTCTGTACAAAGACATCTGGAGATCAACAATTCCCTTTATTCTATAACAGACAAAGTTGCAATAAAAGATAAGAGTTGTTATTCTAATCCCACCATGCTCTGCTGCTTAAAGTGAGGACCAGACCCTCTTTCGCTGATTATTTTAAGAACTAGGCCCCATCTTTTTTTTTTTTTTTTTGAACATCTCCACTTGTGGTGGAGCTTCTTACGAGGGAAACCCCACAGCCCGGAAAGCGCACTTTGTGGGCCCAGAGTGTAGGAAAACCCCCCGGCTGTCCCAGGCTCTTACGAGGGGGTTTGTGAGGCTCGAACCCTGGTGGATGCGCTGGCATCCCAAGGCCTTACCACCACGCCCCACACCTCGGGGACTAGGCCCCATCTTGCATGGACATAATCTCCATATCTCACCAGCATAATCTGCACCTTTCTGTCTTAATTTGATTCTGATCTAGAGCATTTATCTTAATGAACCAGCTGTCTGTGATAGCATTCTAGATTGTTTTCCACAGGTATGCCACACATGTGCGGCCACACGCACATACAATTCTGGTAAGAAAACATATCCCTCTACAGGAACTAACCCTTTCTGCTTAGGAATTTTGGGCATTAAAGCAAAACTGCTGAGGTGAAGTTGGTACCTAAAAGATCTTTCCAGGTTTAGCTTGTTTGTTTCAGGGTGAACAGTGTCTTACTCTCTGTGTTTCATGACCGATGATGGAAGTCAAGCTGCACGTGTCTTTCTTGGCAGGACTTCTGTACATTCAAGGGAGATGGGAGTTCTTTACAATACTTCTTTTCATTGATGAGATTTTATGGCTAGAATTAAATCACATCATTGAAGCAAGATTTGTGAAGATTCATTTGATCAGACATGGAAATTTGTAAAACACAAGATTATGTTATTTGCAAAATGATTTTATCAAATTAATTACATCACTTTTATTAGAGTGGAAGTAGGTTTGCATATTACACCAGCACATGTAGGGTGGCCTGGCGGAGGAGGCCTGGGTCTCTTCGGTGTGCTCCCGAAGAGGTCTCAGGTTCGAATCCCCTCAGGTGCAAACAATCTCTTGGGGCCATCAGACTTGGACGAAGCCCGTGAATTAACCGTGGTGCACTTGTGGGAAACATGCTTACCGAGACCTTGTGCACCCCCGGGATTAATCAGGCCCAGCGGTCTGGATACCCGGTGCTAATTTCCAAAAAAAAAATGTAGGGCCTCATGTGTGCAAGAAATGCCATCCATATAAGATGTTAACATCCGCAATCCTCTAAATAAAGTCATGAGATAAAAATCAGTTGGGTGGTATAAAATAATGCAGCAAATATACCACTAATGAATAATGATTAAAGTTGGGGGATGAATTGAAGGAAATAATGTGCTCAACTGCCCATCTAAAGCAGAAACCTCTATCCACCACTACTTTGCTAAGAGAGGAAAGTAGTCAATGTAAAGACTTGGTCTTCCCAATAGAAGATTTGTGGATATGATAAGGTGCCATAGAAGAACAGACATCCATATCATTGGATTCTTCTTCAAACATTACAAACAGAGATGTGGAAAGAGAATTTCACAAGCAAAGGAAACTGAAACAGGAGCAGAAAAATGGTACTTGGTCAAGACGAATCTTAGGTTTGAACTGAATTTGGCATGTTTTTCTTAGTAAACAAAAGATTATTTAATACCAATTATCTTATTTAATCTTCCCATCCCATCATTACCCTTTATAGAAACCTGTGTGAATTACTCCATTTTCATATGGCAATCACAATTTCTCTCAAATAATTCACCACAGAAAGAGCTTGAGGTAAAATGAAATCCTTTCACATGTTCTGCGCTCAAATAGTTCAATCATGTTCATGAGATCATACAGATGGCCATAGGATTGGACAATCAGCTCTTCCCTTCTTTTCAATTCGTTATGAAGATTATTTTATGGTATTTTTTCATTGCTGTATATAATGTATTCTTTTGAATGAAAATTAAAATGTTACGGATCATATGAATCAAAACCTAACACAAAATAAAAGTTGGAGGGAAAAAAATCTCAGATATTGCTTACAGTCTCTGTGCTGTCTAAATTTTAGGAAAATCTCACAAACATTTTGATTAACTGTTCTTGGTTACCATAGGATCCAAGATAGGAGAAAAATATGATTTTCTCTCTTAATTACCAACACCAAACACTCATTAGCACAGATAACAAGGAAAAGTACTTAAACGTCTGATAAACCCTAACTTATTTCAATATTACCTTACATATTACATGTCCTTCTAAACCCTAGACCAATTAAGAACTACTTTTATTGGCTTAGTTGAACACATACACATCCCCAACATTGACCACAGCAGCCCCATTTGACAGGACATTTCTTGGAACGTATCCACCAGTTCCACCATTACAAATACCTTGTTGAACAGGGCTGTAAGTGCTATTTCCTGCAGTTTGTAACTGCTGCTGCTGTGTTGTGCTCTTTCTCTTCTTCTTCTCATAAGCTATCCCTCTAGCTTTAGCCTGTGCATCTCTCACTTCCCTTAAGTACAATCTCACAGCGCGTGCACCAAAAGGGTTTGTCTCCGGCAGTCCACCGTTCTCTTCAAAGGCAGCACGGAGACGTCCGGTGAGAGCATCAAGGCTGCCCCATGCTTGTTTAAGAGGGCAAGAGCAAGGGGATGGTGGATGAGGGTGGCCAAAAAATGGACAACCTGGGTTATGCACCTTGGTCTTGCCAAACTGATCAAGATACCTCAAAAACTCCAAAACATGGGCTCCACTGCACCGTGACAGTGCCAGTGGTGGCCTGTGGTTTCTTAGGTACTGTCCGAAAGTGTTCCAGTCCCGTCGCTTCTGAGACTCGTAACGACTCAATGGTAATGGTGATGGTATTGGTGATGATGGTAACAACAATCCTTTCTGCAAATGGTGGCTCTTAGAATTTCCTGACGAGCCACTTCTTGCAGAATCATGTGACACAGTGGCCGCGGCGGCGGTCGCAGCAACAGCAGCTGACATGTTACAAGTCTTGTTGGGGATGGAGCTAACTAAGAAACTGCTTATTTTCTTGAGGAATCACGTGCAAATGGAAGGAGGGGAGGGAATTCATGGAAGAGAAGGGAGACGTGCAAGAGAATATATAAGCAGAGGATCAAAGAGAGGAATTGGAGGAGGAGAAAGTGTTGATGTGAGATGCGGAGAAGGGGACAAAGGAGGGAGGGACCCTCGCAAAGAAACCCACGTCCAGTAAGTGACGACAGTTTGAATGTCATGTCAAAAATGTCACTTCAATATTTTTCACCTTTGCCTCCCTTTACAAGTGTTTTATAGGTAAATCCCAAGGGATTGTGTTCATATACAATTTATTTTTATTTTTTAAATTGTTTTTTTATTAATTTTAAGTCGAAAAGATAAACTTATTGTGTATTTGTCATTTCAATAGCTTTTTTAGTTGTAATTTTAAAAAATAAAAAAAATATTATTTTAAAATATTTTTAAATAGAATTCACTTTAAAAAACAACTACGTTTACATTTTCCGAGGTTCTCCACCGAAGTTTAGGAGAGGATGATTAGTGGTGACATTGTTTGGTGGATGATGTTAAAATTCAGAGTATTTCTGTATGATCATTCCCTTGCTCGTATGAATCTCTGCAAACAAACATGGAGAAGAGTGATCACAAAACATGAGATTGATTGTTCATGTCAAATTTATGCTATGTTCTTGCACTGAGTCAAGAAGTCATGGCCCAGAAAGATTCTTGCCGTGATGATAAGATGTTTCACTGAGATCCATCCATCCCAGTTGTGTCCGACTGATAAATGTTCACACAGCATCTTCAAACTGATGAGTCCCTCCTGCCTAGTTCCCATCACAAGATTTTATTTTGAATAACTACAAGCTATGGATAATTACAAGCAAGGTACGATCTGTGGGTTCAGCTGTTTTGCACCTAAAGTTTTCGAAGATGGCAGGAGGGAGGAGGGCTTGGACTTGAATATTATCCACCAGACAAATGGCCCTCTGCTTCTTTTAGTCACTTTTTTGAAGATGCACCTGTGTTTCTTCACCTTTATTAAACACAAAACAAAACCTTTATTTAAAAAAGATTTGGGAAACTCGTGATCTAAACCATACAAGGATAAACCAATTGAAAAACATTTGAAGATACCCACAAAACCAATATTTTCTTTACAAAATGATGAAAGAAAAACCCTAATCATATAAAATCATAAAACTTGTGACCCGTGTCATTAAATTAGAACTATGAAAAATGAAAAATAAATAAATCACCAAGACCAATCCAAAAAAAATCAAATGCTAAAGGATAAAACCAAGGAGAAAATACATAACAAAAATGATTATACTTAAAATAATAAGGGAAGAAACAAATTAGATAATAAATCAGAGGGCATGAGAAAAATTTAAATTAGAGAGTCAAATTGAAAAGAAAAAAAAGTTTTAAAAAATAAATCAAAAGAATATTAGCTAAATTGAAAAAATAAAATAACATAAATTTTGATTGAAAGATGAAGTTAAAACCAACAAAACTTTAATAAAAAAGATAAGAAAAAAATTAAAAGAATAAATACAGATCATAAACAACAAAACTAATCCCATATTTTATTGTTTATTTTTTTGTTAATATTGAATGTTGTGCTACTTTTTAGGTTTATTTGTTTTGCATAGAATATCTTACATATAAAATATTTTTTAATTGTGATGATGATAGTAAAATGATGATGCAATTGATAATATAAAAAAATAGAGTGGATGTGATGATGAAAAAAAGATGACATTGGAAAAAGATTGTGTGGTGTTGGTGGGATGAAGATGATGATGGTGATGGGAAAAATATGAAGATGATGGTAATTGTGAGATGAAGATAGTGATTAACATAACTAGATTATAATAAAAACTTACATAAAATATTTTATATTATGATATATTACAACCTATGCTTGAAAATGTACTAAAATATTTTTATATATATCTTTAATATTATCAACACAAAAAAATTATTGAAAAAAACATTGGTTTTATATTTTTTTTCAAGCCAATTATATTTTTAAAATGTATATAAACATAATTTTGTGCCTATTTAGAAGTGGGATTGATGTTGTTTTTTAAAATGTTTTTTATTCAGAAATTCATCAAATTAATATTTTTTATTTTAAAAAAATTATTTTAATATAGCCCATCAAAATAATCTACAAATCTAAAAAAAAATTAAAAAAAAATCATTTTTTTAAAACAAAGTATAAATAGACCATCCTTAACCACGAAAACAACAACATCTACCATGAAAATTACAGTAACGGCTAAATGTTTTTCCAAGAAGAATTCAGGAGTATATAAGGAAAATGGTTGTCCGGGGGCTAAGAAGAGGAAAGATTCGAGGAAGGGTAAAATCCAGAATTGATGGAACAATCAATTTGATTGACTCAGCAGTGAAGATACTTTGTTTTCTGCCCTTTTTCTTTTTTGTTTTGACCGCCAAGTTGCTTGGATGTTATCTCAGATCTTGTCAAATGTCAAATCCCTCAGGCTCCTTTCTTTTTCTCCTTTTTTTTTCTTGCCTTATTCAGACCGACACTGCCGTGCAATTGTATTTTCTTTATTTTTTTTTATAAAATTTAATAAAAACAATAAATTTGACATGGTAAAAGAGATGGAAATCCAAATCCTCCCAACCTGACAGAGTTTTGGAAAAAGAAAAAGGGTTGGTTTGTAACATCATCATCCTGGCTTGGTTCTGATGAAGTTTCCATGGAACAATGGCCAAGAAGCATGAAAAGCTTCATGTTCAAATGCCAGGAATTTTATTGCATTCCAGTAATCTGGTCTGAAAATGTGATTTTGAACATCGACAACCTCCCACCAAGTTTGCTTGACCAATAGGTTTTTCAGACCGAAAGATGATCTAAAGAATTTCTTTGCCAAAATAATTCAAAAAAAGCCAAGGAGCTAGAACTACAAGAGAAACTGCACCAAGAAACTGTCCATGAGAGCCATGTGTGCTCAGAATACAGCAAGTGGGCTTAAGTTCATAATCTGATAAAATAGAAAATTAACCAAGAGTGTTTGTGTGTGGTGGTGGTGGTGGCGGCGGCGGCGGCGGCTGCTTGAATATGAACATGAAAAGGAGTATGCATTCTCATCAGATTTTTACATTCCTTTGTTTTAAGAATTAGTAAACGCTCAAACAAAATTGCTTTCTATTTCACACACAAAACTTATACAGCTGTTTAAGCAAACCACACCATCCATACATACAGTACCCCAGCCAGATCTTCACTATATAGATATACAAGTAAAGCTTATTGAGATGGTAAGCCCGAAATTGCTCCCACTCCCTACACCGTTCATCTTTACTTTTTGTTTAGCAGGTGAGCAAGGTTGCGAAGTTCCTCGAACGCATGCATTGTTTCCGCATCAAATCCCCCAGCAAACTGCATAACGCAAGAAAAAAAATCATTAACTTTTGCCCATGCATCGTTTTATTTCCCCTTCATAAACACTATTTAGATGCTTAGTCTGCTGGTGAATAATATAAATAATATTATATTCTGGGGTCTCATCTAATAATTTAAGTTTTTAGATGAGATGATTCCTTAACATAGTATCAGAGCTTTGCTGACCTAGTGATCACGAGTTTAAATGTCATCACTCTCATTCTATTTAAAAAAAATCAAGTACAGGTATTGAGTTTCAAGCTCAAAAAGCAAATGTTTTGGAGAATAATATAAATATTATTATAGAATCTCCCTTGATAGTTTAAGTTTTTAGATGATATCATTCATTAACATCTGCTAAATGCTTCCTTGAAAACTACCAGTTGGTTTCAGCTGTTTCTTTACTCCTATCTATGTTCTTATTAAATGTCAACCAAACCAAACCAAACCAAAGAGTTCAGCTCAACAATCACTCTGAATGCTACTTTTCTCAGAGTACAAACAGGTATTTATTGGTGCTTCATAGAAAACGAGAGTATACGTTGAACAGCCATAAAAATGCTTATCATGGTACAAACCTGATGGATTCTGAAAGCAAATCTAACCCCTTGAAGTAGCATATAGTCCAGAGCAGGGTCTTTTTCTAGTGCTGCTGCCTTCGACTGGATGATCGTGGCTACCCTCTTCATGCACTTCTTCGCCAACTTAACTGAGCCAAGCTTTATCTGCAACACAAGATTAGGAAGTCATTTCCATGTGAAAGTCAGTAAATACCTCTTGCCTGAAATGAAGCATGAAAGGATTGGCAGGAAGATCTGTTATTAGAAAATGTCCAGAAAGTATCTAGAAAGTAAAACCCTAGTCATAGGTAGGTTTACCATTTCAAGAAATCATTTAGAAAGTAAAAGCCTAGAGTCGTATGTAGGTTTGACATTAACATACGTATATTATCTTAAATTGTCAATACTATTTTTCCCTTTCTCAACTCTATTAATCCAAAAGCCACTTCTCTTCATATCAATTCCAGGCTTTGCTGCTTCTTCATCTCTAGTACTTTTGTTCCAATCCTTTTATGAAGGAGAAGAAGGAACGTAATTCATTTTTTCTTCTTTTATTGGTCTAAATCTTGTAATGTTTAACTTGTATAGTATTGAAAAGTAAACTCAAAGTTTACCTTGCTAATAATCCCATTGTCAAGCAGCCAATCAGAGGGAATTTGGAATTCTTTGCAATTGCGCATCAAGGACTCTCTGGTTCGTAGAAGGTTATAGACTGTACGTTCCATCCTGCAAATGATATCCAGTCAATAGATATTTATAAACTGGAGATTCGACACAAAACGAAACTATATATCTGCCACTGTGCAAAATTTCAGATTCTTACCTCTCAGACAAAGCAACCATTTTCTTTAGAGCAAGGTCACATGGAACTCGGGGATCATCCTTGTAATAAGACACTTCAGACTCCAATTTCTTGAGATCACTAAACCCAAATGCTGCTTCTCTCAATGTGTCAGCTTTCTTTTCTGGCCAATCAAAGTGCTTCAGGACTGCCCTTTCATCCACCTTTACATAAACGAAAGCATTACGAGGATGATATCAACTCGGAAGTATGGATCCCATGTGCATATAGAGGGTTCCCTTCTTCAAAAATTCCGTGTTTCATGGATTTTCAAGGTGATTGTAGCCCATGTAAATGCTTTCAAAGTATACCAAGTGTTAAGGAACTATCTCACCTAAAAGCTCAAGCTTGTAGGTGAGACTCCATAATATGATTTATATTATTCTCTAACACACCCCCTCAAGTGAAAGCCCTTTGGGCTTGAAACTTGCACACAAGTCCATTCTTCCTTGTGCTTGATTTTTATCAAATAGAATGAGGGTGGTGAGATTTGAACTCGTGACCGCTGGGTTAACAAGGCTCTGATACCATGTTAAGGAACCATCTCACCTAAAAATTCAAGTTTATAGGTGAGGCCCCAGAATATGATTTATATTATTCTCTAACACCAAGTACATGCTGTAAGAAGTGTTATAGCAGTTGAGTAGCCGTGACAGCATTTGCATGTTTCCTTCCTAACTTGCTTTATTCGTTGCCTATGGCAATAAAATTCTATGCAATCCTTTTACAAATAAGTTTTTTTATCCAGGAAAAACTTACAAGAAAGCCAAGTTCATCATCAAGCCACTTCACAAAAGCGACAACATCTTCGATGTTCTGGTAAGCAGCGCCCTTGACCTCTCTGATCAGAGAATTGACAAATTCTCCTTGAGTTTCAACATCTGCCTTAATCTGAGAATAAAAAATAATCACTTTTAAGCATTTGAACTTCTATATAACGCACAGAGATGTCAAACTATATGGAAAGAAAAAAAAATCAGAACTGTTTGTTTCATTTCAAATCCATCTGACAATAGTAGAAAAGAAAAGAATACTTGCATCCTCACAGCAGAGAATTAATCCCAGAATGTTGCAAGCTTACAAGGTTTTTATTCCATTCCTTTCTCTTCATGGTAACACAATACAAATCAACATTTTTTAACGCAAATAGTGAGCTGCAATTTAATGAGAGAGCATCCAAGGTATTCAATGAAATCATTTGTCATTGACCTTGGGATTAGAAGTAAGAAATCACTTACAGCAAGCAAATGTGATGATCTGTTTTCAATTTCACCAATCATGTTGCTCCGAACATTCCCAACATCTGAGGCTTCACAGATTCCTCCATTTGAAGACTCCTTTCGGGAATCCCTCTTCATCAATGAATGGTAAAACTCTACAACTTGAGGTGATCTCTGCACCAGTCCTGCTGCAGTGCTCCTCACTGAGAACTTTGGAGGCGGTGGGGGGGGAGGTGGAGGCGGTGGTGGGAGTAGGAGTGGAGCTTGAGGTGGAGCCTCCTCTTTAGGTCCAGAAGAAACAGAAAATGAGGGTCTTGGAGGGGGATTTGGAACACGCAAAGTCCTTTTCTCAACATCTAATGGACCTACAACTTTGTTAATCTCTTGGCAGTTTGCAAGGATTTGGGGTCTTTGCATTATATCCAACTCATACTTTTCAGAACTTACAAGCTCTATGTCGTTTTCCATTTCCTTTATACACATAAAACCACCAGATTGCCCTCTCCCATTCGATATTGAATCTTCTAAGCAGAACTTTGATCCGCTTATAGAGTGTCTTCTTCTGGGACTCCTCTCATCTTCCGAGTGGACCCAATTTTTATCTTGGTATTCTAAATTTGGCAAATCTTCATCAGTAAGAGGCCATTTCTTCAACTTTTTAATCAAATTCAATCTCATTTTACTATTACTTTCTAAGTAGTCATTACTCTGGCAAGACATTGAACCAGCAGATTCATTACTCCTCTCCACCGATTTGGGGCTTGAGGCCTTGTCAGAATTCGTTGAGCATGAATTACGCAACTCATCTCTTAAACATGAATTGACCCACCTCAGATAGGCTAGCTCCTCTACCTCATTTAGTCTGCTCATCTGTAGACCCTCAACTTGTTTACACAAATCTTCATTTGTGTGCCTTAGCAAAGATGCCTCAGCTTTTATTTTTGCAACAACATCACCCTGATAAATTCAAGAGAGAGTTTAGCAATGAATCCTGGCTAGTTATGTTAAACTTAGTGCTTGTTTGGGAGTGTGATTGCGGTAGCTTTTCAAAGTGCTTATCGTGCCGAAATACATAAAAATGATGTTTTTTTATTTTTTAAAAATTATTTTTGAAATCAGCACATCAAAATGATCTAAAAACACTAATTTTTTTTTTTAATTTAAAAAAAAAATCAAATTTTTTCATAAGCACTTTCCAATCGCAATGCCAAACAGCCTCTTAGACTCTTCAAGCAAAAAGAAGGGAGAATTCCATCAATTTGACATCATTGGTCCTCTGTTTGCTTTCCAATTAAATTCTTGAACCCATCATAAAAAAAGTAACTAACAATGAATGTAGACTACAGCATGGATCAAAGAACTAACTTGTCATCATCAAGACAGAATTAAGAAACGCCAAAAGAATTAAACTTTAATATCAAGACGGAATTAAACATTGCCAAATTAAGTCTATTTTGTTTTCTATAAAAATAAATTAATTAATTAATCATAGATTCTACTAAGTTTATCTGCGATTATTAATCTTTACAAGTCCCTAATGCTGAAAACTTCTAAATTTGAAAAACATGACTTCATTTTCTTTTCTACTATAACATTTATACAACGCATACAGAACGAAAGGAACAAGAGTTGAATATTTATACCTCAGAGGACCTGGCAAGAGAAGCCAATTGAGACTCCAGAGAAGAGAGCTTGCAAGCAAGACTCCTCTTATCCATCTGCACCTCCTTATTCAATCTCCTCAATTCCACAACTTCCATTTCAAGATTCCCCACTGAACTCTCATTCTCTTCCCTTTTCAATACCTCTTCACTTCTCTTCTCTGAAATCAAGCACAATTCATTCACTTGTTCACAAAGACCACTTTTTTCAGACTCCAAAACCCCAATTCTCTTACAAAGCTCATCCACCTCGTTTCTTTTAGCTTCAAGTTCCCTTTCAAGATCCACAACTCTTCCATTCCTCTTAATCTCTGATAGCTCTGCTTGTAACTTAAATTCTCTTTCTTTTGATTCTTGAAGCAAGCTCCTTAACTGGTCTAATTCAACAAACAAATCTCTTGACCCTGAAGATTGTCTCCTGTGATTGGCCTGGTAGGCTTGTGGTTGCACCTGGTTTCCTGTAACTGGGCAAGTTAAATCACCAATAAGTGATCTTTTGACTCTTGAATGAGAATTCACAAGAGAGTTCTTTTGACTTGTGGTCTCTGAGGTTGCTAGTGGAAGTCTCTTGGCTGTTACTGAGATTGTTTGCGTTTTGGCCTTTTTATCTGATGTGAAGCCTTTTGCTATATGTGAACCCCATGAAGACTTGATCTTTGAACCGTTGTTGTTGTTGTTTCCTTTAATGTTTTGTGGCTTTGGTGCTTGGTTTTGATCAGCAAATTTTGCTGCTTTTGCTTTAGTTTCAACTGTGTTTTCTTGTCTCATTTTGTTGAACAAAAAATGATCAAACTTTCGCCTCTATAAAACCTACACCAAAAACAAAAAAGGGTTTGGACTTCTGATCATTCAATTCAATTAATCAAGACCCATAATTTTAAGCTCAAAAATGAATTTTTTAAGCTCAAGAATGAGTTTTCTTCAACCAAGAAGAGCTAAGAAAGCTAACAAAAATCAAAACAAAAATCATGGGCTGGTCATCAATGGAACAGAAAGCTAGAGTCTTGACAGTGCAAGAGCTTGAGTTTGAGAAGTGGAGCTATGTGAATGATGCAGTGTACAGCGCTAGCAATGAAGAAAAAGAATCCAGTTCTCAAGATGAAGGACTGATCGAGTGGAGAGAGTGAATGATGGAGATTATTTGTTAGAAAAGGTGGCAGCTTTTTCTTTATTTGAACGTTTGAAATTTGAATTTGTTTTCCTTAGAAAAGAAAACATTTCTGTAGCTCTTGAGTTTATTTTTGCTAGGGTTTGAGGAGTACGAGGGAGAGTGTGCAACGGTCGTTTTCTTTGACAAGTGGGGTCCACATTCCACACTACAGGGTTTGGAATACAAGTGAAGTCAACACATCAGTTGTCAGCTTGTTCATTCCCTCATGATGAGCTGCTAAACTTATTAAACTCGGTCCAGCTCGCGATCAACTCGCTAACTGGTCAACAGGAGATATATAGCCCATCCTACTTTGACTTAATTTTATGGTAAACTCGATTGGTTTTACTGGCTAATTTATCATTCAATTAAAATATCTAGTTTGAATTTAATTTTTAAAAAAAGAATCCATTTGAAATTAACTTAAATTTTGAATTTCATTACACGAATTTAACTTAGACTCGACCAATTCTAAAAGTAAAATCTTGAGCTTGCTTGATCAGCTATCACTCTAGCATCTTAATTTAGCAACTTTTGGTCTTTTAAAGGCATCCAGGAAGGGGTTGATACAGAATATAATTTAACGGCCAACTATGGACCAAATCCCAAGGGAATCCGATGACCTGACAATGAAGCCTAGATTTTCCGATGACATGAAGCTCCGAATCACCTGAAGTCCTGGTCTGGTCAGGTTTTAAATGATAAAAATTAAAGTCAACTCTTCACCTTGACTGGCTATTTCATGAACCTGCGTTCACCACGACTACTCCACTTCCCTGTCATCAATGATGAGCTTCTTCTGGTCGCACATCAGCACTCCATTTTCAGTTTGGAAGCCTGAAAATATGCAATAAATTGGGAAAGATGCATGAGAATATTGGTTACAGGATTTCCAGTCTTCCCTGTCAGGTATTCAGCGAGGAGGGTTTCGCTCAAATAACTGTCTCACAGATGATTCAGTCGAACTGAACCCCTAGGAAACAAAAAACAAATGAATTAATGTTTTAAAATTCATTTTTGATATCTATATATAAAAATGATCTAAGAATATAAAGAAAACAATTTTAAAAAAAATATATTTTTTAAAAATGCTTTTCCACCACAAAATAAACAAGCTTTTAATAATATAATAACTTTTGCCATTGCAGCTTTAAAAAATTAATTTGAAAACCGCAAAAAAATGAGATTCCAATAGAGTTTGAAATAAAATAATAATATATATTAAAAACAAACATCAAAACACCAAGTTACAAAGTAGCCTTGGATCATTTAACTTACAATATTTTTTTTATAATTAAATTATTCTTTTTTTCTTCTCCTTTTGAGACAACAACATAACATCAAGACTACCAAGCATAATTCTTGAAGCACAAATTATCACCCGCACAGAGTCTGAGAAGAGCTCAAAAGAAACGAGGCTGAAATTTAGCTCAGATAAAACTCAACAATACAATAACATGCTGTCTTCGATTTCCAAAACTCACATTAAGAATGGATAGTGCTGCTGTATCACCCTGAACTACAAAAATTCAACACCTACTGCAATGAACTTGTATTACACAGGTATTCTCTCAACGATTTTGATTGGTTTCACATGAATCCATGAAGTTTTCTCTCAACGATTTGATTGGTTTCACATGAATCAATGAAGACCATTACAAATAGTCAAATGAGTTGCATTGGTTTATGATGTTTCGACATCTGATTCATCTAGACCTTCTCTATAAAGCTCAAAATCCTCAGGGCTCCAGCGGCAAATTAAGTGAAGTCGGAAGGTGGCCATCTTGGTGCCTAACAAGCGCTGAAATAAGTAGAAATACATCAGCCACGTATTTTCTTTAACCAGAAGAAAGAACAAAACTGTGAGCATGCTAACTAGCAAGCAAAGTTAAAGGCCTCGCCAGAACTAACCAGTATGCGAGCAGACTCAGGCGAGAGAGGCTTCCCCTCCTCACAGACAACAAAGTCTGAAACAAGCTCTATCACACCTGCAGACCATGGTTAATTTAATAACAGACCTCAAGTCCTATGTGCATGTGTGTTGTGCAGGTATGCAAGATATCAAATAGCAGAAAGCAATTATGTACCCTTGTTCAACCGAACAGGCAATCCTTGCTTGCGCAAAAAGGGCTCCATCTCATGTGTAAACTGTTCTAGGGGACCTTCCTTAAGTTCCAACTGAAATATCCAGTAACAAGTTAGAATTATACTTATACACGGTGCAAAACAGTAGGTCATTGATTTATAATGCATCTAAACCAAGCATTTATATTTTGCTGAAGATGAAATAAAAAATTTGACTGTTTCCAAACTGGAAACTGCGAGTGGATGTTAAAAAGGACAAACTGAATAGCAAATTAAAGATCCAAGATGATCCTTTTCTTAGACAATTACAAAAAGGGAATGCATACACTAATCATAATACATGTGCATGGAGGTGTCTGGTTCAACCTCTTCAACCAGCATGAAAGTCTACTGCCAACCATAAAAGATCTTACATACCGTTTCTGTTGCAGTGGTTCCTGTCCTTGCAAAATCGTATTCCTCATACTCATCAAACAACCTGCAAAAGACAACTGAAAACATTTAACTCATGATGAATTTTTATCACAGAGTAGGTGCGCAAAATTGCCAGAAATTCAGTCAAATCTATCAAACATATTTTCAAGTACAAGCTCCCAATAAAGAACTAGAAGTGCTGTATTATAAATTATCAGTGTAAATGCCCACATGCTGACCCAAAACATACGGCACTGCCTTACATCTTTAGAAGCAGAATATGAATATTGCCCTTTTGTCACAGGTAACAAGACATTACATATGTGAGTGGTTATCATTTTCTTAACGAGGAACATCAAGTTTCCTCTTCTTTCTGTTCCAATAATAACATAAATAAAAATTATTTGAGTAATTTAAGTTTCTTTCTACTTCATCAAAAATATGACTAGAATAATTCTGATAACAGCAAGACACCAGGACCTGTTTTTAGTTCCTCCATTTCCAAAAAACCAAAGAGAGTACATAATGTAACATTTATCACAACAAGTACTCAGGTTACCTTTCAACTTCTTCTCTTGACAAGTTGGTAAGAAAAAGTCCAGAATCACCATGTAGAAGCTAAGAGAGAGAAAAATGCATAAAGAAAAGGCAAGTCATCATAATTCTTTATCAAGATAGAAAAATGTAGAAACTATGGCTGTGTATATGTTCATTCTACCTTAGAAACTTTGTGAAGACCAGGCCTGATTTCATCTGCATCAGATCGTCCCAGAGAAACCTGCATCACTTTATTTGACCCAAGGAAGAATCTGACGAAACCATGACAGTAAGTTGGTTAGGTATAATAGAAAACCAAGTACTCTACAAGCTGGTAAGAAGTTGTGGAGCCAAGTGCTTAAAATTCCCATGAACTAAAATGCTTTTTTTTAAAAATTGAGTAAAAGTTTTGAGGAAAACAAAAACACAAGGATATTCATTCAAGAAGATGGCTATCTTGAATCACATTTGGTTAAACAGCATCCCCAGACACCAGAAGGAGTTTCACTCAACAATCCAGAAGCAAACTATCTAATCCCAAACCAACCAACATTTACCATTAATGATTTCATTTATTGGTGAGAAGACAATCTCTGATAACTTGTCTTCTGCTAAATAAAAACAAAAAGAAAAACAGAAATTACCTGCTGGTTAATTTGTGCTGTTCTCTGAACTCCTTGAATTTGAGATTCCTCATGTTTTCAAAACTAAACACATAAATAGAATTGTATTTCTCCACAGCATCCCTTATCGAATTCACTACAGATTCTTTATGCTCTCTCCCCTTCTTCTTTGTTTTTGATAATGTAACTGCATATCACACAATGAAACCTCTATAAATAACATAACCAATCATCCATATTGCAAATTCTCATCTTCAATGACCTCAAAAATTAATTTTTTTATTCATTTTTTTTACCAACAGCAATATAAAAGCATGAAATCACGCAGATTTTCTTGGCTATATAGTTCAAGAACACAAGCTCAAAACCCAAAGTAATGAAACCCCAATTCAAAAAAAAAGTTAATAAAAACAAGTTCAAAATCCCCACAATTACTCTACAAACTAAACCCAAAAACTAGAGCTATCACCCAGACTAAGTTAAACCCAGTTGTCTTTTAAGCCTAAATCAACAAAATCTCAGACAGCCACAAGCCAGTTTTTCTCTCATAGACTAAATTGCCCACACAAGATACGGTCACAATCATTCATATGTTCAAAGAAGAGAAAGACAGAGCAAACCTGGCCTGTTACGCTTAGACTTAGGCATGGTTAGTTTACAAAAGGTGGCTCCTTTACTACTTCAAGGACAAGAAAAGGCTATAAACGAGAAAGGGAAACAAAGATGAGAGCTTTGCTTGCTCTGGTTTTAGGGTTTAAGACGGAAAGCGCTGACTTTATAAAGTGTTACCATTGTAATATTAATAAAAACCAAGGGCATTTATGTCCTTACGAAAAAAGAGCAATCTTGTACGGGGATGTCAACATTCAAAACAAACACCTGCACTAGGCAGCCCCTCTCTCTCTAAAACTTAATAGTTATTAAACTGCAAGAGAATTGAAAAACCTATCTTTAGTCTTCTAAATTTACCTGAAAAAATGCGCTCCAAGGACAGAATTTCCTATTTCTATGATGGTAAGTTGAAAAGCTTTAAACTTTTCTTAAGCTGTTTTGTTCTTAACCATCAATAATAGTCAATAATGAAGCATCCAAATTTTATTATGCATTTCTTTTTCGCTAACAAAATTTATGAAAGTTTTATAAAGATGGAATCTTTTGTGTAGGTGATGTGGGCAGTGTTTATTTTGGACCAAACCATCCAATGAAACCACACCGGCTTTGTATGACACACCATCTTGTTCTCTCTTATGAGCTTCACAAGAAGATGGAAATTTATGTATGTTAGCTATGTTAAAGATTCGAACTTTCTATTGTTTTGTTGGGTGGTTTTTGGAAAATATGATGTGGGGTGTTTTTGATTGTGTTGAATTTGCTATGCAGAGACCCCACAAGGCATATCCGGTTGAGCTTGCTCAGTTTCATTCAGAGGATTATGTTGAATTCTTGCATCGGATTACGCCAGATACTCAGCACTTGTTTGCGGGGGAATTGGCTAGATGTATGGATTTTTTGTTGTGAGATTTAGTTTAGTTTTTTTTTTCTTTTTATGTGTTGTGAAGTATTTGTTGTTTTTGTTGGACGTGGAATGAGTTAGGGTTTATGGATGATTAGCTATGAAAGTGAATTTAGTTTAGGTGAAGAGTGGGGCGTGATCTTTTATTTTTCTTTTTTTTGTTGTTGAGAGAATTGACTACGTGATTGTTTATGGCAAGGTCTAATGTGCTTGACCTTGTGAAGTCTGGGCCATGATTTGAAATGAATGAAGCATTAGTGACTCGTTCATCTGTTGAGTTATGATTGATTTTATGCATGATCTGTTGGAATTTATCTCAATCTGGCTATGATATTCCATCTTGAGTGCATTAAGATGTAACTGTAAAATCATCACATGATGTCATTTGTGACCTGTAAGGCTTTCTAGCTGGTGCCTTTGAGTTGTTATGGTATGGAAATCCCATGTGGTTCATTTCTTTAGAAGGGAAAAGACATCCTTACATTTGGGATTTTTGGTACTTTAAATCTCATTTTTAGGAGATTTTAGCATATCTGTGTATTTGGTAATGCTGATAGGCTATAATCATTTTACTGGACCGTTGGAGTCTGATTGGTGATGCTGGAGTGCTATGGGCTTTGTGATTTTCTCCTTGTTTATGTGATTTGTTGTTCCTTTGGTGGTATTTTTGCATTTGTTCTATGTTTATGTTTTGCATGGA
The DNA here is from genome assembly GCA_025169955.1 of Salix arbutifolia. NCBI lineage: Eukaryota > Viridiplantae > Streptophyta > Magnoliopsida > Malpighiales > Salicaceae > Salix > Salix arbutifolia. The sequence continues at coordinate 17,918,905 of CM045912.1, read as the reverse complement.
AACACTGATGTACTTCTGAAATGGATGATATATTGATGTTTAAAATTTTCTTTTTTGCTTTCAGCTACAAGTTTATCTTACCCGAATCTTGTTTTCACAGATAACCTTGGAGAAGATTGCCCTGTGTTTGAAAACTTGTTTGAATTTTGTCAGATTTATGCCGGTGGGACTTTAGGTAAATGAAAACCATTCAGTTAAAACTCTGTTGGGTCTACCATTCAGCTTTGATTGCTGTTCAACCTTAAACACTGATTGACATTTTCTGACAGATGCTGCACGCAGATTGAACAATCAACTATGTGATATCGCAATAAATTGGGCTGGTGGATTACATCATGCAAAAAAGTGTGGGGCATCTGGATTTTGTTACATCAATGACTTGGTTTTGGGGATTTTGGAGCTTCTGAAATATCATGCTCGTGTTTTGTACATTGATATAGATGTTCATCATGGTGATGGTGTTGAGGAAGCCTTTTATTTCACTGACAGGTATCGGAACCTTTTATTCTATTGTGAATTTGGACTAGCAGTCTAGTGGTAAAGCCATGGAAAACTTATAATTTCTGTTTATTTTACAACAGGGTGATGACAGTGAGTTTTCACAAGTATGGAGATATGTTCTTTCCTGGAACTGGTGATGTTAAGGTGACTCTTTAATGCTTTGTCATTCCTAAATATTCCCAGATGTCAAAATGATATGACATTATTTTTCCAGGCTAGCTTGTCCAAGGTTTTGAGGGAGTTACTTCAAGCAATTTCAACTGTATTTTAGCACTGGTTGCTCTATTCTGTTTTCAAACAAAGCATGCTGACTACTCTACTCCTGGTTTTATTATTTTTATTTAATGATACAACATCATGTTTTCTCCCCTTAAGTCTCATACCTTTGCCCTGATATTTCGTGAAGAAGGAATGCAACAGCCTAGGAAGTATTAATTTTGAGAATTCAAATAGTGCAAGTTCTTATGCTGCTGTTACCTTATTATATTTTCTGGAATATCATTCTTGATCCTCACAAGTTTTGTACTTCATCAAAATTGGGATGGGATATTGATATGGTTCGCATTGAAGGAAATAGGAGAAAGAGAAGGAAAGTTTTATGCTATAAATGTTCCACTGAAGGATGGAATAGATGACACTAGCTTCACTCGACTATTTAAAACAGTAAGCTCAGCTTTTATCTCTCTCTCTCTCTCTCTCTCTGTCCACACACGCACACACACTTACACACAGAAACATGTAGCAAAGTGTAAATATATGCTTGATTATGTCTTGTAGGTCATCTCCAAGGTTGTAGAAACATATCAGCCAGGCGCGATAGTTCTCCAATGTGGAGCAGATTCGTTAGCTGGGGACCGCTTGGGCTGCTTCAATCTTTCCATTGATGGTGCATATCTTATTGTAATTGTTGCATTTCCTTTTCTTCCCATGTGCTATTTACCCAAGCACAGAACAGTTATCGCTTGCTCTTTATTTGGTGATGCATGATTGATTTTAATCCAGTTGGTAATGGCTTGATTTGGTGTATATTGTGATGTTTGTTGCAGGGCATGCTGAATGTGTTAGGTTTGTGAAGAAACTCAACCTGCCTTTGCTGGTATGCTCTTATTTGCTCCAATCGCTGCTAGCAGTTTGCTCTTGTGAAATGTCAAAACTCACAAGAAGTGACTCCCCTGCAGGTTACAGGAGGTGGGGGATACACAAAAGAGAATGTTGCTCGATGTTGGACTGTTGAGACAGGAGTTCTCTTAGACACAGAACTACCCAATGGTATGCTAATGTGATACTTTTCTCTCTAATTGAAAGGAAAATCTGAGCAAGGAAGATGAGTTCTGATATATATGCCTCTTTAAAGTAATTATAAGCATAATTACATGATGTTCATTAGTAAGTTAATGTGGAGTTCTTAGGTTATGTAGTGTTTCTGGGGGTGGGAGGTGGCATGACATATATAGTGCGCATTTGGTATTGTGGTGCATGGAGCTTTTCAAAAAAGCTTTTCGTTTAAAAATGCATTAAAATAATTTTTTTTCTATTTTTGATATTAGCATGTCAAAATCATCAGAAAACACTAAAAACAGTATCGATTTGTTGTTTTCTTAAAGGCAATCACTTTTTTAAAATGCATCCAAATGCAGTTGGAAACACAATAATAATATCATGTATAATGTCATGTTATGAAAGTTTGCTTTATATTCTTTTTAATGTTATATTAGATACAATCTTTGCATTTTTTATTTGACATATGCCATTAAGCATGGTTGGCCTCTGAAATAAACATCTCCTACCTATTCCATGCCATTCATCAATACCACTTTTCCCACTCTCCATCATAATTTACATAGCTTAGGCTTCTCTTTTCTAGCACCAGAAATTTATTGTAATTCAATTTTTCTTGTAGAGATTCCAGAAAATGCGTATATTAAATATTTTGCCCCTGAATATTCATTGAAAACTCCTGGCGGACTCATAGTATGTAACTACACTGAAACTTCCTGTGATTTCTAGTTTGCTATTAAAGTGATTACATTTCTTGTTTGTCATTGTAAATTGACTCTAGTTTAATCTGTTTCATTTGAGCAAGCAGGAGAATTTAAATAGCAAATCTTATCTTAGCACAATCAAAATACAAGTAATGGAAAATCTTCGCAGCATCCAACATGCTCCAAGTGTGCAGATGCAAGAGGTTAGTAACATTCAAGTATTTGTTAAGCCATTAAGGCCAACCTAGGATTCAATTTGTCAGATCTGAAGTGCTTAGTCAGATGTCCTCATCATGCTTATTTTTTGAAATCTCCCCTTGCGGATTTGGCCAGTGTCAACTATTTTAAGACGAATATGCCAAATATTTGCAGTATGATTCATAAGCATGAAATCATCATATAAAAGCTGCTTCTCTGTTTTTCGTTGACAAAATCAGCCTTTGGTCTCTGGTTTTGGTGATTAACCCCCCACCCATTCCCAAGACTTCTTCCAGATATGTATGCTTTTATCCCACAAACTGAGAGTAGTTCCCTCTTATTAATCAACAGTTCCTAAAATATTTCACTGCATTGTAACTTGGAAGTCATAGTCCACATTTCAGAAGTTATAATCTGGATACTGACCGAGTCTATCAATTCTGAGAAGATCTTTACTTGAAATATTGAAATATATCTGGTCTGTGATAAATAATGTGTTGAGAACCACAAATTCCAAAATGCTTTATATTTGATGCCATGCAAAATGATCAAAGGAAATCTCGCAATCTATGCATGGGAGGTTATCAACTAGCTGATGATGAAATACATCTGCAGGTACCACCTGACTTCTATATTCCTGATTTTGATGAAGATGAGCAAAATCCTGATGAGCGCATGGACCGTAAGTTGACATAATACCCACATCGATGTACACTAGACTGATTCTTCACACATGGTGGAGCACATTGGTGTCTCACACTTGTGCACTTCTTGCTCCTTTGATATTTTTGTTTTCTCCTGGATGTTTTTAGTTATCACTAACTGATCATAAATCCTCATTTCAGAGCATAACCAAGACAAGCAAATCCAGCGCGATGATGAATATTATGAAGGCGACAATGATAATGATCATATGGATGGCTCATAAAATTGAGCCATGTTATCTGACCACTAGAGTGGGGAGGCATAAATCCCATGCATGATTTTCTTCAAGGGCATGCAATTCCGTGGCCATTGCTTTTCTCCAACATTGTTGTTCAGCTACTTGTTTGTAGGAGGTTGGAACATCTGTGTTCTGCAAATATTTAGTAAAGCAAAAAAAAAATGTATATCTCTCAGGTGAGTAACCATTACAAAGAGGAATGGCTGGTTCATGGTGTGTGGAGAGGATGCAAGATTCAACTTCAGTGATCAGTGAGGATGAAGGTACATCTATATTAGGCTGATTTTGTTCAAAGATGTTATCAAGTGTGAGATGGAAGATGTAATAGGATCTAATTGTGAACCATAATAGTTACTACTTTTTCATAAAAATAAAATGTAACATTTCTAGATGTGCAAGTCTTATGCTATGTAGCATCACAACAAACAAACCCTTTTTTATTTTCATTATACCCAAGAAAAATGCTTTTAGTCAATTTATCATACTTGTATTAATCTGGTCCTCTCTTTTTTTCTCAAACAAAGTTTAATTTGATCTTTTATCTTATGATCACTTTGATTTTATCCCTACAAGTTTTGGGAAATTGAACCCTTGTCAAAATTCAATAACGCCCCTAAATGTACGTCTTTTTACTTCAGTCCTTGGTTTTAGATTTCTTCAATTTTGCTCCTAATTGACCCCAAAACTTTTTTTTTCTTGTAATTTTACCTCCAATTTCAATCAATTGACTTAGCTGGTTACTAAAAATTCCAATCTTTTCAATTAAGTTTGAATTAAACTCTCAAACTTAATTATCTACCAATTAAGCCAATAAAATTAATTTGACCCAATTAAAGTATAATTAAGTCTTTACATTTAATTAAATTCATCAATTGTACATCAAATTAATTCATAAACATAATTAAAATTTAATTTGCCCTATGATTAAATCACACAGACCTAATAAAAATATAATTATGCATTTGAACTTAATTTTTATGTAAATTTGTCCAATAATCATTTATTTTAGCCTTGAATCTGTATTTTCCTCTAGTTTTGGGAACAATAGAGATACGATTAGACTCTGAATCTGTTCAAAAATTTTAACTTTATTTTTTCATCACGTCAACCTATTTATTTTATTTTTGTAATTTTTATTTCAAGTGAATTTTTGGAATAATCTAGAAATGGGTTATGATAGAGAGATTCAAAAAAACTTTAACTATTCGGTGATGTTTGAAAATTGATTTTACATTTCTCAAACATTTTGAATTTGTAAAATCTTATAATTAAAAATCATGGAAAACTAAATTTCTTGTTCTTATCCTCTTAAAATTTAAGATGCAATATTTCAAGAGAATTTGAAATTTCTTGCCTTGTCCTTTCAAAGACTTTAGATTTAGCATAAAAATACGAGTGTGTGTGTAGTGGCAATGATGTAATGGCATCATTGGTGTCATCCTGGTTGTTAATCCTCAATCCAAGAGAAGTTACAAATTTATTATGTTTACAGGGACAAGTATTGGAAATAAATTGTAGGCACTTGGCTCAGGAAGATAGGATTCCTCTAGCTAGTCAAAGAAAGATTTTACATGATGCTTGAAAAATAATACTTTGATTATGCTATTGCTATTATTTTCATAAATCTTGCAGGGTAGTCTCAAGCATTCTTTAGATGTGCTTCGTTGAAAACACTTAGGGTATGTTTGGTATTGCGGTTGCTGTTGTGGTTGAGATTTAAAAAAAATAATTTCATGAAAAACAATTTTATTGCGGTTCATAACTAAAATTGAAGTGTTTGGTTAAAATTATGGTTGAGTTTGAGGTTTATGAAAAACAATTTCATGTGTTTGGTTACCATGTTTTTCATATTGCTGTCAACTTGTGAAATTACTTTAAAGGACATGCGCGTGTGCGCGCGCGCACACATACACATATATTATTTTTAAATATTGTAGATTTAATAATCATAATAACATAATATAATTAATAATTCAAGTAAATTGAACACTTTTTTTTCCTAGCAAACTACTTGTAATGTCATCACGAACAAGATCCATACGTGAAGGCCTCTACAATCCCTGACTATTTGCACAAGCTATAATATCTGATAAAAAATCATTCGGGATATAATTAGGATTACGACCATATTCAACAAAAACATCATCTTGCAATCTCCTTTTAATATAGTTATGCAGTGTCATCGATGCAACAATAATCTCTCAACCTCCCAAAACGATGAGAACGACTTTTTAAACCACTTGAATAAGTTCCGAAAACGCCGTCGTCTGGTCTCATATGTTTTAATATCACAAAATATTCCCTAAACTCTTAAGAATTGCAATAATCCCACAAACTTTAGATTGCATTTTATCTTCGACCCGATCCATAATCCAATCAAAAACAATTATAGCAGCTCAAAGATCGAGGAAGAAGCTCCAACATATATTAGGGATAATTATATGTTGCTTTTTGGAGTTGCTTGTGATTTTTTTAATGATATCTCCTTGGTGGGCTCTCTCTTGTTCATATATAACAAAAATTCTATTACAGAGTTATCATACTCAAACCTTAATTCAAAATTTTATTACCGATTATTTTTTATTTTCAAGTTGTCTGCATCTTTAAGCAATTTACAAGTCCTTAGATAAGCCTAAAAAAACTAAGCTAGACTAACAAGGAAATCCAAAAAATAAAGAGGAAAAATAATAAAACAAACACAAACAATACCTTATAAGCATAATCTAGAGATTTTCTTAGTGTGTAGAATCCTCTGATAAAATTTTAGCACGATTCAATGATTGCCCTGTTTAACCCAAACCTCTTCTTAAGCTTAGTTATGTTCTACTAATCCATATATATCCTTGTGAGGTCATCCATGCACCTAATATAATACTCTAAAATAAATAAATAAAAATAATAACTTATAGTATTTATTGACACAAAATAAACTTGAAAAAATAGATTAAGGCAAAGATCAATTCTCCAACCTTAAAACAATTAATTGCTTGCTCTTTGGTGCTAATAGTGTGATTGCAATATAGTTTCTCAAACTTAATCTTTTATTATTGGTAGCACATCCAAGAATAAATATCGAATCAAGAATTTTATATATTAATCTCTATAAGAAAGGAGCTGAGGGGTTTGACAGAAAAAATATAATAAAGGAAATATTTTTAGAAAGATTATAATTAAGTTAATATAGTTTTTATTTAAAATAAACAAACATATTTTACTAGGATAAAGTTAATTAACATTGCTTTGTCTTAGAAGAATACATCTTTTCATTTACCAAGATGTAACTTTTCATTCACCATAACAATTTTTGTATTGAAAATTTCAAATGTAAGCTCTTGTACTCTCAAAAAGTTGATCAAGCATTTTTCTATTTTTGGATGTATCATCAATAATCAATCCATTATTTGTGAAGAGGTGTAGCCTTTTTTGGTTATGTTTTCCAAGGTTTATTGGAAAACAAAATTTTATATCCATAATTTCTACATTAAACACTTCATTATAATTTGCTTAAGGTGACTAATTTTGTGATTAGTCTTATCTTATCTTTGACAAAACCTACCAAGTCACTTTCAAAGGCGATGAGGCCAGATCCTAAAGAGCTTTACATGTCTTGAAGTCACAATAAAACCTCAAATTTTGCCCCTCCTCGTGGCATCTAATCAAGAACAACATGGTGATCACAAGCTCAGATGAAGTTCAAGAATCAAACTATGACAAAAGAAGTGAACTCAAAGCTTTTGATGACACGGGAACCGGAGTGAAGGGACTGATAGATAATGGGACAGCCAAGATTCCAAAGTTATTCATTCATGACAGAAGATCAGGTGTTTCAAGTGATTCTGATCATTCTTCTGTTGTTCCAGTAATAGACCTAGAAGGCATAGATAAAAATAGAAGTCAGCGTGCAAAGGTAGTTGAGGGAGTTAGAGATGCCTGTACCAAGTGGGGATTCTTTCAAGTGGTCAATCACGGAATCCCAGAGAGTGTTTTGGAGGAAATGATAAGTGGGGTAGCTAGGTTTCATGAGCAGGATAGTGAAGTGAAGAAAGAATGGTATTCAAGGGATTACACAAGGAAGGTGCTTTATAATTCAAATTTTGATCTTTTTCAAGCCCCAGCTGCCAATTGGAGAGATACTTTGAGATGCGTCATGGCTCCTCGCCAACCTAATCCCCAAGACTTGCCTCATGTGTGCAGGTTAGCTGATAATAGTTGTTAAAAGTATGGATTCATGGAGGGGGGGGGGGGGGGGGGGGGGGGGCGGGGGGAAGATGCGATTTTTGCTTATAATTATAAAGTATTTTTTAGCTGTTTCATTTAATGTGTTTGTGTTTTGCTTCTATAGATTTGTCTGTTTAATCAATTTGCAGAGATATCATGATTGATTACTCAAACAAAGTGATGGTTTTAGCGCAAAGATTATTCGAGCTGCTGTCAGAAGCACTAGGACTTGATCCTAATTACCTTAAAGACATACAATGTGCAGAGGGACTCTTTTTTCTGGGTCATTACTACCCAGAATGTCCTGAACCAGATTTGACATTTGGCACCAGCAGCCATTCTGATAGTTCCTTCTTCACTGTTCTTCTGCAAGACCAAATCGGTGGCCTCCAAGTCCTTCATGAAAATCAATGGTTTGATGTTAAACCCATTCCAGGAGCTCTTGTTATAAACCTGGGAGATATGTTACAGGTAAGTTATGTCCAAATACATGCTTCATTGGCTTGTCAAGTAATGATTTAAGTAAAGTTTAATACCTCAACTTGAGTGATGAATGATCTAAACTGGCCAGCACAGAGTTATGATGAGTAGAATTTGTACTTCAGTCTGGAACTAAATCAGTCCACTTTTTGAGACAATGCTATTACAATTTTGAATGAGAGTTGGAATTTGCCATTCTTATGATAACTAGATGATGCTAGCAAAAACTGGAGGTCCATGTCTTACCTTTTCTCCCTGTTTTGGTGCAGTTAATTTCGAATGACAGATTTATCAGTGTCCAGCACAGAGTGCTGGCAAAAACTGTAGGTCCAAGAATTTCAGTGGCGAGCTTTTTAAGACAAAATCTTCCTCCCGAGAATGCCTCGAGACTCTATGGGCCAATCAAGGAGTTGCTGTCAGAAGAAAGCCCCGCAATCTACCGAGAAACGACTGTAAAGGACTTGGTGGCTCACTACTATGCAAAGGGACTCGATGGGACCTCTGCGTTAGAACATTTCAAGCTGTGAAACTGGTTGAGTATCATCTTGTTAAAGCTCTAGAATTCTCTAGAATGTCTTGCTGCCTTGTCGTCTTGTAATAAATGGTTCATCTTTGAATCCGCTGGACTTCTCCATGAACTTGGTGATAATATATCATTTGAAGTTTGTATTTCGACTAAATTACATAGAAATCGATTCAGAATTAGTTTTATATAGGTTTAGATGTGGTTGGGTTGCAGTCTTTTTTCAAAACTGTCATCGAAGTGGCAATCGGCCATGCTTTTTTCTCGAGCTGCAAGCAGGAAATGATATCCAGTCACTTAATACGGTGAGCAAAACTTCTTGTCTCGGAAGACATGCAGCTTTGAGGGCAATGATTAAAGTAGTTTTTGTAATTAAATACATTGAAATACATAATTTTATTGTAGATGTATAAAAACATTAAAAAAATTGATTTAAATATAAAAGATATTGCTATATATAGGCATTTATATGACCGTACACCAGCCTGCTTCCTCTATTTTTGGGATATTCTTGTGTCCTGAAGGTCTTTGAGCAGGAATTGAATCTTCCTGCATTCATGCCCCTTTTTTCTATTATTATTATTATTATTATTATTATTATTTTCTGATGACAGTCGTAAAAGAGCTAAAAGTTTAAACATAAAGAGAAGAAAAAGCGAAAGAGGGACCAGAAGAAGTTTATGTTTGGAATATAGTCATAGTTGTTTTTAAAAGTATTATTTATTCATAAAAATATTAAAATTATGTTTGTATTCTGGAATGACCGATACATTTCGTTTCAATTAAAAAAACAAAGCAAATTTTATTTCGTTCAAAATTTTGGTCCATTTCGGAAATTCCATCCAAATTCCGAACAGAATGTACCCGTTTCATTCCGCTTGTTCCGTTCCAACCAAATAATATTTTTTTTTAATAATAAATAGTTTTACAATATCAATTATATCTCTTAATCTGACCGTTAGAATGAAATGAAATTTTACGAAGAGTCTCTTGACATGTTTATATATATATTATGTTAAAATTTCAGAGCAAACAAAGAATATAACGACGTTGCAAGATTGATGTTGACATTATCATAATATTATTCAGGTTCATAATTTTGTTCATAAAAATCATTTTATCTTGTCTGTTTTTAGATTAAATTTTTCTCAATTTCATTATTCAACAACTGAGTTTATTATAAATTGAACTTTATAATTTGTTTTGATTTGTTTTATTTAAGGTTATCGTGGTCTTATAACACGGGTCACATATTTAAAAGGTTAACCTAAGTTGACTCGAGTTGACCCAATATATCGTCGTTTCAATATTTATTTTAAGATATCAACTTAATTTTTTTTAGTTAAACTATATTTTTATCAATTTTATATGTTATTTTTGAACTCATTAAGTCATTCGAGTTATTTCAGTTTAACTCTTATTTTTTTTATTATGTTTAAAATTTAAATCATATAATTTTAAATAATTTAATTTTTAGATTTGAAGTATATTTGTAGAGAAAATTGAAAAAAAAAAGTTCCTTAATTTGTAGTTGACTGAAGTTGTAAGATAGGCAGGTCACCTCTCTGTAGAGTCGTACTCGACTAACCTTTTTGCCTTTATGGGTTTTGCTGCATAGATCCCATCTCTTTCCAAGTGCTTGCCATGAACGCACCAAATCACTTTAAAGCAAGGTTGTCTATTCACCTTATATATAGTTTAAATATATAATTAAATATATCAACTTAAAAAAATAATTTAAATTCAAAAATAAAATTATTTAGAATTTTTCAATTTAAATTTCAAGCATAAACAAAAAAATAAGAGTTGAACTGATATAACTCGATCGACTTGATGAGTTCAAAGATAACATAAAAAATTGATAAGAATATAGTTTAACTAAAAAAATCAAGTTAACATCGTAAAAAATATTGAAACAATGATATATTGAATTAACTCGAGTCAATTTAGATTAATCTTTCAAATGTGTGACATCCGTTATAACTTATAAGATCATGACAACCTTAAATAAAACAAATCAAATCAAATTAAAGTTCAATTCGTAATAAACTCGTTGTTGAATAAAAAAATTAATCTAAAAAAAGACACAATAAAATGATTTTTTTTACAAATCATGAACATGCATAATATTACGAGAATGTCATCATCAATTTTGCAAGGTCGTTACATTATCTTATTATTTTGAAATTTGTTAATAATATATATATAAATATGTCAAGAGACTCCTCGTAAAATTTAATCTCATTCTAACAGTCGGATTAAAAGATGATTGATATTGTAAAAATATTCATTATTTAAAAAAACATCAACGAAACTAAGACATTCCAGATAGAATTTCTGGAACAGACCGAGATTATGAGCGAGAATAAATTTGTTCTGATTTATTATTATTATTATTATTATTATTATTTTCTGATGGCAGACGTAAAAGAGCCATAAAGTTTAAACATAAAGAGAAGAAAAGGCATTTAAAGGGATGTGGTGTGTTCATGGCAAGCACTTGGAAAGGTTGGCCGAGGTGACCTGCCGACCTTGCAGCTTCAGTCAACTACAAATTAAGGAACTTTTTTGCTTTCAAATTTCTAATATGGTCTGTGGGATTTTCAATTTCGTGTTGAAAAATTGTTGGCCAAAATCGGCAACTGAAATGGGCGACCGGGCAACTCTCCGACACTTTCGGTGGTGGAGCAGCACGACTCTGCAGAGTAAATGACAATGTGGTCCCTTAAGTTTGTGATTTTGGTCATCTTAACCTCTCTATTCTTGATTTAGATGTTTAAATTATGAAGTCCAATCCAGGATGAGATGAAACGAATGGTACCCCAAAAAATCTTGTGTGCACGAACAGGAACTTACCCCCATCCTACCAAGAAACGGCTGCCATCTAGTTATAGTGAACCTAGTCAACATCATGAGTTTGATTTGGTCAAAGGTTTATTAATTTTCTTTAAGTTTGGTCCAAATCCATCAATTAATTGTCTCATTACCAATCTTGATCACTACTTAGTCAATTCAATGTAGATTTTGCAGTATTTCATGTCAATTTCTTTTGGTATAGCACTCCATCTCTCTTTTCCTTCTACCTAACCCACAATCAATCAAGTTAATTTATAGTATTCATCCAATCCAATGAGGGATTAGACTCAACTGCTAATCCAGTCCCAACTTTGATTTCTTGGATAATTTCAAATTGAAAGCATTAAAAAATGAATACATGCTATTAGAATAAGTGAAACACATAATCTTCTTCAAGCTCTCATATGACTTCTTGCCACGGTCATGTTGCTTGAAATGGCCGCAACATTTCATGGATTATATCTTATAAAAATTTAGAACAATTAGAATTTTAGTTGCTTGACCTGCAAAAAGTGTCTAAAATTAATGAAATTTCATAGAATTAAAAAAAAAAAAGTCGGCTTATTTGAGACTTGGAGTATAATTGAAAAGTCAAACTAATAGAGATACGATAGGGTACTTCCTAAGCCATACAAACAATGCAAGTGGGCTGAAAATTCTAAAGTCAACACCACGTTAGGTGCTAGAAAAAATAGAACATTGAAAAATACAAAAAAGGTGGCCTAACCTCAAAGATTGCTACTGCCAATACTTGTTGCCAGCCTCGCCTAGCACCTGCATGGAATATGCAGTCCAAAACTGTGAAAATCATCCACTCATATATATATATATATATGGAACTTAAATTGATTAAAATTCAAGTGGGATTAAATTTATTTTTAAAAACAATATAATTTTGAATTAACTTATTCAATATATGAACTAAGCCTTAAATCAAGTTATGAAACTTAAATTGATTAAAATTCAAGTGGGGTTAAATTTATTTAAAAAAACAATAAATTTTTTTGAATTAACTTATTCAATAATCAATATATGACTTTAATTTTGAGTGTCTTTATCACTGTGTTTCAAAAGTGTTTTTGAAAAAAAAAAAAAAAAAATATTTTTATTTTTTACTTTAATCAAGTTTTTTTTTATGTTTTTAGATCATTTTGATATGCTAATATCAAAAATATTTTTTTTAAAAAAAATATCATTTTAAATTAACTTATTCAATATATACCTAAACCTTAAATTATGGCCTAAGTAGAGTTTTTATAACTAAATGAATGCTAGAACAAGCTAGACCATGTTGCAATCATGCCATTACATGTGCAACATTATTGTCATTTCTTGTGTGTGACACAACATATTTATATTTAGAATACAACGAACGGATGAGTCGGTCCAAGGTGGAAGGCAAATTATTATATAAATTTATCTTCTTATAACATTACCATATAAAAAAAAAAGTTGTTTATTTGACAGCGATCATATGATGCTTTTATTTTCATGTTGGATTTTTATATATAAAAAAGACTTTTTGCGCATGGGAGCTCCAAAAGCCTCTTGACTCCCTCCCCTCAAGCGACATGCTTACAATTTCCATAATGAAAATAACTTTAACTTTTTTATTTTCAACGTACCTCACCTCCTTCATATAAAGTGTATTATATGGATATAAATAAATGAGTAAAATTTTGATTGTTCCAGATTTTTACAAGAAATACACGTTGTAACTCAAATTCAAGATCTTCTGTACAGATCACAAGTTTATGTTATCGCGTAACCTTATTCTAGATTTCTATAAGAGATATACGCTGTAATTTGAATTCAAGATCTTCTATATAAATCATAAATTTTTTGTTATCGCGTCATGATCTTTAGAGACAAAAATAACTTAACGTATGATGCCCAATGATGTTTTTAGGCAATTAGACAATTTTTTTTTTTAAAATCAAGCATATCTCTTGTCCATCCATTACATAAATGAATTAATTATTTGTTAGAAGAATTAATTATTGGATCTTCTAGGAATTGGAAAGAGAGAGAGAGAGAGTAAATTACTTGCTTCCTTTGTTTCAGTTTAAGTTTCGAAAAACCAATTAGATTCTTGAATCCTTGATCAAGAGTTTAGGTTTTCTTTAATTATTTTATAGGAAAAAAAAACATAAATCGAGTTGATTAAGACATAGGGGACACGTTTAATGTTTTTTAGGTTAGGGGATGGATGAAAAAACAAGGGTTGTTGGGAACAATTATATATTATAATTGATTTTAATTTAATTTATATATAAATTAAATTTACATGTTTCTAAATGTAAAATTTATTTTGTTTTGTTTTCTATATTATTAAATGAAATAAAGATAGAGAGATGGATGTTTTGAGAAAATTAATTTTAACATTAAATTTATTTTTAAAAATTATAAATTAGAGGGCTGATCTATGATTTATTTTATAACATTTTTAAATATTTTATTTTATTTGAAATTTAATCCATACCACTTAGAAAATAAATTTAATCCATACAAAAATATTATTGTATTTGCAAACAAATGCTAAATTACTTATTGTAATATATTTAAGTTTTTTTTGACATTGCGTTTTAAAAATATTTTTGAAAAAAAATTAATTTTTTTTATTAATTTTTTTAATTTTAAATTAAATTTTTTGGTGTTTTTAGATCATTTTCATGTGTTGATGTTAAAAATAATATGTTTTTTTAAAATACATTATTTTGATGTATTTCTGAATGAAAAACACTTTCAAAAATAACTTTAACCACACTTATTTATTTGACATTACATTTAAAAAGTACTTTTGAATAAATATGAATTTTTTATTTTTTATATTAAATTAAAAAATAATAGCTTTAAATTATTTATATATGATAATATTAAAAATAATTTTTTTAAAATAAAAAAATATAATTTTAATATATTTATAAATAAAAAATATTTTCAAAAATAAACTGATGACACGCGTATTAACAAGTAAAACTACTTTTTGTAACGTATTTATTTATTTATTTATTTTCTAGACGATTCCTTAACGACAAGTGACAGTGCAGTTAAAAAACAAGCCACCCACATCTTCCGACCATTCAAGCTGTCCCCTTTTTCTTCACGTGGGGCCCCCTTCCCCTTCTTCTTTTTTACGTGGGCCCCACGTAAATATCTCAGAAATAGTTCTTACAAGCATCGGGTCGAAATCAGTGTCTCGATTTTCTCAAAATCAATTCATTTTATTGTTTTTAATGGTTTCTTTAGATTATTGAAAAATAAAATAGAAAATAATTTTCAGTGATTGATCATGCCATTAAAAATAATTAATTTTATAAAATACAGCTATATATATATAATATAGACATCTAACCTTGTTATATATTTTATAAGTAAAGTCTATCAATATCATTTTTCATTTTCAAATCCTTAAAATAACTTTTTTATATTGAGTGTTCGTTTGTGTTTCCACAAAGTGAATTCCCTTTTAGAAATGATTTTCAAGGAAAATTACTTTTTTTTAAAAAAAGTATCACTTTTCAATGTTTAGTTGTATGATAAAAAAAAATCACCTGGAAATTGTTTTATGGTTTTTGGACATGTAAAATGAAACATTTTGAGTTATTATTTAAAAAAAATAGTAGAATTTATCGTCTTTTTTTTTTTTACTGAAAAGATTAAAAAATAGTTTTTTTTATTTTTTATAAATTAACAAGGTCTAAAAAGTAAAGCAGCACCGGAATTTAGAAGCTATTTGGGACAACTTTTGAAACGCCGTTTCTAAAAAATTCAATTTTTTTTCATTTTAAATGAATATGTTTTGGTGTTTTTAGATCATTTTGATGTACTGATGTCAAAAATGATTTTTTTTTTAAAAAAAACATCATTTTGATATATTTTGGCACGAAAAACATTTTGAAAAGCTACAGCAACAGCTGTCCCAAACAGACCCTTAATTTAATATAAAATGTGATCTGAATAGGTGACAATTCATGGGATTAATCCAATATGATTTTATAGAAAGTGGAGCGGTAATTATTAAATAGTTATAAAATTAATTTAAAAACAAAGAAAAGCAGAGACAAGAGCAATGACATGGAGGCATGTAATTGGTTACTGACAGGGCAGATGAGGTGCCGGTACCCAGAGAGAAAGCCTTCGCCCCGCTATCATTGACTGCCTCACGCCGTCCTTTTTAACAATATATTCCGAATACAATTTTCAAGAGTGGTATTTTTGTAATTATTTGTTTATTAAATTACTTTTCAAATATATTATTTTGTATCATTTAAAATAAGATTTAATATTTCATTTAGATTACCAATTTCGTGGTATTGTTTTCATGCATTAAGATTAAATAGTTTTTTTTGTTTTCAATTGTAGAAAAATTATATAGCTTTAGTGCCGGTTTAAGAGTGTTGTTAAAGTTGTTTTTTTAAATAATTTTAATTTATAAACACATCTATTTTTTTAATATATTAAAAATATTTTTGACATCTATATATAAAAATAATTTAAAAATATCAAAAAATAATAATTTAAAGTACAAAAAAAGATTTTCAAATTTTTTCAAAAATATTTTTGAAACACATGCCAAAAAGTAATTTAACCCCAAAACATTACCATTTACTTTTACAAAATCTAAGACATTTAAAAGTAAAGTATCTTTAGAAATATATCAAAATAATAAATATTTTTTATTTTTTAAATTGGCCTCAACATCTAAAAACATTCTAAAAACATAAAAATAAAAATAAATATTTTTTTTTAAATACTAGCAAAATAAAATATTTTGATCTTGTTTTTATTTGATAATCAAATATATCTTCTAACTATTTTACAGCAAACCAATAGTGAGTTTTTTTGTCTTTCAGAATGATTCTAAAAATACAATTTTCCATACCAATCCAATGCTTTTTTAAAAAAAAAAAAAAATCCCATGAGGTGACAAGAGTGGACTTATCCTTTTTATTTTTATTTTTTATTGACAGCTCATATTTACACGTGGCAAATAATTTCTTTTTGAGCTCATTTATTTTTTTAGAGAGTGTTTGTTTTTATAGTAATTAATATTTAAAAAATATTATAATTATTTAACTTTACAAGTATCGCTTAAAGGACAAAACTACAGAGATTAACTATAGCTTAAAATTCAAAATTGTGGAGATTTATTATAATATTTTCCTCTGAAAGTAGTTGCTAGAAAATAGTTTTTTATTAATTATATTATTTTTAAATTATAATGAACTAAAATTACATAAAATAACTACTAGAAAAACATAAATAAAATATTTTATCATAATCATCAAACTAATTCCTCATTTTAAATATATTTAAAGGTATATTAATGGTAGATGATGTTTGAAAGTATAATAATAATTGTGTTTTAAAATATTTGTAGCTAAAAAATACGTTAAAATAATATTTAATTTCTGAAATTTAATATTTAATATCATTATATAAAAATAATTTAAATTAAAATAACTTCAACCTGAATTTAAAAGATTTGGTAAAACTCCATGTCGCCATACCGACACTAATTAGTGTTAAAAAGAAGAAGTCTTGAGAATAAATTTTTATTGATTTTTCAAACCTTCTCTCTCTGTCATGCTCTCACTCGATGACAACATGGAGCGCACAGAGAATTCTCCGCCTATGACTACAACTCTTCTCTTTCACGTTCAAACGTACCTTAACAACCGGCACCCCCCTTTCTCTCCTCTTCACTTTTTTGTTTCTTGTTCTTGTACGTTTCGCTCTCTCTCTCTCTAGTCCCCTATCGCTCTCTCTCTTAAAAATCTTTAATTTATTTCTGTAGTTGGAGTTCTCTTTCTCTTTTTACGTTTTCTTCGTCATCTTGTTGTGGGCTCTGCTTCATTCCCCATATGAGTCCACGGCCTTAAATTTCTAGCGTTTTCTTCCATTTTTGCTGTGTAACCGTCTCTACAGTAAAGATAGATCCTCTTTGGTTCTTGGTAAATAAATTTAGTTTCTTCTGGCAAGTTTGTAATGGTGTTGATGTTAGAATTTTAGCATTTTTCTTTCAAGTAGACTGCTGCTGCCGCTAAGCTTTTGAGCTCTTTTGCTGTTCTTGTTTTGACTGACTGGCTCTTTTTATTTTTATTTTTTATAAAGGTGTGATTTTTTGGATTTTTCGGTGTTTTCGGAATTGCGTTTTGAATTATTGGTGTTCTTGGATCTTGAGGAATTTCCCATTCTGGGGTTTGGTTTGCTCTTCTATCTGTTAAATGGTTTTTTTTCTTTTATTTTTTGAAGCTTGATCGTTTGTGTTTCTGGGTTATCTATGGTGGACATTCTGATATCAGAATTTTGTTTTTGTGTTTTGTTTTTTAATTCTGGTATCAGACATGCCCTGACAAACAACTGCTACGTCTGTGTTTTTTTTTACTGATTTTATTTTTTAATGCAAAAAATGGAATTCTGAGAAGTGATTTCTTGTGTTTACTGTATTTTTTGGATCTTGAGGTTATTCTCCTTTTCTCTCTTTTAACTGGTTTCAGATTGTAAAGAATTGAATTTGAGTGGTGAATTTTCCTGGGCTTTTGTTTGTCCCCATTTGAATTGTAATTGTTTTTGCACTTCTAGTATTTAAACTTTTGCTCTCTTTGTTTGTTCCGGCTTCAAATACCTATACAGGGCCCAACTGGTCTTTCTTTTTTTCTGATTTGACCTTTCATGTCTTTTGGTTTCTTCAGTTTCAAACTCTATCATTGCTAATTGTTTGGATTTGATTTCATTGCAGCAGACCGGAACAGAAAATCACTGATACTGAAGCTCAATTTTGAGAGAGAAAAGGACTGGAATTGAAGGACTCTCCAAATGCTAAATTTTGGCAGGAACAGAGCTCAGCCAAGGTCCAATAGACCTTTATCTCTTGGAGGTTTGTTTCGTTGCTCCAAATTTCGATATCAAAATGCCCCCTCTTTACTCCCTTGATGTTTATGGCGATGCAATTGTTTGGTTGGCTTCTGCCTGCTAGAATTATATGAAGCTGCTAGTTGCTTTCAGGGTTTAATTTTGTGGTTTTGCTCATTCTGTTGCAGGCATGGACTATTCAGATCCAAAACGGAAAAACAACGTTGTAGGAAAGATTCTTTTGGCTGCTTCCCTCACAGCTTTATGTATAATTATGCTTAAGCAATCTCCGACCTTTAATTCTCCAAGCCCGGTAATTCCTTGATCCTTTGTTCATTTGTCTTCTGTAAAGTCAATACTCTGTTGGTGTGGAATAGTTGACATAAAAATAATTAACAGACATATTGATTGCTTGGACTTGTCCAAGCATCCTGGTTCTTCCCCTGAAGCTGCAGAAATAGCATTTTGAAACTTGAAGCATATTTATTATTTGCCCCTCGAAAATGCAGGGTCATGTCACTCTGGGAATTGTACTGCCACCTTTACTCCTTTAAAGGGCATTCGGATTTTTTGCATGACTTTCAAAATTTGAAATCAGCTGTCCAAATCTCAATTAAGTTTGGCCATTGAATTACAAGTTGAGTTTAAGACATTTATTTTACGTACTTGATGATTTGTTTTACAGTTCTCCTTGCATGAAGAAGGGGTGACCCATGTCCTAGTGACAGGTGGTGCTGGCTACATTGGTTCCCATGCCGCAATGCGACTTTTGAAGGATGGTTACCGAGTAACCATAGTGGTATGTTCCTTACATGAAATATAGCAACTTCCTTTTGGATCTTTTATCGCTTGAAAGATCCTGTTATCACCTGTGATGTTAATTTCTCTGTATATTTAAGGTAAAGATTTTCATATTGTTAACAGGACAACCTTTCTCGAGGAAACATAGGTGCAGTCAAGGTTTTACAAGAATTATTTCCAGAGCCTGGGAGGCTTCAGTTTATATATGCTGACCTGGGAGATCCTAAAACTGTATCCTCATAATTTGATATATAATGAATAATGCTGATTTTAGGTTCTTTTTAAAGACAGCTGAACTTGGATGTTGCAACATGTTTCCTTCACCAAAACTTCAGGTTAACATTATCTTTTCACAAAATGCATTTGATGCTGTGATGCATTTTGCAGCAGTTGCATATGTTGGGGAAAGCACCATGAACCCCCTGAAGTAAGCTTTCTTTGTGGTCTCTTTTTTAACTTGTTGCAAAATAGAGTGTGTTTGTGTAATTACAAGTTTAGGTTTTCTTTTTCCATTGGCGCATGGAATAATAAGAAGTTTAAGGTATCACTGAAACCTCTTTTCATACAAGGGATTTCTTGTATAGCCTGATACTATGAATTGCATACAAGAATTGCAAGAATATTTAGATGATGAGATAACAGACATCAAATTATTGCAGAATAGCAGTTCCATGGTGTTGTTTTGAAAAAAAATGAAGGCAAAGGAACCTCATTTTTAACAAGTGAACAAACATTAAAAGAATAGAAGGAAACTATCTTCTAATGCTGGTAATCAGTGATATTTGGGTTCGAACCTTAAAAGCGTGACAATGAAATTTTCAGAAATCATGTTATTTTAAGGATGTTTAAATAGAACCTTGAATCTTTTGTGTTTATTTGATAATTTACGTTTTCTTCTTTAAGTGAGGGAAAATGAGGGGAAGTAAATGTACTAGACAGCTGTAAAGAAAGAATTAGAGGAGTATTTAGCCATAATTAAAATCTCTGCTCTTTGAAAGTGAAAAAGTATTCCAGTGGGATAGAAAAACTTGTGTTCTTAAACAGGTAACTGCACATATTTTGTGCAGCCTGGGTTTATAACTTTTGTGAGGCTTGCTGCTTTAGCTTGCACGAGTATCTGTGTCACTTTGCTTATGGTGATTCATTCATATGAATACCCATTGCCCTTCTTCAACCTGCTATAACTGGCCATCTGCTATAAGTATCGGGGACCACAAACTTTTGCTTGGCTAGCAGAGTTTCTTGATTCCCTGATTACTATTCCTAACAGGAATAATCTTTGTTTTCCACCTCTAAAATTGACGATCCCATCAGCTGCTGCATTTCCCAATTGCAGTGCTGTTTCCATCACCATTACTACCACCGTGAGCTCTTTCAGGTTTACTGTCTACAGGAATACTATCACTTGTGGCAGTATTCATACGATACCAATTCTTCCATGACAACCCTCTATTTGGGCATGTATTAAAATCCACTGGACATCACACTGCCTAATAGCTTAGGGAAGCCAATTTTGGTTGAAACTTCTATTGTGTTTCTCAGTCCAATAATCATAGAAAATCCACTGGAAGCTACAGAACACAGAACAATGCGTTTGAGAACTGATATAATGTAAATCAAGTCTTGAGATTTTCTTTTATCATATATTCACTTTATACAGATATGGATCATCTTCCAACTGAAAACCTATATTCTCTGTCAATCAATACCCTTAATCATGTGTCCAAAATAATGAGATGCATGTCCTTGCTGTGCAGGTACTATCACAATATCACATCAAATACCTTGGTAGTGTTGGAGGCAATGGCTGCACATGATGTAAAGACTTTGATATATTCAAGTACATGTGCAACATACGGGGAACCTGAAAAGATGCCTATTACTGAAGTAACTCCACAGGTTTGAGTTACAAACTTTCCAACTGGCATTCGTTTTTCTTCGATTTGTCCGGTCTATAGTTTCATTTAGGACAACAGTGTGCAAGAACGAATGCTGCAACCCGCTTTCCTTCTCATCAGGTTACATGATAGGTGACTGATTTATATTTTCTGTCCCTCAACTCAGGAACCCATTAATCCATATGGAAAAGCTAAGAAGATGGCAGAAGATATCATCCTTGATTTTTCTAAAAATTCAGACATGGCAATTATGATATTGAGGTTGGTGTTGGGTAGCCTTGCATCTTTTTCCTTGAATTATTGACTTTCCAATAGTTGGCATATTTTTATTTGTTATTTTTGAAGTATTTCTCAAATGCTTTTCATTCAATTAACTAGTTGATCTCTGTTTTATTTATTTATTATTATTATTCGTTGTTTTTGAAAGTATTTCTCAAGTGCCCTTCAATATTTGAACTAACTGCAGAAGATGAGGCTTTGAATACATTATTGATATTTTAAAACAACATACCGACATTAGATGAAAGTTTAATAATGAGAACTGCTCACTCTTAAAGGGTATGAAATGATGAATGCTTTTTTGATCAACTTTCAGATACTTCAATGTGATTGGATCAGATCCAGAGGGCAGGTTAGGTGAGGCTCCTAGACCTGAACTGCGTGAGCATGGACGGATTTCTGGTGCTTGTTTTGATGCAGCTCGTGGTATTACTCCTGGGCTGAAGGTACTTTTACTTGTTTTTACCTTGAATCCCCCTCCTTTAGATCAAAATTGCAACTTGACTGTTGAGTTATTTCAAGGCTGACCTGCGAAAATAGTAGAAATTTCAGTTTTTTATTTTGGTAGAAATGTATGGTTCTGCAATTCCTGGTGAAGGAGAGATTTTTTCTCCATTCAATCTTTGAGAAAAGAATGTGGAGCACGGTGCCTTCCTGCTTTGTAATTGGTGTTACTTTGATTTTCAGCACCCGGTTGGTTTAGTTTTAGCTGTTGATTTCCTTGCTGAAAACCTGGACTCTTTGGGAGTCTGGGAATCAGGTTATTGGGACATTTATTGAAGTTTCGTACCCAGAGATTGTAATACCTTCCTGACTCCATATTCTTTGTGCCATGCCCTGATCTGTTGTATTTACATTACGACGAACGAAATTCTCAGAATGTGTTGTTGTTATTACTTTGCAGGTTAAAGGAACAGACTATAAAACGCATGATGGAACTTGTATAAGAGATTATATTGATGTTACTGATCTTGTTGATGCTCATGTTAAAGCACTTGAAAAGGCAATGCCTGCTAAAGTTGGAATCTACAATGTTGGCACTGGAAAAGGTGGGTAAACCAGGTTTCGCTGTTTGCTAAGCGATTTTTCAGTCAGTCTTGTGTTCTCAAGCCGCCGTTTGTTTCTTGTTTCGATTACCAGGTAGATCAGTCAAGGACTTCGTCAAGGCATGTAAGAAGGCAACTGGTGTAGATATCAAAGTCGAGTACTTACCTCGTCGTCCTGGTGACTACGCCGAAGTATACAGCGACCCGTCAAAAATTAACCGGGAGCTGAACTGGACAGCACAATACACAGATCTCCAGAAGAGCTTACAGACTGCATGGAGATGGCAAAAATCGCATCAAAACGGGTATGGATCGCCGTTGTTGATGGCTTCTTGAACATTTAGGGAAGAGTTCATAGCAGAGTTTTAACTCAGACCCCTCCGCAGACCCCATGCAGCACTGACTCCGGCTGTATCTTTTCTCTCATAGAAGATGGGTTTCAGATAAAGATAATTTTTTCACCTTCAAATATTTAGTGTTAGGAGCGGCCAATTCATTATATGTATTCCAACCGATAATATCTCAATAATACGATGCCCTGGTGCAGGTATAGCTTCTGTATTGATTCTACCCTTTCGTTCATACCCTTCAGTTATCATATTTCATGTTCAATAAAGCTGTATTTTTTTGGAGAATGGGGACTGTGCTGTTTGCCCCCAGAATCATTTCATTTTAGCCAAGTAATGGTTGGAAATTTAAAATAAAATGTAATGCAATGAACAAAATATCTACTGATAGGATTCAAATTTAATCTAAATTTTATGAATAATGGCTTGTTCTAAATGAGTAGAAATTTTTAAACGTTATGGATAGTTGATGAGATATGAATATTATCAAACTCGATTTGAAATCTAATTTGAAATATATATACATAACTTGTAAATGGCATCAAGCATTACAGCAGAGCTAGGATTGGTTTTCAGAGAGAGATGTCTTTTATCCACCCCAAATTTTCAATCAGAAATGAGATCGTTTTAAATGGTTTGGTTTGAATTAAATAATCTATTTGAATTGTTTTTTTCCTCAAATTTTGGAATGAGATCCTATATTTTATAATAAATAATTATGTAATCAACCAAACAAAACAGACCGATTGGTTCGGTTCGGTTTAGTTCGGATTCGAGTTATTTTTAAATTCTAAAATCAAAATCAAAACGGATTTTTTATAATTAAAATTATTCAACAAGTTTGGAAACCTATTTATTCGATTAATTTTAAGTGTATATTTTTTTTATTAACGTTGTTCAAGTCAGCTTGTTTGCAGCTCGACTAATCCCACAGGCCTTAAGGTTAATGATCATGTAAACTTTCAGTAATCATCATATTAACAATCACAAGTCTCAAATCTAAAACCACATAAAAAACAAACTTTTTAGTCCCAAACTAATACGTGAGCGGGTGCGAGGAGGAGACGAGACCCCACTTGCTTTGTTTTCTTGCTGGTGGTGCTGAAGTATTCTGGTCTCTTTCGGATCTTCATTATTGAGATTCAAGAATCTTCATTGAGTATTAAAAAAACACCATTTTCAAATCGAGAATATCGTAAATGAAATCACATGTTCATCGTATTAATTACAGGACACAGGCTTGCATCGCATAACTGGTGATCGTTCTGTCGAAAACTCTGAAGCAGAATCATTCCAAGACAATCATTATTATAAGGATTAATTAGTGTTGTTCCTTCTCTCAGGCAATATATTCTGTAATTGACAGTTGTGATCATGTGTGAACCAACCACCTAGATTTAATATTTTGTATATGTAATAGCAGGCAGCCCTCTTCAGGTTATCATCAGAAAGTGGAAGATTAGCAAAGATATCCTGTCATTATAAACCCTAGTTATAATAATACCCTAGTTTGGAAACATTTTAGAATTCTAACAGGACTCTGCAATGACTTTGCACTCACACGGTTGGCTTCCTGTCTTTCCCATAAACCAATCAATTTTGTCTGATCATGCAGCCTGGAATTGAGAGATAAACCGAAATTTGGGCGGAATTTCAAGAACACGTTGAAATTTCAAACGAGGTAAAAACCACGTTGTTTTATCTTGTTTTTTTAATTGATACGGAACGTTTCAGCAATTTCGGCCAAAAAAATATCACTGCTCCCAGTAGCTTCAGCCCTCCTGTTGTTAGTGTCGTTGGCAGCTTCTGGTCCAGTTCTTGACAACTTTCTACAGTGCATTCCTAGTCTTAGTCATCCAATCTCTCATGCAATCTATAGCAACACAAATCGATCCCTCTTTTGAATGAATTTTGGAAGCACCGGTAAGAAAAATCGCAGATTTCTTACCCCTACAGCCCCGGAAACCACTTCCGATCATCGCAGCCATCCATGAATCCCATGTTCAATCTCTGTTCCATCGAAAATACACAGAGAGTGAGACGACATTGGTTCAATCTCACGTACGTACCTCTTGTGTCCATTTGTTTTAAAAAGATTTTGTTTGAATTTATTTTTAATTTTCTATTTCTTCAATCCAAACACTTTCTATTCTTTTTGTATGCCTCATTTCTATCTCAAGACAATCACCAACATTGGTGAACTTTACCACAACATTAACCATGTAAAAACAAAAATTTAAATCAAGATTAGCTCAATGGTGTGATTGAAAAAACATAACAGTATTTATTATTTATTCCTTAATGTTCTATATTTATTTATTTATTCATTGATTTATAAACCCTAAATCTTCATATAATAATTCTGAACAATATTAACTTGGGAACGTGATTAGTTTAACTCTTTTCTACATTCTTTAGTCTTTACAGCTCCTTTTCATTTTCCTTTCTTGATCTTAATTATAAGGAATTGAAAACTGCTTATTAAAAATATTAAAACGCTATTAATTCAAAATTCTTCCACTAATGTTGTTAAATACAATTCAGCTTAACAAGTTGACCTAGTAAATCTGAGCTACCATTTAACTCATGATCAAGATCATGGTCGGGCGGGTTTAACAACTTCATAGCATTGATTCCAAGTCATAACCCTAAATCTTGCCAAGTTCTTCCTCTCAAGCTTTGTAATGTGTAATGCATTATGATCATGTGTGAACCAGCTAAGTATATAAGACTTTTAATGTACGTAGCCGCCAACCTCTTCAATTTCTCAAAAGAAACATTCCAAGATACACAAAATATTCAAGGTTTTATTATATGAAGAAGAAAAAGCCATAAGGAACCACAATACACAATATTAAACCAAATTTCTAAACAATATATATAGACTTGTAAACTTTTTCTATATCCAACGGGGAGGAATGCTTTGTTCATGCTTGAAGAAATTATCTGGATCAACCATCCCCTTGACTTTCACCAATCTTAGAAAGTTACCCTTGAAGTATTTGAGGCCATACTCTTTGGCTTCGTCAAAGTTGGTCTGATTGCTCGGACTGCTACCAATATCAAGATCTCTGTAATTTTGAAATGCCTCCCTTGGGAACTTGGTGACATATGGAGCCATTGAATCATGCATTTCTCTTATCAAACTTATGTATCGGTCTGTGGCCTCAGTTCCTTCTTCGCTCCAGTTTATGGAATACTGGAGTTTGAATAGGTATCCCGCTCTGTGAGGGAATGGAGTTGCGGTATCTGGAATCTCACTCATTCTTCCTCCAATAGGGTTCCATTGCATCCACATTGGCTCGGCCTTGATCATCATCTTCCATATGTTTTCCAGAGCTTCCTTCGGAACAATACGGTTCACGTAATCAGACTTGTTCTTGTAAAAGCTTTGCGCTCCACGAGGCCTGTTGAGGAGAACATCGATGGACGTACCGTTTGGCAAATCGAACCAGAAAAGAGTGGATTCTATCCATCTCATTTCGATACAGTCGCTTTTCTGCAAACCCAATTTAGGGAAGCGCTTGTTCATCATGGAAAGAAGGGCTTCACTCCGTCCGAGAAAGAGGCCATAGAAAGAGATTCTGATCGTCTTTGTACCTTCAACACTTCCATTGGCAACTTGTGGCATTGCTCTGATGAAAAGTTCTTTGTCTAGCTCAGTGGAAACTTGTTGCCATTGATAAAAGATATCAGTTGCACCTTCCTCCAAGGTCCTATCAACCTTGAAAACAGTCACTTTAGCCGGAACTCGAACCAAATGGATCTTCCAAGAAAGAATTACTCCGAAGCTTGCTCCACCTCCTCCTCTGATGGCCCAAAACAAATCTTCCCCCATTGTCTTCCTGTCAAGGACATTGCCATTGACATCTACTATTTTCGCGTCAATGACATTATCCACCGAAAGACCATATTTTCTCATCATAGTCCCGTACCCCCCTCCGCTAATATGACCACCTGCGCCAACTGTAGGGCAAACACCGGCTGGAAAGGCATGCACGTTACTCTTGTTTGCAATATTGTAGTAAATTTCACCGAGAGTTGCCCCAGCTTGAACCCATGCCGTTTCGCTGGAAAGATCTATGTCGATGGATCGGAGATTGAACATGTCGAGGATGACGAATGGGACCTCAGACACATAAGAAAGACCTTCGTAATCATGTCCGCCACTCCGGATTCTAACCTGCAATCCATGAGACTTCGCACAAACTACTGTCGCTTGGACATGGGATTCATGCAGGGCGGTAACGATGGCGAGCGGTTTCGGTGTTGTCGGGGTGAGAAATCTACGGTTGTTGATGTATGTCAGCAGAACAGACTCGAAAGAGGGGCTGGAAGTGGTATAGATGGCTTCAGAGATGGGGTAAGAGGGGAGGCTACTATTTGGAAGGCATTGTAGAAAGTTGTCAAGACTTGGATCAGAATTAGCTGCCAGTGATACAGACAGCAAAAGGGCTGAAAATACCGGGAGAATTACAGACATTGAAACCTTCATTTTAAGGCAATACTTGAGGGTTCCTACACCTTGAATGCATGGCTGTATTTATAGATGGAATGGGAGGGTGCCTAGCAATGTTTCTTTTGGTACAAGTAACCCTAACCCTAATTTATCAATGTCAATGCATACTTTTACCATTTCCAACTACGTACAATTCCTCTACACCCCGTCGCCTTCATTGAATAGTCTGCATACTTATCACGATTGTCAATTACGATGAGCATAACAATGAAGGGATATCTAAACGAAAGAAAAATGCATGGTGTGCTATTAATGGTTTCATCATGTTCATAATGAAGGAAGAAAAATAACTTTGTAAGGGTAACCCAGGGATCGCAGGGCCGGAGGAGTGCTTAGAGATCATATGGGGTCTTGGATCGGGGGATTTGTAAAAAATATTGGTAGTTGTTCGTCTGTGACTGCGGAATTATGGGCTATCTATGAGGGGCTACTTCTTATATGGGATAGAGGTTATAGAAAAGTGGTTATGGAGTCGGACTCCAGGGTAGCTAGTAGATAAAAATTATAATTTGATTATGCAAATTAAGAATATGTTGAGCAGAGAGTGGGAGGTTAAAATTTTGCATGTTTACAGAGAGGCCAATTGTGTGGCCGACTGGTTGGTAAATTTTGGGTTAACTAGAGAGTTATTAGATAGGGGGATGGATATTATTACCGATCCTCCGTCAGGACTTTATTCCTTATTGTACTATGACTTTATTGGGTCTACTGTTCCTCGTTTAATTTAGAAGGGCGTATCCCTCGATCATTATCAAAAAATAAAAAATAAATAAATAAACTTTATTCCCCTCAGTCATGCATGAGAGGCATACTTATCGATAATACAAGGGATAAAAAAAATCCCTTGTCTAGTTTGATTCACATAAACTTCTTGCAAGGTTTGGCTCTGGTCATAACAATCTAAGTTTGTGAATATTTTGGTTAAAAACAGTGTGCCATCCTTATTCATGCTTCGATAGTTAAAAGGGAAAACATGATCAGACTAGTCCTCTATGATAGCAGTTTCCCTCCACTCAAAACAGAAAAGGATCAGTTTGTATAAAATTGCTCCAATTTTGCTACAACTTGCCTAAACTTATCTTAAATTGCAAGTTATGATTTGATATTTTTGCACCCACGATTTCTAGAAAATAGGTTCACTTAGAAAACACAAGCATGCTTATCCCCATCTCCAATTAATTATTTTAACAGAAAGATACAGTTGAAGAAAGGTACGTAGACTGATAGGATATGTAGTTAGGGATTAAAACGAGAGGATCTACATAGTTGCAGGACTAATATGAGGTTTATCAAACGTTCAACGAGAGATTTTTCCGCATCAATTTCCTCAATAGCTGTGGCATGATTTTTTCCACAACCCATATTTTCAACTGTGGACAACTTGTATTAAAGTCCATAATATGTAGCTTCTGGAGAATAATTGAGGCTGATTCTTAATTCCTCAATAAAACACCGAGAGAGAGAGAGAGAGAGAGAGAGAGAGATCATGATGGCTTGAATTTTTCTCTCCGATTCATGCATGCATGCGTTCCATTCATATTGATGGAAAGTTCAGGGTCAAGTTCTTGCAAAGATTTCCATAGTCAAATGATTTGGTTTTGATTAGCGTAATAACACTGACGCGATTTTCGAGAGACCCATCCCATATCTCATAATAATAGCCTGATTGGCTATACGTATACGGTGCAAACTGCGTTTCGCATAAAAAAAAAACACCAAATAAAGCTGTCATGTGCGCAGCAGTTTGCACTCCGTAGCCAAATGAAAACTAAATAAATGAATTTGTAAGAGGGATGCGATGACATATTACAAGATCACATCTGAAGAAGAAGAAAAATAGAAATTTTAAGAGGGTAGAATATTTAGATCTTTCATTTGGTTTATATATATCAAAGCTTCTTCAAACTGCCCTCTGCTGCAATTTGATCAACAATATGATTGCAAATGATAATATCTGGCTGGAGACCATACTGAAGCATTGTATAGAATTTTTTTAGCGCTTCCTTTAAACACCCCTTTCTGAAGTATTCACGAATTCGGCTATTATAAATGACAGAATCAGGAACCAAGCCATTCTTTCTCATCTCCTGCAGAAGATTGTTTGCAGATTTCATATTATGCCCTTTAGGAATCCATATGGATTAAGGTGCTGTATGATATCAGGTCATGCTTGTACCCTTTACCACTGAGCTCATGGAAAAAATTGAGACAATAAGGAATGAACTGCAACAAACAAGGGGTGACTTCTTATTACAATGCTCCATTTCTTGTATCAAGTTCATACCTGATTCAATATCTCCCTCCTTGCAAAAGGCGTTGACTGAAATCCTGTAGCTATAAACGTCTGGTGATATTCCCTCGTCCTTCATTTCTTCCAGAAGTTTTAAAGCTTCATCTGGTCTGCCTTTTTGGCAAAACCCCTGAATGAGAGCATTGTAACAGTAAATGTTGAGAGACAGCTGGTTGCTACTTCTCAAATCCTGATTCTTGTTCCAAGCATCCTCAATTGAACCAACTCTACAGAGACCATGGATATATACACCATAAGTAACAGCTGTTGGGGTTTCCCCTTTTTTCTCCATTTCTTCCAGGATCTGAGATGCTTGTTCCAGATCTATGTTCTGCCCATGACGTTCTTTACAGTAAAATTTTTTTATCATAATTGTGTATGTGTAAACATTTGGTGATGGCCCGGAATTAATCAAATCATCAAACATTTATCATAAATGAATTTGTAAGGGGATGCGATGACATATTACAAGATCACATCTGATGCGATCTAAATATTTGTCAGGTTTCAATTACATGCAGCAGCAAAAATAACGTACTTTATCGAACAAGACTTTGGCAAATACCACTAAGTAGATTTGAGCTCTACATCAAAAGCATACTTTCCAGGTTCAGTTGGCATATTTCTTGGCTTTATAGAAGATTTTGCGCAATCCCAAAACACAATTGTGACAAAAGTGAAGCAACAGTTTGTTTTTCTTAGTATGCTTCAGTATGCGCAAGCCACCAAGATAAAACAAAAATCTTAGTATGCTTCAGTAAAAGCTCCAATCCAATTTATGCAGCAATGAAACATTTTGTTTTTTTCTTGAATATCTAAGATTATGCACAAGTTGGTAGGTATGGTCATAGAAAAATAGTAGAGAAGTTCCAGAAGATTAAAAAACTGATCAAAGGCAAACCCGGCAAGAATTTTGTTTTTCACATTGACATGGCAATTTATGATTCTAGTTCTGATTCCCATTGCCCTTCTTCAACCTGCTATAACTGGCCGTCTTCTATAAGTATCGGGGACCACAAACTTTTGCTTGGCTAGCAGAGTTTCTTGATTACCTGATTACTATTCCTAACAGGAGTAATCTTTGTTTTCCACCTCTAAAATTGACGATCCCATCATCTGCTGCATTTACCACTGGCAGTGCTGTTTCCATCACCATTACTACCACCGTGAGCTCTTTCAGGTTTCCTGTCTACAGGAATACTATCACTTGTCGCAGTATTCACCAACTCTTCCATGACGACCTTTTATTGGGGCAGTTTATTAAAATCCACTGGACATCACACTGCCTAATAGCTTAGGGAAGCCAATTTTGGTTGAAACTTCTATTGCATATTGTGTTTCTCAGTCCAGTAATCATAAAAAAATCCACAGGTTTGAGTTACAAAAACTTTCCAACTGGCATTCGTTTTTCTTCGATTTGTCCTGTCTATAGTTTCATTTAGGACAACAGTGCGCAAGAACGAATGCTGCAACCCGCTTTCCTTCTCATCAGGTTACATGATAGGTGACTGATTTATATTTTCTGTCCCTCAACTCAGGAACACATTAATCCATATGGAAAAGCAATGAAGATGGCAGAAGATATCATCCTTGATTTTTCTAAAAATCCAGACATGGCAATTATGATATTGAGGTTGGTGTTGAGTAGCCTTGAATCTTTATCCTTGAATTATTGACTTTCCAATGGTTGGCTGGCATATTTTTATTTGTTATTTTTGAAGTGTTTCTCAAATGCTTTTCATTCAATTTACTAGCTGATCTCTGTTTTATTTATTTATTATTATTATTCGTTGTTTTTGAAAGTATTTCTCAAATGCCCTTCAGTTTTTGAACTAACTGCAGAAGATGAGGCTTTGAATACATTACTGATATTTTAAAACAGCATGCCGACATTAGATGAAAGTTTAATAATGAGAACTGCTAAATCTTAAAGGGTATGAAATGATGAATACTTTTTTTTATCAACTTTCAGATACTTCAATGTGATTGGATCAGATCCTGATGGCAGGTGTCACGACCCGATTCCCGGATCCGTGACCGGCACATAGGCATGGTCCCCCTCCAAGGTTCCACACCTATGCGAACCCAAACTCACACAAACTTATCATTCAACATTCAAAATTCAACGCAGCGGAAATAACAAAGTAAACTTTATATTAGAATTCGATTGTCTCTATACAAGAGTTGATTACATATTGTTATGCTTGTGGAGCATTAACTAGACATATGAACAAAAAGTGTCGGCTACAACCAAAATAGCAGGTTCCTAGAGTAGGACAAAAATGACCTGCTAGCAAGCTACGACCCTGAAAATAATGAATAATAAGGGAGTGAGTTCAACAACTCAGTGAGTAGATAATATCCAATATACACACACGAGATAATATAGCAAAGAGAAGTATAATATCAAAATCGGCTCAAGGTTCTTAGAACAAATTTCTCAAATAGGTCATAACAAGAATGTATAGGTAAAGCTCGTCAGAAAATCAGAATGCAATGAGCATGAGGCTCCGTACTGTGGGATGATCAGTCCACACAGGTTGGTGACTCCCCCGACCAACTAGGGTTTCAAATACGATGTGCACAAAGGCTAACACTACCCTGTTAGCATGGGTATTCTGACCGGCATACCATAAGTATATCTTATAATCAAACAAACATATTCATATCTCAAGGCTCAACTCATGGTATCAATCAAATGAGGAGCTATCAATTCACAAACAGATATAGGCTCATATCAAGAACATATATTCAACAAATGATTATGCTTTATCGTATCAAGAATATAATCAAGGTATATATTATCAAAAAGCATAATCCAATTCATACTAGCAAATTCAAATATTTATACTATTTCTCATGCATATTAAATGTTATCCACTCACCGGACTCAAAAGCAGACAAGTTCCAAAAGCAGAGTGTTGATGAAACTTTACTGATGTCCCGCGGGTAGAATATCGGGATTATCTGAATATATAAAAGAAGATATACTCAAAAATGAATCAAAAGAAGTAGAATACCTTTAGTAAACATATCTAAGAGTTCAACTCATAATCCTATGTGTTTTGAATTAAACTATCTATTTCTCGCAAAACCTAAAACAAAGGTTTCTTCCGAAATCTAATTCCAAAATACACAATTCGAAAAATTGATATTAATCCATCAAATGAGCTTCAATTATCCATCAAACCAATCTGAAATACTAATATTTCTCTAAGGGACCATTCTGAAATTTTCCTATATTTTTAGGGTCAAATTGTAATTTTATCAAATTGAAGGACTAAACTGAACACTTCATAAATTCATAGCTATCCTAAAATCTTGTCCATAATTCATCCTCAATTCTGTCCAGAATCTTCAATTTCACTCCAGGGACCAAACTGAAAATTTCCAAAGTTTGGGGACTAAATTGTAGTTTTCACCAAAAAGGACCAAAATGAATTTTTCATCATCTTCAACCTTAACCCAGATTTCCAGCAAGCTATTTTCGAAATTGCTCAACATTATTCACCATTTTTCTCAATATTTTCTTAAACCAAACATCTTAAAATTTCAAAATCATCTACCATCAAACTAATTAAACTATTACCCAACACATTCAACCCTTAACATCTCTCTTAATTCATCAATCAAACCCAAATAAAATTTTCACACCCTAACAACCCATACAAGCAAAATCATAGCTAATAATCACATTTATACATAATAAAACACACACATTACCTTAACAACTTATTTCTCCTTCTTCCTTTCTCTTTCTCTTCTCTTTCCCTCTTTTCTCTTCTTCTTCTTCTTTCTTTCTCTCTTCCGATTCTCTCTCTAATTTCAGCTCTATTTCTTTCTTTTCTTTTTTTTTGTTTTGTTTTTCTTTTCTTTTCTATTCTATTTATATTTACTAGCTTGTACAATTACTACAACACCCTTAACCTAATTCTAAGCCACTAAGGGCATTCATGTATTTTCCCTTTTTAAAAATTTCAAAACACTACAGCAGGTGATCAGGTGAGGCTCCTAGACCTGAACTGCGTGAGCATGGGCGAATTTTCGGTGCTTGTTTTGATGCAGCTCGTGTTATTACTTTTCTTTTTCGACGTGAGGAAATCCCATTCCTGGAGAATGTATTTTATAGTCCAAGTTAGTGAGTAAAGTTTTGATTGTCTCAAGCTCTTATAAGGAGTACACGCCCTAACTCGAACTCGAGATCTATTGTGCAGATTTCAAGCCCTCAAGAACTGCATGAGCATGGACGAATTTCCGATGCTTGTTTTGATGCAGCTCATGGTATAACTTTTTTTTATGCAAGAAAACCCCACTCCTGTAAAACGTATTTTGTTGGTTTATGTGAGCGAGTAAAACCCCAGTTATTCAAAACTCTTATAAGAGATGCACGTCTTGACTCAAACTCGAGAACTGTTGTGCAGCTTTCAAGCCCCTCCTAGAAATTTCAGTTTTTGTTTTGGTAGAAATGTATGATTCTGCAATTCCTGGTGAGGAAGAGATTTTCTCCGAATGTAGAGCACTGTGCCTTCCTGCTTTGTAATTGGTGTTACTTTGATTTTCCAAACAACATTAATTTAAACCAAATTAAGGAACGTAATTAGTTTAACACGTACGTTTCTTCATTCTTAAATGCTTTACAAGTCCTTTTCATTTTCCTTTCTAGATCTTAATTATAAGGAATTTAAAACTCTTAATTAAATATATTAAAACGCTATTAATTAAAAATTCTTCCATCAATGTTGTAATTAAATACAATTCAGCTTTAAATATGATAAATTCAGCATTGATTCCAAGTCATAACCCTAAATCTTGCCAAAGTTCTTCCTCTCAAGCTTCGTAACGTGTAATGCATTATGATCATGTGTGAACCAGCTAAGTATATAAGACTTTAAATGTAGCCGCCAACCTCTTCAATTTCTCAAAAGAAACGTTCCAAGATATACAAAACATTCAAAGTTTTTGACACTCTAGAAAGCATTGAATATTTTGTGATACAGTTTCTTTGGAATAATTAATAGAGTTGCCTTCCTCTCTTGATCCCTACAAGTACAGGCATGAAATGTGTCTGCCATTGAAGCCTGAAGCAACAATATCCTTGAAAAATGAAGGCTTCAATGTCTATTAGATTCTTAGTAGTTTCAGTTCTTCTGGTGTTGGTACCACTAGCAACTTCGGATGCATCTCTTGACAAGTTCCTACAATGCCTTCCTAGCCACAGTGATTACTCTTACCCTATTTCTGAAGCCATTTACAGGATTACGAATTCCTCATTCGAACCTACTTTACGAGCTTATGCGAAAGCCAGCAGATTTTTGACCCCAGCAACCCCGAAACCAGTTGCGATAATAGCTGCCATTCATGAATCCCATGTCCAAGCAACTGTTATTTGTGCAAGGTCTAATGGCTTGCAAATCAGAATCCGTAGTGGTGGCCATGACTATGAAGGCCTTTCATACGTATCTAATGTTCCATTTGTCATTCTTGACACGTTCAACCTCCGTTCTATCGACATAGATGTGGCGGAGGAGGCAGCTTGGATTCAATCTGGGGCAACTACCGGTGAGCTTTACTATAATATTGCCAATAAGAGCAATGTGCTTGCCTTTCCGGCAGGTGTGTGCTTCACTCTTGGTGCTGGAGGACACTTCAGTGGTGGGGGTTATGGGAATTTGATGAGAAAATATGGACTTTCGATCGATAATATCGTCGACGTGAAATTAGTGGATGTCAATGGCAAAATCCTTGATAGAAAGTCCATGGGAGAAGATTTGTTTTGGGCAATCAGAGGAGGTGGTGGTGCAAGTTTTGGTGTCATCCTTTCTTGGAAGATCAATCTGGTTGATGTTCCTCCCAAAGTGACAACATTTACTGTCTCGAAGACGTCGGAGCAAGGCGCGGCGGATGTTGTTTACCGGTGGCAAGAAGTTGCCAGCAAGCTAGACAAAGAACTTTTCATAAGAGTCATGCAAGAGGTAGTCAATGGCAGCTCCGGGAGTAACAAGACTGTTAGGGTTTCTTTTATTGGCCTCTTTCTAGGACCGAGCAGCAAACTTCTTCCCTTGATGGAAATCAGCTTCCCTGAACTGGGTTTGCAACAGAAAGATTGCAATGAAATGAGCTGGGTAGAATCCACACTTTACTGGTTCGGCTTTCCAAATGGAACATCCATCGAAACTCTACTCGATAGGCCTGCCCAATCAAGCTTTTTCAAAAGGAAATCTGATTATGTAAAAAGAGTCATCCCGAAGGAAGGCTTGGAAAAAATATGGAAGACGATGATCAAGGTAGAGCGAGTATGGATGCAATGGAACCCTTATGGAGGAAGAATGGATGAAATTCCAGCTACAGAAACTGCATTTCCTCACAGAGCTGGAAACTTGTTCAAAATTCAGTACTCCGTAGACTGGAGTGATCAAGAAGGAATTGAGGCTGCCAACCATCACATAGATTTGATAACACAACTGTTTGATGAAATGACACCGTATGTGAGCACCAATCCAAGGGAGGCATTTCTCAACTATAGAGATGTTGACATTGGTAGCAACCCTAGCAATCAGACCAGCTTTGAGAAAGCTGAAGTCTATGGCTGCAAGCTTTTTAAGGAAAACTTTACAAGATTGGTGAAAGTCAAGTCAAGGGTAGATCCTGATAATTTCTTCAAGTATGAACAGAGTATTCCACCTAGTTTGAAATGAGTAGTTAAGCAAAAAGAAATTGTACGTTTGTTCAAGAATAAATTATAAGCTCAATAAACTATTTAATTTATCCATCTAGTTTGAGTTTGGTACTGTATAATTGAGATTTGAAAAATTATTTTATATTATTTTGACTTATGTAATTGGTTTAAAGAGATCATTGCGATACAGTTTTATTATATGGAAAAGAAAAAGAAAAAAGCCATAAGCAACCACAATACACAATATTAAACCCAATTTCTAAACAACATAGACTTGTAAACTTTTACTATATCCAACGGGGAGGAATGCTTTGTTCATGCTTGAAGAAATTATCTGGATCAACCATCCCCTTGACTTTCACCAATCTTAGAAAGTTACCCTTGAAGTATTTGAGGCCATACTCTTTGGCCTCCTCAAAGTTGGTCTGATTGCTCGGACTGCTACCAATATCAAGATCTCTGTAATTTTGAAATGCCTCCCTTGGGAACTTGGTGACATATGGAGCCATTGAATCATGCATTTCTCTTATCAAATGAAAACTAAATAAATGAATGTGTAAGAGGGATGCGATGACATATTACAAGATGACATCTGAAGTAGAAGAAAAATAGCACTGTCAAGTTTCAATTAAATGCAGCAGCAAAAGTAACATACTTTATCAAACAAGACTTTGGCAAATACCACTAAGAAGATTTGAGCTCTACATCAAAAGCATACTTTCCAGGTTCAGTTGGCATATTTCTTGGCTTTATAGAAGGTTTTGCGCAATCCCAAAACACAATTGTGACAAAAGTGAAGCAATAGCATTCACCTTGTTAACTACAGCCAAAACCAAAAAAAAATATAAAATCAAGCAACTGACTGAACTGCTCTTTCAAAGTTGTCTTCGGCAGATGATGCACGTTTAACAAGTACGTGGTCTGGATGTGAAAGCTTCAGTTGGCTGCAGAACATGAGGCAATTTCATTAATATGATTTAACAAGAGTCTCGAAATTGATCTTGGAGAGACATTAAACAGATGAAAAGGAAAAACTCCAAATCACTCAAACTCAAACGAATGGTAACGGTATACATAGCAAACCTAGAAATTTCAAGCCACCAAGATAAAACAAAAATCTCAGTATGCTTCAGTAAAAGCTGCCATCCAATTTATGCAGCAATGAAACAGTTTGTTTTTCTCTTAAATATCTAAGATTGTGCACAATTGGTTAGGTATGGTCATAGAAAAATAGAAGATGCAAAAGCAATTGGGGGCGAGCACTGGGTGACTAATTTTGAAAATCTGCAGACATGATGCTATGCAAGGCTAACTTCTTGAAGCTGAATGTAAAAGCAATGGCTATGCCTTTTTACTTCAGCATGGATAATAATAGACAAGCATCATTGAAATAAAGAACCACACAGCATGCCCAATGTTGTCCCAACAATTAATTGAAAGCAGCATTAAAACTTATTTGATTCTGTTTTTCATTCATATATATCCGTCAGGGGTGGTGCAGCCCACAAGACAATATGCTCCCTTTTAGTTTCTGATGAACAAAAATGTAAAACTCAATTCCTAACTAGTGCTAGGGGACAAACTTATCACAAGTCACAACAAAGGTAAACTGAATAACTTTTTTTAACATGCCTAAGCTCCTAATAACATTGTCTTGTGCTGACCTATAAACAGTACAAACATGTTGATGAACTATCTGGCTTGTCTGTTTCCCATACTTTAATTTCTTGTTTTGGCAAAGCATTTAGGACAAAGTGATTTAGTTCATAAAATAATCCATTCAATCTGACACAAAAGTATAGAATGGTGATAAAATTGATTGTGCAAGAGATAGTTAACCTGAGATAACGTGAAGAAGATTTGCCAATGTGAAGACTGCATACAACCAAATTGGCTAGTGTCTCTGGATCCTTTGCATCCTGATCCACATACCAAGTAAAACTCAGTCAGTTATATGAATTACACATTGCATCCTTTGCATGTTACAGAAGACAGAACACGGTGTTGTGAGACATGATCTCAGCAGAAGTTACAAGGTTCTTTGTTTTAAACTTGCCTTGTTTAGTGCTTCAAGCAACAGTGTTTCAGCTTCATCAAAGTTACCCATGTGCATGCAACAAACAGCCTTTCCATTCAATATTAACCCTGTCATTGGGTACTTCTCAGAGAAATCTTGGAAGATGAGATATGCTTCCTGTATCTTTGAACCACCCTGGTTTATACAACGGCATATCATCATGCGATCATTCGTTATGACCTAACTAATCATAACTAAACAGAGAAGGTGTACTTACAACTGCCAGATTCAACCATGCAGTTGCAAGTTGAGTTAGTGTGTGGTCCTCATCAGTCTGTTGCATGATTCTCAACTGTTTCTCTGCATAGTCTGACCTGTGCATCTTAAGGAATATTTGGACATTCAATGCATGTCTGCAAAGGGAGTAATAGTATGCATCAGGATTAAAAACTGATCAAAGGCAAACCCAGCAAGAATTTTGTTTTTCACATTGACATGTGCATACAGATGTGGCAATTTATGATTTTAATTCTGATAATCCTCTAGCCCATTTCATGGGCATCCAAATGTACTCTATGCTTTTGAAATAGGGGCTAAAAATGTATTGATTAAATCCTACTCCAAACCCTGAAAACCTCCCAAAAGCACCAAGAATTAACAAGGAGGACAATGCTTTACTATTCAAATTCCAATATGCCAATGATTTATGATCAATTCAATCAAACCTTGCTGTATAAATCAGCATAAAAGCAGATAGAATATGCACTACATTTTTTCAAAGACTTTTCTTCCAAACTACAGCAAAACAGCAGACTTCTCGTATTCTAGCTCAAAAGCTTTCTTGTGAAGTAGATATGAACATAGCAGTTCCATGCTATCCTCAAGTACTTTCCAGACAAGTTTGTACATCTAACTCTATACTTAATTCCTATTTTTTTCTTAAAAAATAACTGAATCAGCTACCTAGATCTGTTGGCATTTTCTTGCCTAAGAATGTGAAAATTCCCATCATTTGGTCCATGGTATTTTCCATTAACTCGAACATGTAAGGAAATCCGATAAATGATATAAAAAACCAAGAAAATCAACTGCTATAACATACATGTGTATATAGATACACCAGAATATCAAAAACATTTCTGCAGCGAACTTTAATGAATGAGCAAGAGTAATGAATGAACAAGAACCAGGAAAATGCTAAGCATTCTAAACAGGGGGAGCAAGTACGTTTAGTCATTTAGTTGCATAATGTGCTAAACAATTCTACATCAAATTAAACTCACAGTTCCATTGTGCCTCCAGCATTAGTGTGTTTCAGAGCCTCATTGTAATCCTCCTCATGCATGAATATGATTCCAGCAATCAACCTCAAGATAGCATTGTTCGCAATAGTTGAATCGGCCAACCACTCTTTCAAGCTTAAAATTGTGGATTCCTGTTTAATTTAAAAGCAATCACTAAGACAAGACTTCACACATTCTTGACCTTTATTTCTTTTACTTCACCTTACATACGATAAAAAAAAAAGCATTAAAACACAACTTCTGTTTCTAATTTCTAGACATGCAAACAAGTAGGCATGCACACAGACACGCAAAAATCAACATATAAGAATATATGTTGTACTGACACAAGTGTTAGATTCTTACAGAAATTTCCATAACAAAGTTTGATTATATTTTCTCAAAACCACAGATGTACAGTCTTAAAAAAGTCAACCATCCATTCTCAAATGGTTCATTTTAAATTGCTCTAAACTCCACAATAACCCATTTTTAACACACTATTTAGCAACTCTCAAATAAGCATGGCAATTTGGATTTATATATCTTCCAGTTTATGCTACAGGCATCAAGAATCCGCAGATCAGTAACACATAGCTTCCCTTTCCAATTTCTACATGAGCAAACACAAGAATCAACATATAAGAATATACATCCTACCAACAAAATGGAGAGATTCACACCACATTTGCCATGGAAATTCTATTACCTGTTTCTTTCATTCTTTCAAATGGACAGATCTAAGATTGAGCATACACTCTCAAATTATCTGCACGTGCTCAGATTCATATCATATCACTCGAAAGTCCACTGGGACCCCATATTGCAGACACCAATTAGCAATTCTCACATAAACTTGCAAAATAATAACCAGAACTAAACTAAGCAAAACAAAGAAAACCCAGATCATTCGACCCAAAATCGATTCGCCAAAACTCAAAACAGTATTGTCCTCTAAACACTTAAATTCCCTAAAATTAAGAACCCAGAAACATAATCTTTTCTTAACTAAAATCCCACAAATCAAAAACAGATCTCACTCACCAACAGAAAAACCAAATCAATAATGCGAGAATCTTAACAAATCATAAAAATATTAAAAAAAACTTATTAAAAAACAACGGATCCAACAAAATGGAACCTTGTTTTCAGGGCTAGAGAGATACAAAGCGAGCAATTTCACAGCCTGAAGTGGAGTAGCAGCAGCATCATCAATCTCATTAATCACAAGCTGCACACAACCATACACAAAGTTCTTAGCTTTCCTAGACAAAATAGAAAACCCAGATCAAAAATCCAAAAAAGAAACCAAAAGATAAAAAAAACTTTTTAAACCTGGTAGCTGCCAAGGGCAATGTAAGAACGATAAACAAATGAGTCACGCTCAACGGCGTCGTCAGGGGAGAGATTGGGAAGGTCGCTGGTGTTGATTGCTGCTTGATATGCTCCTAAATAGAAATTGTTACGCAAATTGAAAAGATGATCTGGTGCTCCAGCCATTTTCTTCTTCTTCTGGGTCTCTGCCTGCCTTGTAGTAACCGATTTGTGATTTCTGGTAGATCTGGAGAAGAAGGATATTGGAGTGTTTTTATTGTTGATCCTTATATATCAAGGAAGCATGATAGAAAAATGAAATAGCAGAGGTTCATTAGAGTATAGAATGGCCCAATGGATCCTAATGGTTCAATCCAATAGTTATTCCATTAACCTTTTTGGGCTAATTTTTGGATAATTTAACATGAATAATGGTAGAAAATGGATCGGAGATGTCTAGTTTGTGAGCTCTAAGAGGTGTTTGGAAGTGTTTTTTAAAAGTATTTTTGAAAAAAATTGATTTTTATTTTTATTTTTTAAGTTTAAATTAACAAAATTTGATGTTTTTAGATTATTTTGCTGTGCAAATATCAAAAATAATTTTTAAAAAATAAAAAAAATATAATTTTAATATATTTTTGAATGAAAAGCACTTTCAAAAGCAACCGCAACCACACTCCCAAACAGACACTTAATGGAGTTTTAGTTAA
The DNA here is from genome assembly GCA_025169955.1 of Salix arbutifolia. Taxonomy (NCBI): domain Eukaryota; kingdom Viridiplantae; phylum Streptophyta; class Magnoliopsida; order Malpighiales; family Salicaceae; genus Salix; species Salix arbutifolia. The sequence continues at coordinate 17,877,166 of CM045912.1, read as the reverse complement.
ATTATAATTATAAGAATTGGTTTGGTTTGGTTTTTTTTTAAGGGGCTGATGTTATTGGGTTATTGGGTCAATGTACATGTTACTTCGAGTTTATTATTTTTGTCCATAATAACATCATTTAAAATTTTAAATACTTTGTTATTTTAATTCAAATATATTTGAATTATATTTAGTGGATCAACCAATAGTATGCTAATCTATTGGTCATTTGGGTTTAATCAAATTAATATCAAAACTAGCTCAAATTGAAATGAGCCCTAATAAAACTTCAAATTACCAACTTGTCGAATCTTTGAAGCTTTGAAGTGAGAATCTAGATGGAATAATTTAGACAATATCCATGATTTCTACACAGTATTCTCCTTCATGAACCAATTAAACACATCTTATCATCTTATAATCATCTTCTAGTTAATGATAATCAAGCTATAACCATAGTTAAATTAAGTTAGAACATGAGAATGAAATTTGAAATCTAATAAAAATATTAAAGAGAAGGATAAGCCCTCGTTGCAAGAACTATAAATTTATAGTTCTTGCAACGAGGCTTTATATTTAATTCGGAAAAGATTATATGCAATGTCAGAGGAAAGATAAATTAGCACAAGATCATGGATATTACCTCAACTTGTCATTAGAAAAAAAACTAAAAGTTAAATAAAAAATAATTAGAATGAAACCCTAACCTTGACTCTTTTCTTCATAGTATATCACTAATGTAATGAAAAAATTACTTTACTTAAATAGACTTTTCAAGTGATCATTTTTATCTTCTTTCTTTTATTTGAGTAAAGCTATACAATGAAAAAAATAGTTATTATTTCGCACATTTCTTAAATACAAAGTTTGGTGAATAAGATGTTTATATAGGAGGATAAAGAGTCAAATTGCATTTCCTCCTTTTTTTAGGGTTTCCTAACACCATATATTCTTTCCCTTTAGGGTTTGTTTCCTACTCTATCACTAGTTTCTCTTCCTTGTTTATAATTACTAGTGCTTTAATAAGAATAAAAACAATAGCCCCATCTTACCATTGTAAAATATTGAAATAATTAATAGATAGAGTTTTGGTTCTACTCTAGATATAAGATAACAAATAATAATATCAATTGATAAAGTTAGTTATGAAATAATCTCGTTTAAAAATTAGGCTTTTCATAAGTTGTGATCTTGGCTAAGACATGTGGAATTATGGACTTGAATATGAACTTGGTGTCTAAACTTGGTTATTCTTGAAAAAGAACAAACGAATCATTAATATTAACATCAATAGATCTATAAAAGAAATAATACATAATAGAATTGAAAGAAAATATATATGTTGAGAAAATGTTAAACACAAAAAAAGAAGAGAGAATAGATTACTAATATATTTATAGATTTTGGTATAATATTATTAAAATAAGTGCATTGTTTATGCATGTCAATGGTTCTATTAATACTAAATTTGTATCTACCCACATCATTGTTTGTTCTAATATGTTTAGCTATAAACCCTATAAAAACAAATGAGTGTTAGATTCTGAAATAGAATTAAAAAAAAATAACAAATAATAGGATGACTTTATACCTTGTAAAATGACCTTTAAATATCCATTGACATTTTGTTAACTTTTTACTCAATTCCGGTTGAATTCAAAACAATATAATTTTTCTCTTCGTTTAAGCTCGGACGAAGCTTGTTATTTACCTCGTGGAGAAGGTTTTTTCAATAAAAAATAACCTTATATTTATCGCAATCCTCGTTGGTAATCAACAACCCTATTATATCCCATGATTAGCTATTTTCCCCTCTATTTTTTAATAAGATTGCATTTATCGATCATTATGTTCTTTATAGCACTATTGCTCTTATCAATAAAGGTGAAGAACCAAAACACTTGGGGGTTATAAAGGGAGAGAAACAAAGATGATCATGTCAGGTTCAATTTTTTTCTTTATATTTTTAATAACAATTCTATATTAAAAAATTATTTTTCAAAGGGATAATTGATTCTTCTCTCAACCAATTTTAATTGAATAACCAGAGATTCCCTAGATAGATAAAAAAAGATTTTTTTTTTATAGAAAATGATAATGATCTACATGTGTTTTCACCATATAAGAGCGAGTCAAATAAATATAACTAAAAAATTAATGACTTTATCTCGAGCTTAAGACTAACCTTTAAGCTCACATGATAAAACAAAGCCTTACCATAACATTTTTTAGGCTCATGATTTGTTTGTTAATGTGATGCCATGTATTATAGTATATGTTTTGTCCCGACCATCAATTTAAAATTTTGATTATCAAAACATGTCGCAATTTTACATGGATTTCACTAAAAACATTCTCTTTTAAACATTAGTTAGAAACAAAAATTCAATTCTTAAACCTACATGTTAGACAATGCGTGCTTGATAATGTAGTGCATAATATTTTTACAAAAAATATTTTTCAATTAAAAATATATCAAAGTATAGACTCACACTAACATCAATATATCAAAATTATTAGGAAAAAATATTAATTTTATTTTAAAAAAACTCTTTATAAAATAGGTTAAAACACATTACCAAAACAAGATAAAAATAATTGAATATGATTATATTACAGCTCAAAAAAATCGTATCTATCCAATTTAATATTTATCGAGAAATTTAATTATTTTAAAAAATCATATATTAAGGTGAGTTCACACCAGATCCATCGGTTCGGCTAAATTGTCAGCCATACTAAAATCTATTTGTGATTATGATCCAACGGCTATCAACTCTAAAAAAATATACCTGAACTACACCAAATCCATTCTTTATTCTACCTGACAATGTTACCCCTGCGAGCGTGTTCTAATTAATCCTCCCCCTCTCCCTCCTCTCTTTCAAAAACGAAAAGCCCCACTCTTCAGTCTTCACTCACATAAACCCTAATTCTTACAGATTCCATCTCTAAGTACCCTGAAAACCAGAACCTTGAAAAAGAGGCTTGAAACTTCCAAGAGGGCTCCTGTAAAGAGCCAAACTTTTCAGGTTTGCGTTTTTTTTTTCCTGATATCATTTTTCAGCAAAAGTCTCGATTTTTTAAACCCTGTTGTTTGTTCACTGCTTAGCTTATTTCTAGGGTTTAATGTTCTTATTTATTGTCTTACGAGATAGTTTTTGTTTTTTTATCTAATTGATGAGTAGAAATGAAACCCAGATTTGGTTTTGCTGAAATCTGGGTTTTTAGTTTTTTTTTCCTGTTTTATCTGATGGGTTTTTCGTTTTTTGGATGATGGGTGGATTGGAATGGTAGTTGTAGTGAATTTTATATTTTTGGTGCTTGAGTTTTGGAATCTAAGAGTAGGAAAAGTAATATGAGAAACTTTCTTTTTTCCAAGGTGTGAAGTAATTAAATGTTTGAAGAGACAAAAGGGTGATTTTTTTGTGAAGAAAGATGAAATAATAGCATTTATCATTGTGTCAAATTATGAAGTTATTTTCTGGATTTTTGTATTTAGTTAAGAATGATAGGTGCTGTTTCAGTTACTGAATCTGTAAAACTGAAAGAGGGTTTCTTTTGCTGCTCTGGTCTTATCTTTTTCCTGATGCAATATGGTTGTATTTGGAGGTGGCTTTTAAAGATCTTACTTTTGGATTTGACGATTTGTGTTAAGACCAGAACTGCTGATATTTTTTTAAACTAATGCAGGCAGTATTTGGATATATAAAGACATTTTGCTGAACAAACTGTAGATAGCAAACATGTCGATGTCAAAAAGTTCTAAGATGCTCCAATATATCAACTATCGGATGCGTGTGACCATCCAAGATGGCCGTCAGCTGGTAGGGAAATTCATGGCCTTTGATCGCCACATGAACCTTGTACTCGGTGATTGCGAGGAATTCCGTAAGCTCCCCCCAGCAAAGGGCAAGAAGAATAACGAGGAGCGTGAGGACCGCCGTACTCTTGGCCTTGTTCTTCTTCGTGGTGAAGAGGTCATCTCTATGACTGTTGAGGGCCCTCCTCCTCCTGAAGAGTCTCGTGCCAAGGCTGTCTCTGCTGCAGCTGTTGCTGGTCCTGGTCTTGGTCGTGCTGCTGGCCGTGGAATTCCTACCGCTCCTCTTGTTCAGGCACAGCCTGGCCTAGCAGGTCCTGTCCGTGGTGTTGGTGGGCCTTCCCCTGGCATGATGCAGCCACAACTCTCTCGTCCTCAACTTTCTGCTCCACCCATGACCTACCCTGCAGCAAGTGGTCTGCCACCTGGTGGTGCACCTGTTGTCCGGCCACCTGGTCAGATGCCTCCTATGCCATATCCTGGCCAGGGTCCACCAATGGGTCGGGGTCCACCTCCACCAGGTCCACCTCAATTTGCTGGTAGGCCCCCACAAGGTTTCCCGATGCCACCACAGTTTTCCCAGAGACCAATGGGAGGGCCACCACAGCAACAGGTACAAATGATGAGAGGACCACCTGCTCCACCAAGACCTGGAATGCCAGCACCACCTCCACCCCGTCCTGGGATGCCACATCCACCTGGTGGTCATGTTCCTGTTTTTGGCCCCCCTCGTCCGGGTATGCCACCTCCTCCCAACTCCCAACAGCAGCAGAATCAGCAGCAATAATGATTAGGTATGCCTCCTTTTGATATTTGATTAATGGATTTTGAAGGTCTACTTACTTTTCAATCTTTTGGATCTGGAGATTTACACAAAGTTGATAGGATTGAGTTTGTTTAATTACATTGATGGAATCGATTTATTTATCAGCAACCTGTGTTTTCTATTTCTGCCATTTAAAAATATGTTAAATAACTGGTGTTCTGATTGTTTTGTAGTGAAATATGCTACTAACTGGGTAATGGGTTTGGGTTTATAGTTTCAATGAGAACAGAATTGTTGAAAACATAAACTTATTCATAGATTTTTAGTGCTTCTACTCTTGATGAGCATTGATCATTTGGATATTTAATCAACTTAGAAACTCTAATATAGCTGTTGCAAGAACAAAAAAATTCATTGCATGCATGAGGAAGCTAGCTAGTTATAAATGTTTTTAGTTACGATCCTATTTCATTTTGCCATGTTGCTGAAAGTTTAGGTCTTGGGCTAAGATCTTGGTTTAGAAGGAATTCTGAAACAACGAGCTTGTTGCTCTTATAGTAAATGTAGTTCCCAAACTTTCTGAGAAGTTACTTACTTCTTTTAGTTGATGAATGAGTGAGCAGTTATTCAAATTATGACCAAGCATTCCAATTTTTCACGCCTAATGTGTTTTGTGCAATGTTAAGAATTTTCTGCTATCAATTGATTTATTACCAGGTTTGTTATTCCAAGTTTCTGCATGTTCACCCACTTGATGTTTTATCTGGATAGTTATGAGTTTGGCATACACTTTTTAACCAAGTAGAATGTGGTTCTTTACTAGAGCCTTTTATTTGTTAGGTATGCCACTGAACTATGAATTTTAAGCGGTAATGCAAGTCAGGCTTTCAAATAAAAGTGCACTTATATGTACAGATGAATTAAATTCTTAATTTATGTCTGTATAATTAGAGATGGTGGGAATACATAATGCGCCCTGTCATAATTGTTCCTATGGAATATGGAGTCCACTGACAAGGCAATATTAGACCCCATTAACACCGGCACACACCACGCCGTGTGGTGGTGCCATTTAGTCATAACCCACTTTGTAGTGACCACTGAGTACATAATTTTAAATATAAGTTTCTATCTATCCTTAGATTCCAACAAGCTTGAAACATTTTCCCAAGAACATTAATCATCCATTCATCATCACCAATTCCAGGAAGGGTTGGTTTGAATGGGTCTTGTCATTTTAGCAGGTACACAGCATGTAATCTTGGGTTCGCTAGGTATTTTAGGAAACACAAACGTGGCTAAAACTAATTCTCGTGTTCAATGTTTTTCCTATGCAGTCACCGTGCTAAAAGATAGCATTTTGTTTCTGCTTCCGCTTTTGATTTATTCATTGACTACCCGCAGATTTCATTGCTGAACGAGTAACGGTCTTAGCTCATAAAATACCATGAATGCATTTAGTATTTAAATCTGCTTGTTTTGCTTGCATTTATTAAAAGATTTGTATATTTTTGTTCCAACTCTTGTTAGATTTGAAACAACTTTTAACATTACCAAAGACTTGCTTGTTAACCAACCCTGGGCAGATTTATTTGGGGATATAAATCAGATGCTAGAAACGTTATAATGTTGTCAACATGTCTCAATTGCAAAATTGCATTGCTGTTCCACTGTGCTCCAAGCATGTCCTGGAAAGTTAACTTCGATCATCTTTCTCTTGCAGGTCATTTGTGCCTTGAACGTTCACAGATCGAATTTGTAGAAGTCGGTTATTTCAAGTGCTGTCGGGAAGGTTTCTTGTTGATTTTGTCTGAACTCATTTCAACTTTGCAAGTTACTTCAACTACTGTGTATCTCGCTTATATTCTAGTGTAGGATTTGATTATCGATGATATATCACAATATGTTATTCTAGCAGAGTATCCACTGCCAAGAGGGAAAGTTATATTAGCAAATCTGATCATTAGATGAAACAAACTTGAGACAGTGCAGGCCTTCAACTAAATTAGTCATCATATATTTGTATTCCACTCGCAAAACACTAAAAGAAGTAATTTGAAGAAAAATAATAATGTTTTTCAAAAACATTTTTTAACACTTCCTGGCAATTTTTTCAAGCAACTCTTTTCGTGATACAGTGGCATCAAGAGTTCACCTGGTAACTTGGGATGTAGCTCAAGCCAGGTCAATGGGCCTTTTTTTATTTGATCAAAATGACAAGTTTTAGTTTTTTTTTTAATAATATTGTTATTAAAAAAAGCTGCGTCGCTAGTCAACTTGCTTGGTTCTGGGTCTTGCAAGAAACCAACAAAGAAATGTAGCCGTGGTCAACCTACAAGTACAAGGAAATAAATGGTGCACGCCTCCGGGTCTCGCAAGGAACCAACAAAGAAATGTAGTCGTAAATAACAAGTGCGATGACCATTGGGTGGAAAGTTGAGATTTTGACGGTGGAGAAAGCGATGGTTAGGAGCGGATCTAGTCTTTCCGGCTTAGCGTGACTGGAGGCGAAGTGGGAGTCCCTTTTCAGGGGTCGGCATCATGTCACCATCGATCTTTTCCGCAGGAAATGCTACCTCCCACCTGAACCTCTTCACCACATTGTGAACAAATGTCAGAATAGCTAGTCGAGCATACTCTTTTCCAGGGCACATTCTGGGCCCACCTCCGAAAGGCACAAAAGTGAACGGAGGAAAAACCTTTTCATCATCGTATCTCGACGGGTCAAATTTTTCAGGATCTGGGAAGTACTGTGGATTCTTGTTCGTCGTGCTAACAGTCCAGTATATCTACAAATGTACAGAAAATCACGAGTTAGTGGAAAGTATACTGTGTAGAGTTATGAATTTGAAAAAAAGAGTATCACACATACTTTCCATCCCTTCGGAATGGTGTACCCTGCATAGGTAAAGTCAGCCAGGGCCTCTCTGAAAGTTCCCTGGAGCGGCGGCGTGAGCCTCATCACTTCATAGATTACATGCCACGAGTATTTCATCTTCTGAATGTCTTCCCAATCTAGCAGCTCGCCAGCCTTTTTATCTCCGGCAACCTCAGTTTGCTCTGGATTTCAAGAAGATAAGCCATTGATGAGATCAGGAACATGAGAATCGATTACTCTAAATCATAAAAAACAGAAGGGAATGGATTTCTTTACCACCTAGGATCTTGGCGTAAATGCCAGGCCTCTCTCCAACATTTCAATATTTTTTAATTTTGGATTTGAACTATTTTTTTTTAATATACACACACATAAACAGCATAACCTTGAAACAACGTGTTTAAATGCTCTGAAATCAAAATATTTTGATAATTTTGGTTTGGTGGTGTCTCTGGGCTATTAAAATTTTCAGGAAGATAGGCCATTGATGAGATCAGGAACATGAGAATCCATCACTCTAAATCATCAAAAACAGAAGGGAATGGATTTCTTTACCAGCTAGGATCTTGGCATAAATGTCAGGCCTCTCTCCAACATTTTTCATGAAGAAAGTCATGGCGGTAGCCACTGTACTGTATCCTGCAACGAGCAAACCCATGATCTTGTCAGCAATCTCAGCCTCTGCCATGTGTTTTCCTGAAGGGTCAGTGGCCAATATCAAATGGCAAAGTATATCTTGCATCTGGGCTCCTCTGGACATATCAGCTTTTTTCTCATCGATTACTATTCGTAGTTCCTTGCGGATTTCAGCTGCGGCCCGGTTAGCTCTGTAAAAAGCTGTTCCAGGGACATTTACAGGAATGGAGTGCATCCCCAGGGTCAAATCATCAAAATTGCTGACAAGCCTGGCTATACGTTCGGGATCATCCGAGCCCAGGAAAAAGTGACACGCAAGAGACAGAGTCAGCTTCTTTGCAAGATCAAAGGCCTTGACTTCATCTTTTCCTTCCCAATAAGTTTCCATATGAAGCTGTGTGATGGAGTCCATTTTCCCCAAGAACCTGACCAGCGCCTCAGGCCTCAAGAACCCCGGCGACCTCAATATTTTCGACTCAGCCTCGCGTGAAATCTGGGCAGGAGCAGCAGCTTGATAGGAACGAAAGATCTTCTGCATCGCATGAGGTCGGAAGGCAGTGAAAAGCTTCTGCTCATTGGAGAAGAGAAATTTGTGCCCGCCAGGGCCGCATATGACGGCAGTCTCCTCCCCAAGAATCCTAGTCTTGAAGATATCAGCAGAGTACTTCTTCATCCTGTCAGAAACAAACTTTTCCGGCTTACCAAACAAGAAATCAAGTGTTTCGCCGAAGAAAGGCCATCCCAAGCTCCCTGGCGGCAGGTTTTTGGCGCCATGGGATGAGTGCTTGAAAGCGAAGAAGCCAATAGCAAGTGCCAGGCCCGACAGAACCATGGACAACGACAAACATATCACCTCCATGACTGTTTTTTATGCCAACGAGTCTCTTCAATCGTTTTGAGAGAAACTCGTGAAGATCTGAGGGATGGAATGGTGGGTTTATGTAGGCGAGGATGAGTACTGTACTCATAAAAAATCTATTTGCCTGCCGGCCAAGAATCTAATTGTCGAATGTGAAGCATGCATGATGACATAATCTTTCATTTTATAATCAATGGTCAAAAGGTATTTGGTAAATGCAACTAGACAATATAAAAAAATGAATATATTTAAAAAATTATACTTATGATCATCCTATCATCGCACAAATCATGTCATCTAATTTATCCAATTTATTGTAATTGATTTGTTAATATATTGACTAACTATACTATAAAAAAAATACACATTAACTTATCATATGATGTTAAAGACCATATTTTAAAAATAAGATTTAATAAGCCTGACTTTAACAAGGTTTTGAACACTTGGATTGGGTCATATAGAATCAGAGAATATTTTAAACCCAATATATAGATATCAATACTATGCTTATTTTATTTTATTTTATTTTATCATGCACATAACATATGATTCGACATTAGATTCTATAGTCCATTTATCTCTCTTTTTTCCTTTTTTTTGTGTTGGAAAATACGTTGGACAATCTACAACATTTATTTTCCTTTCATTTATTTTTGAGAATTCATATGAGTGAATATTTTTCTCTATTTTTGTTCTCGCAATCATAATTTAATCACTATGAATCTACAAAAATCTTTTGGAGATATTAGACTAATGGTTAGAGAATAATATAAATTATATTTTGGGACCTCACCTAATAGCCTAAGCTTTCAGGTGAGATGATTCTTTAACATGGTATCAAAACCTTGATGACCCAACAGTCATGAATTCGAATCTCGTCACCCTCATTCTATTTCATAAAAATCAAGCACAAGGAAATATAGACCTGTGCAAGTTTAAAGCCCAAAAGGTTTTCACTTGAGGAGATGTGTTAAAGAATAATATAAATTATATTCTGGGACTTTATATAATAACTTATTTTTTTAGGTGAGATGATTCCTTAACACTAACTTTAGAATGCTGGGGTTAAGAATTAGTTCATGTAAATAGAATTTGAATCTTCAACATTGGATAATCAACTTCTATGTAGACTTGACATTGGATATGGAAATTAAAAGAAAAGGGCAAAGTGATTTTAATCCCATGTTTAATTGATGAAGAAAATGAATTGTTTTCTCAATTAGGAGACTCTAGTTTAGCTCGATGGAGTCAACAGAAATAAATATTCTGTATGATTTTGTGCTTTGAAAGTGTTGTTGAAAAGAATTGTTTTGCTTAATTTTTTTTTTAAAATTGTTTTGATGTGCTAATATCAAAAAAAAAAATTAATTTTTTTTTAATATATTTATGAACAAAAAACACTTTTAAAAATAATCGTTTTCACACTCCTAAACACTCTTTGAATATGAGGTTGAAATTGCTTTTGAAAATATTTTTTGTTTAAAAATACATTAAAATGATGTTTTTTTTTTACTTTTTAAAAAATATATTTGACATCAGCATATGAAAATAATTTAAAATCATTAAATTTTTTTAATTTAAAATAAAAAATAAAAATTTTCAAAAATATTTTTGAAACGCGGTATCAAATACCCTCTAAAAAAGGTTTTTAATGGTTGTCAATATTCCAAAAAAAAGAGAGAAAAATGTTTGCCTAGCATGTGATCTATAAGGTGTTTAAGAATATGATAACGATAATTTTTTAAATTGTTTTTTAAAAATATATATTAAATTTTTTTTAATTTTTAATATATCAAAATAACATACCTGAAAACACACACGAACAAATACTCTAATCTAAAATGAATAAAATAATTTTTTTTTTAAAAAGCAGGAAATTAGTAAAACCTAAAGTGTGAGGAGGTGTCCCCCAAACCTACTTTAATGGTTCACGGATACTTTTCTTTCAAAAGGATTGCTGCCGGTAACTCTTTTTAATTGCCGGCCAGCCGCATTTTCATATTCTTTTGCTACTTTCCGTCCATCTTTTTTCATGCACGATACTCACATTGTTTTTAACCAGATTTGTGGGCTCACGGCTCAAATCTCGGATCAGTTGATTTAACCTTTTATTTTGTGTTTATAAAAATGATTCTTAATTATTTATTAGATAGATTCCTTGAAATTAGACAGTTTATAATAATTTAATTATGAGAGTGGATGTGAATTAAGGCTATGGGGTTCATTTGGCACCACCATAGGCAAGCAATCAAGGAGGCTGCTAGCTAGTGCGAAAGCCTTGACGGTGGCTCGAAGACGATAATTTTTTTTATTATCATGGATGTTCGGGCTAGTTTGTATATATTTTGATTAATTTTATAAATTATATTAGTAATTATAGGACTCAAGTTCGAGTTAGGACGTTCATCTCATTCTTTGTAAGAGCATGCAATAACTGAGATTTTACTCGCTCACCTGGACTCATAAAATATGTTTTCCAGGAGGATGGAGTTTCCTCGTATCCAAAAAAAAGAGTATAGAACTCGAACCTAAAACTATAAGAGAGCAAACCTTTAGTCCAAACTCTTACTTATTACTGAACTGAACCACCTACTGTATGGTTGAAGAACTTATAATTTGACCTTGTCCTAGTGGGAGACTTGATAAATGTATTTTTTTGTGTTCATGTTTTTTTAGTATTAAAAGTTAATGATTTAATTTGTTTTCATACAAGAATTTTTTATGAATACATGCATAAGAATTTGAAAGTCTTAATCAAGATACGTAAACTGGTTTTGGATATCCTAAAAAAAATTTGTAGTGGGAGACATTGTTTTCGTGAGCAAATTGCACTTAGAATTCAAGTGGACTGTGAATTAGGTCATGGGGGGGAATGGGGCACCATAAGCGAGCAGTCAAGGAGGCTGCTAGCTAGTGCTAAAGCCTCATAGGTGGCTTGAAAAACTGATGATTTGACCTTGTCCGGTGTTAAAGCTCAGTGGGAGACTTGATGGCTATATATTTTTTTGTTCATGTTTTTTAGTATTAAAAGTTAGTGATTTAATCTGTTTTTGTATAAAGATTTTTTGTGAGTATATATATAAATACCTGATAATTTTAGTTAGAATATAAGCAAACCAGCCTGAATATCCTATTAAAAAAGAGTTTGTTTCCGTGGTTTTTAAAAATATTTTTCGTTTAGAAATATCTTAAAATAATATATTTTTTTTATTTTTAAAAATTATTTTTGATATTATCACATAAAAATAATTTAAAAACACTAAAAAAATTATTTTAAAAAAACTTTTAAAACACAATACCAAACACTCCGTGCGGGAGACATCGTTTTCTTGGGCAATATATACTTAGGGGGTGTTCGAGAACCAATCCAAAAATATTTAAAAAAAAAAAAAATTGGATTTTGTTTTTGCTCTAAGTGAGTGTATTTAGATCATTATGATGCACTAATGTTAATCTAGTATTTATAAGACACAACAGAACTCATTACATTTTCAATATAAAATACAATCAAACCATACATTGATTAGCAAGTCTTGGAGCCATTAAACTGAAAAATAATTATTTAAATTAAATTCAAAGTATACTAAATTCAGCATACCTTAGGCTGAATTAAACACACCAGGAATTTCTAACTGGCTTTAAACAAAAGAAGAATCCTGTGCCACATGAGCTTAAACCTTACCTTAAATACAGTTAAACCTTGGTCCAAAAACAGGATGTCTAAGTTTCACAATTTTCTGTACAAAACAGACTCAAGAATCATAGCCCACATTAGGAGACTATCTATCAACAATGTTCAGACCTCCACTTTCAGCAGCAATCACAACAGTGCATCTGCAACAAGACAATAAGGGTCTTCATTTATCAGTTGAAAACACATGTTTGAGTAAAGCCAAAAAAAATAATTAGTTTGTACATGATAAGTAAAAAAATGTGTTTAGTCTACTCAAAAGTTATTAAACCCGACTCAAGTTCTAGATCACAGGGTGAACGAGTTAATCTAGTTTAACTAGAGCCAAATCAAAACATCATTTCAAGATTTTATTTTTAAGTTAAAATAACACCAGTTTGGAATAAAATCAAACCAGGTCAATTTCTATCCAGTTTAATTTAATTTTGTCCAAATTAGCAGGTTACTAGGTTGACTCACCAAGCAGAGCTGGGTTTAATAACACAAGTCTACTCTTCCATATTGAACTACTGAGAAATATTTGGCATGGTTTTGCTTTAAACTGCATTGTCACAACCTTGTATACAAGTAATAAACAAATAGAAGGAAACAAGTAAGAGTTTGGAAGGAGACGAGAACTAACGGGATCTTGGAAATAACTCCATGATCGACAACGCCATCAACTTTATCAAGACTTTCAGCTACTTCAGCTGCAGATTGGGATTAGCGTGCGGTTGTGGAAAAGAGTAACTTAATGCATGGACAAAGAGATTAGAATGAGAAGAACTCATGATTATAGACCTACCAAGGCTTTGAATTGGAGATGTGAAGATGACATCAAGAACATTGTGACCTTCTCTTGTAATTAAAGGGAAATCGCCCCCCATCGGATCTACTTGTCCTATCGATGATCTCCTCCATACCTTTGAATGCCAAGCAAAAGTAGGAAGGTGGAAGTTGGGCATTAGAGTATGAATGAAGCTACTAATCACAGCTCCATATTCAGTAACCCTTAATGCATGATTTAGTTTTATCAAACCGGCTGATATTTCAACTAGGAAGGGTTCAATAAAAATCACTTCATCAGAAAGTGCAGAGCGCTAAGAGCCTAAAACTGTTTGTGGCAATGATCCTCCTTAGGCAGGGGCATAATTGAGAACCGAGTTTTCTCAATAGATTACATCAGAAGGCACAGAGATTAGTAAATAGAATGCATGCTTTCTACCATGCTATACACCACTGCTTATTGTTAAGGTGATATTATTCCCCAATTATGCTTCCCTAATTCAGTTTTTGACAAGGAAAGTTAAATTTTCTGCTACTTAAAGAGATGGCCTACCCTTCTAATCTTTTAGCCATTAATTGATAGGTAGTCAATTTAGGGGCACTGAGTTGTATGCTGTGAAGTTCATACCTCTGCATCACCTACAAATAGGTCATCAATCTCTTCAGCAGTTTCCATCCAGTTGAGCTGAGATATAGATGCAAGTGTTAATCAGGTTATCAATCTCCTGTTGCAGCAGTTAATGCTTCTCATGTATCAGAATCATTACGGCTTACAGCTTGAACCAAAACTGGAATAGAACCTTCAAGACTTCCCATGTACTTGTTTTCTGCAATCATGAATACAAGCTTTTTGGCTGCCTTGAGTATTGACTGCAAGAGATAAGGAGGAAAGCTAACCAGTCAGAATTTGACACTGAGACACCAACTTTGAGATATCAATTCAGAACAATTTCTCAGTTGATGCATTTGATTATCAATTTATCCACAAATGGTTTAGAGAAAGTACCATCAGATGCGTAGAGAATCATAAGCTAGACTTACCTTCTCTTGAATGATGGACTCAACGGCTTGTGATTTCTGGCGACCAATGATTGCAACGAGTGTTTCTTCTTCTATAATATCAGCATCATCAAATGCAAAATCAATCTACAAAACAACTTAAAAGTGACACGAGTCTAAGGTCCAAGATTTCTGATATTTGAACAGTCAAACTATAGAAGGCAAAAGAGCTACTACAAATTGTTGTGCTGCCCACCCATGATGGATGAGGAACCCTTTAACTCAAAGGTAGGGGGCATGGTAAGCGAATGACTCCACGCAATCACGCAATAGTGGGTAGACCAAGGTCATCACATCTGCCTAGAAGGTTTTTATATAACCAGCCACTTTAAGCTCCCTCCTGGCTACAAATTAGAACCACTTGACTTGATGAACTACTGACAGAGTTGCTATAACTAGAATACATATTCTTAGAGGGATTTGTTTTCCTTTCTCCCTTCTCAATAAAAATTTCCTTCTCATAAATATCAACTTCTGACTAGACAACCTAATCTGATCCTAGAAAGTTTTCCAATCTTCCTGTCCAGGCTAGCTAACTCTTATTTCGTGATGTTCACTTGCAATGTATAAATCTTCTACAGCATGTTCTTTCATCTAAGCATGCAAATGTAGCCACCCCAAACAAGTGAAATATCAATAAGAAGGAATTTTTTAAAAGTGATCAGAAATTCATCGCACTTGAGAACTATCTTGGTATACGTCCAATGGGATGCCAGCCTTTGCTGCTTCACTTGCACTTGTTACAGACCTGGAAGCAAATGAAAGCAAGATCTACATTCTAGCAAAAGAATGGACAAGACTACTGCAAATTTTTAAATCATAGTGAAAGCCGAACGCAACAGATGTATAACTGTGTAAGTGTGTTATCATCTACAATAAAGAGACTCCAGCACAAATAAAGACTGAAGGCAATGCCGCAGAGGAATATATATATATATATATATATATACTGTCTATCTACGAGAATGAGTTATGAGAAATTTTCTTGAAAAGAAAAAAAAAGAGACGAAACTAAGACAAGACGGTAGGAATTGAATTCTGCTGTCTAATGTTTGAGTATACATTAAAAAGGCGATCATATAGATTTATCAAGTAGCACAGAAACCTATTTGAATGGTGAAAAGGAAAACGCCGTCATTGATAATGTCAGGAAATTGGGAATATGAACTCACATGGGTACTCCAACTACATCTTTTAAAGCCCCGGCCCGGAGTAGCCGACCCAGATACTGTATAGCCATACCAGAAGCTTGTCCAGACCCTAAACCAACAACCATGCCACTTTGTATGTGTTTATCAACCTAGAAAATGAACATGACAATGAATTTGCCTGTAAATTCACCACAAATAACATTTGCATGGAAAATCATAAACAATGCATGTGAATGAATTATCAATTTTTTATCTCGGTCTCTTGTTGATTCTTAGACTCTAGATTTCAATCCTAAAGTCCTAACACAAATCCCAATCAAACCAATTCCAGGAAATCCACACTTGAGATACAAAAAAAAAAAAAAACCTAAAAAAAATGCAATCCCAGATCAAAGCTAGAACAGAAACTAATTTCTTGGTATTGAACACATACATTCAGTGATGAAGAAAAGAGCATAAAGAGCATAGATTTTTTGGGAAATCTGAGGAGGGATGACAATCATACAGTGTGCTTAGCTGCATCGAGGAGAAGAGAAGAACTGTCTGCTCTAGTAACAGGGAAAGGGACTGTTTTCTTGCAAGTTCTTGAGCTTGACCCTGGCTTCGAGCTAGTTTTGATTCTAACAGGAGTAGAGTACACAAGAGTTGATGTTTCTAATGATGCCATTCTTGAGTGACTGTTGTTTTCCCTCCTCTCTTATCCCTTTCTGCTTTCTGGTAAACAACTACCACATTTCATAAAAAGACTGCCATTGACAACCCAGGAGAGGTGTTTCAGAGCCCAAAGACATGGTATCACTTTACAGGATAGCCTCGTACTATCTGGCCCAATGTAATAAATTTCTCCATTCCAAGGAATTAACATTACTATAACTATTACAAACCAAATAAACCGTGTGGAGTTGTGCACTGTGCACCCTCTCACAATCCACTGTGGATTGTGACAGTGCACGCCCGAAATTGGCCCTCGGGTGCGTGGCAAAGGGAGGCTGGAAGCAGGGCTATTTTCGGTTTTTCCTCTGAATTTTCTATTTTTTTTTAAATATTCAATTGTGAACAGTGTATTGACAATTTAGTCCCCGGTAATAAGACAAAATAAGGCTTCCGGCTGAGGGGCACCGGCGTAATTGCGCGCGTCCGGACCGGCCCGGTCCGGTCCGCCGCAACTCTTTATTTTTTAATTATTTTCTTAAATGGCTAAATACGGTTTTAGCCCCTAATAAGACAAAAACACTTAATTGGAAACAGGGGCAACACGGTAATTGTCCCTATTTTTTGAATTTTTAATTCGGCGTCTGTTAGAGCGTGAGACGCACGCGCCATGCGGTGTTCCGCCTCACGCCCTGTTGAGGTGGCGCGTGCGTCCTCCTCCGGTGGCCGGAAATTGTCTACCGGCGTCCAGAACGATTCGCCTCCGCGTTGTCTTCCTCCCGCGGTGGTGCGTGTAACCACCAGATGTCCGTGGACGCGGCGGAGGCCGGTTAAAGCCGCCGGTCACGTTTCTCTCTCTCCTGCACGTCAATGTGCAGGAGAGTCCCCCATGTTGTGTTACATTTCACTTCGGTCCCTGTACTGTTAATTTCGTTTTTGGTCCTCATTTCTTTGATATAAGTTTTGATTTTTTTCGATTGGGTCCTCCGATTTTAATTGATTGAATGTGAAAGTTTCACTTCGGTCCTTCTACTTTCAATTTCAGGGTTGGCTGTATATAACTCAATCAATTCGGTACAAAAGTTCTGATTTTTGCAATTTTGTCCTCTAATTTCAATTGACAATAAATGTAATTTGCATTTCAGCCCTTTGGCTTTTTATTTTTTAATTTAATCCCTTTATATTTAATTCTAGCTTTTATGTTTTTTAATTCCTATTTTTGTCCATGTATATATAAGTGTATTTAACACAACAATAAAAATAATAATAATAATCATAATAATAATAATAATAATAATAATAATAATCATGATTTAATTATTTTTCATTCTTGCTCTTTTGTTATTTTTTTCCCTCCCGATAATTTGATGTGTTTTTTTTCCCGGTAATAGCAATGATAATTTTTTTTTATTATTATTTTTTGGTAAAGTTTTTGGGATATTTTTAGTCTTTCATTTTTTTATGTTTCTTTCATTATTAACATAATAATAATTATTATAATAAGAATAATAATAATAGTGATTATTATTAATATTATAATAATTGTGATTATGTATTCTATGATTATAATAATAGTGATTATTTATTCTTTCATAATAATAATAATAATAATAATAATAGTTTTTAATTTGTTTTTCTTGCTTGCTGTTTTGTTCATGCTTTTTGTTTTTTTCACTCGGTATAATTTAATAATTTTTTCTGTTTTTATTCTAGCGGCAATAATAATTTTAGATATTAAGACTCCGATGTTACTATTGTGATAATATTTTAAATTAATATTGCTTCCTTTTCCCTTTTTTTATAATTTGCTCTTTCTATTAAATGATTTTTATAATTTTATTATCTGCACAATAATAATTTTAGTAATTTGTTTTTTTACTTATGCAATTATTTTGCTCTTTTTTCTAATGTTTGTGCGCGCTCTTTTGTGGTTGTTTATGACGTAATACCTATATTCTAAAAAATATAATCTATGCTTACGTGACAAACTCAACTAAAAATTTTAAATATTTTATCTTTGAATCTATAATTTTTATTTACTTATATTATATAAATTTATCGTTGTAGATTTAATTATGTTAAATTATATACAAAAAAACTACCCGCGGCAACACGCGGGCAATTATCTAGTATATCTAAAAGAGGTGGGTAGTTTAAACAGTAATTTTTACTGTTCACGCACACCTAGATCTACTGTGGACTGGGGTGCGTGATCTGCTGCCATTCAATTTCACGCTACCTGCGTCAATTAATTAAGAAAGCTAAGGGTCTGTGTGTGTGTGGTGAGTGGTGTGTGGCTGGGTGGGGTTGAGAACAAATATATTAAAAAAAAACAGAATTGTAATCAGATATGTTTAACATTTCTTTTATAGATCGTTCCGCAAAGACTTTTTAATTTAACTATTTTAAATTGAACAATTTATAGTGAAATATTGAAATTCAATTCAATAATTGAATTCATTTATAATGATTTTAAATTAATTTTATATTTATTTTAAATTAATTAATAATTTAATTTTCATTAATAATTTAGTTTTCATTATAAATTTTAAATTTAATTAATATAAATTTTATATTATTTAATAGAAATAAAAAAAAAAGGAAAAGGAAGAAAAAGTAAGGGGGTTGGAACGGATTTCTTACATAGTTTCTATTTCTATCCATGTTTATATATACATGCTCTTAGTTTTTGTTTTTAATTTTTATTTATTTCCACTATTATGAAAGTTTAATTTATTTACTGTTTAAATTTTAATATATGCTGGTGGTCATTTGAAATTTAATAATTATTATGATTTCTCTTTTTTTTTTCCCTTCAAGTCAAATAATTTCTTAAGATCTAATAATATTTGTTTTACTAATTGACTATTAAAATAACTAATAATAGCATGCAAAAAATTTAAGTTTATTTCTTAAAAAAATTATAATATTTCAGATTTAATATTACTTGGGAAAAAACACAACTCATAAAAAAATAGGTAGACAAATTTACCTACGTTATCTACAATTAAAAAATATACGAATCACTTCTCATTTCGATCACACTATTCCTTTTAGGCGGAATTTTTTTCTAATATATTGTATTTATTATAATTTTACTAATTAAATATTAAAATAACTAATTACAATATGTAAAAAATCAATTATTTTTCTGTATAGAAAAAAACCCAGCGCAACGTGCGGGCAAGCAAACTCGTTAACAAATAAACTAAAATAGTCATGTTGTTCCATTGTTGGAAGCTTGTAGTAGCTACCCTCGTATTACTGTTCACGGCCAGTTTCTTCACTCTTAGTCCTTGAATTTTTTATATTTTTCACTTAGGTCCCTATACAACTATAATATGATCTCTTCAATTTAGTTTTTTTTCATGTTGCATCTAAAATATTTTAATATATATATATATATATATATAGTAGAAATTAACTTGAAATTCAATTCATGGAATAAATATATTTATTAAAACAATAGCTGAAATATCAGAATTATAGTAAATAATCATCAACTTCCAACTAAAGTCTGACAAGTTTTTCTTGATTTTAGCCCCCATCACCATCATCTCCACCGATCTCATTATAGATTCACGAATCACAAGTCCAACGAACTAGGGCACAGCTCGTGATTAACTATATAAAAGGACATTGCAATTAGAATACATTCCAATTATTACTCTTTTTAATGCCATTGACATGAGCAGAACAAATAACATTGATGGGCCACATCGAAAATCTTCTTTATCAAGTATACTATAAGGGACAAATTTGATGGCTAAAGATGGTTGAACTTCTCAATTTTGACATTAGAATTTAATGGAATCTATTAATTTGTGTTTGGTTGGTGTTTCAAGATGGAAAGATAGTCTGAAATGTATAATGATCCGAAATGTGTTTTTTTTATTAATGTGATTATCTGGGTCAATTTGCGTGCATCTCGATTAATTTTACGTGTCTTGAAGTTAATGACATTATAAATCTTCAGTGGTCATCATATTAGCAATCACATGGCTCGAACATGAGACTACAGGAAAAGTAAATCTTTTAATTTCAAACTCTTATCATTGAGTCACTTATTAAATGATTTGATTTGAAATGTTTTTGATTATATAAGAACAAATATAAAATACATATCCTGTGAGTCGAGTGATTTTTTTTTTATCATTTTAAATACAAATAACAAAAAAAAAACATGTTTCTTAAATCGCCATTGTCTTTGTTTCTTCAAGAACAAGAGTTATCTTAAAAATCGGTTATACAAGTTAAGTGCATTTTTATCATTTTAAAATAAAATAAAAACATAAAAACATGTTTTTCCTATCATCATTTGTCTTTGTTTCTTCAAAGAATAAAGGAGTTATATCTTAGAAATCGTATCAATGTGAAAAACATATCTTTAAATTTAGAAGATTCTTTTTTATAGTCAAAAAGTGGATAAGCATAAAGTGCCCATTTGGCATTACGATCCCACCGGTTTTTGCCCGAAATTTGATTTTTTTTTTTCATTTTAAAGACCGGCGGTTTGGTGTTTTTAGATCATTTTAATGTGCTAATTTCAAAAATAATTTTTTTTTTAAAAAATATTATTTTGATGTATTTCAGCACGATAAGCACTTTGAAAAGCTACCGCAATCGCACTCCCAAATATTTCGAAAAGCTAGCACTTTATAGGATGTGCTCTAAACTTTTAGTTTTATTCCAGAAAACATGGCATGGTGCGAGCTTTGACCATTTTTCATCAACTCACATGGAGGAAGCCATCGATTAAAACCCAAGAGAAAGTGAAGCTAATGATAGAAGAATGGGGTTCTTTTGAGAAAGATGGGACCCTAACGACTATAGTGACTGATTGAGATTGAGATGACGGACCATAACGACTATAATGAATTATTGAGATTGATATTTTAATTGTTTTTAAAAATATTTTTTATTTAAAAATATATTTTTTAAAAATTATTTTTGATATTAACATATGAAAATAATCTAAAAATATTAATTTAAAATATATTTTTTTTTAAAAATTGAAATGCAATGATAAACCGAGTCTTAATGAAAATGGTAAGAGCTTGGAACCGGTGGTAAGAACTTAAGATTAAAGAGGTTTGTTCTTCTTGTAGTTTTAAATTCAAACTATATGGTTGCTAATATGATAACCAATGAAAATTTATATAATTATTAATTTCAAAACCTATAAAATTAATCAAGATACATGTAAACTGACCCACACATCTCAATAAAAAAAATTCTCCACCGTTTGGAGATGATGGCATGACCCACCCACCACTTCGACACCAAGAACATGATGGCCAAAATCCGATGCAGAGGAGCAATGCTGGGATTCCACAGAGATGGAATTTAGAATAATTATTATATACCAAAATCCCCCATGATTACCACTTTCACATTGTGCAACTTTTGATTCATCGTGTGTGTGCTGGCTGGTGTTAAAGATGGAAGGTGCGTATATAAAATTAATATAAGAGTCTGTATGAAAGTGCGGTTGCGATTATTTTTTAAAATGATTTTCATTTAGAAATATATTAAAATGATATTTTTTTTTATTTTTAAAAAATTATTTTTGATATCAGCACATCAAAATGATTTAAAAACACTAAAAAAATTTCATTTAAAATGAAAAAAAATCAAATTTTGAGCAAACGACGGTACAACCGCAGAAACAAACAAGCTCTAAATATGTTTGTTAAAGATAAAGATATAAAATAAATAATTCTAAATTAATAAAGTTATATTATTCCAACACAATATTATTTGTACTCTTACATTCAAATCAAAGTTGAATCAAATAATATATTAAAAGGGTAAATTGTATTCCAACTCTTATTATTTCACAACATTATGTTTTTCATATATATTCTAAAATATCTGATACTAACCTTTAATTTATAATTATAAGACTGGATTCAAGATTTACTGTTGTTTGAGAGTGTACTTGATGTTATTTTTGAAAGTGTTTTTTGTTCAGAAATGCATCAAAATAATATATTATTTTTAAAATCATTTCTAACATCAGCACATGAAAATAATATAAAAACATCAAAAAAATTAATTTAAAATAAAAAATAAAAATATTTTTTTTTGAAATACAATGTAAAACAATGCTTTACCCTGGTCCAAGAAACGATTTGAAAACATGAAAATTTATATTTTATAAAGCTAGAAAAAAAACCCATCATTTTAATAAATAAAAAATCATGTTAAAATATGACTAAGTTGACCTATAACTTGTTGCTTTCATGAGCAAATTGTGCATGGGTAGAAGGAAAACCATCATTTTAATAAATAAAAAATCAAGTTAAAATATCACCACGTTGACCTATAACTTGTAGCGTCCCTATGCATGAAAAATGAATCAAATTGTGCATGCGTACAAAGAGAGTCACGGGTGAAGGCAAAGGCAAAAACATCTTGTGAAATTGGAACGTTGGGAGGAATGGAAGGAAGAGGCCAAAAAATTAAAAATTAAAAATTAAAAATTAAAAATTAAAATTAAAAATAAGAATAAAATAATTCCCTTTATTTATAACATTTTCCATTCAATCATGGGCATCCAGAGTCTAATTAGAAGAGTATGCTATATATATTTTTTTTTATTTTTATTGGATTGAGTGAAGATCATTTTTATTTTATCATGACATATTATGAATTAATCAATGAAATTACTTTTCTACAGCCACCATCCAGAAAAAAAAAATATAATGAGAATTTTTGAAATATTTAACCAGCAAAGTAGAAACTCAAGAAATTAATTTTCACCCCCACAAGAAAAAGATAATATAAATCGTCCGTCATCAATCCATTATCTTTCTAACTTTTTATTAAACAAAACGTTCATCTTCACATTCCCAATAAAATTTTGAACAGTGGTTTCTTTTTCTGTAATATAATATTTCTTCTATTAATACTTCTACTCTCTGGCTTTCTCCAAAGTGAACAAAAGGGTACTTTCTTCCTCCCTTGGCCATCACTTGTAGCTTCTCTGCCAATGGAAGAAGCTTAGTGGTTTCTTTCTGTACTTCCACTTCCTCATAGCTGTTTCCGCACTATTCCACATGAGGGTTTTTACTTTTTGTGGGGTTTCTCGAACAGAAGTTTGGTTGAAGTGCATCATGAATTGTTGTTGTTAAAGAGCGAAGCTTTTGTTGTCTTGAGTTCAATTTTGTTGTGTTTTGGTGGTTTTTTTTGTCTTAGTGTTTGACAATGGAAGGTATCTACTTGGAGCATTTAGTGGTAATGGTGCTTAGTCTGGGGTTATTATCGGGCGCTTTGTGCCAGGTTGATGATGGTTCAGACAATGAAACTACTGCTGTTTACATTGTTACTCTTAAACAAGTGCCTACTTCTCATTACTATGGAGAACTTCGAAAGAATGCTAATGTTTTCAAGCATGGTGTTCCTAGAAATCCAAATCAATTTCACAATCCAAGGTACTAAATTTCTGGCTTCATCTTGTGTTTCTTTTATTTTTAGTGACTGTCTCGTCTTGGTTAGTTAATTGGTTACATTTTATGGTTTTTAATATGTGAAATTGTTGTGCTTTTATGATTTTTCCTGTCTAGTGACGATAAATTTGGTAATTTTGTTTGTGTTTTTGTTGCATGCACCAGGGTTTATGGTTTATGTGTCTTTTATTTAGTTTAATTTAATGCTGGTCATTTTGTCTCCAATAAAGAAGTAGCTAAATGCTGTTGAAATTTATGTTTCTTGTTTGCTGCCAACTGTTTGAGTTTTTATTGCTGCTGTTTTGTCTCCTCAAACGGGGTGCTCTTGTTCCTTATGTGGGGTTTCTATGGACATTGTGCAAGGTTGTGTTTTTCATACATCACTGGATAAGGATTTACCAAACAAACATGGCTTATTTATTTTCTCCTCTATCCCTTCCAGCTTTACTTGTGTTTGTTTGTTTCCTGAACTCTTCTGTAATAACTAGTTGAGGAATTGATGACCATTGCCTCCATAATTTGATGGGATTGGTTAGGATCACAGAGTATGAATTAGCGAGTGGTTAGCCAGATTTTACTTTTTTTAGTTTAATTATTTGTCTATAATTCACCTAACATAGCCAAAATAGTGCTTGAAATCCATGCTCCCCCCTAACAGTTTGTCCCTTGAATTGTATTCCTTTTGGGGATGATGATCTAGTTGACAGGAACTTGATTAATTTATTATGTTTTTGAATGAATTTGCTGTATTTTCAGGGATAATTCGAGATCCAACAGGAGTTCTAGTTCATATGTTGCTCGAGTTCATGATTCATTATTGAGGAGGGTGTTGAGAGGGGAGAAGTATCTCAAGCTGTACAGCTATCACTACTTGATTAATGGGTTTGCTGTTCTTGTTACCCCAGAACAGGTATGTATAAATCATCATTCATCATCATTAAGTGACCATAAGTGTGCTGGTTAGTACGTTGATGATGCTTCTGTTACTAATATAATTTTTTTGTATAGCTGTTGGGCCCTGGCTACAGAACTTGTAAAGTCTTCAATTTGTAGTTTGTTTTATATATTTCTGTATGTAGGAAAACAAAGTCCCTGCAAGCTTTACTTCTGTGATGGGAATTTATGTTCTTATTTGAAAAGAAAAAACTGAAGTTCTTAATTTGGTTATATTTATCATTTTCTAAGGCCTCTAAGCTTTCGAGGAGGAGAGAAGTGGCAAATGTGGCTTTGGATTTCTCTGTTAGAACTGCAACCACGCACACTCCACAGTTCTTGGGTTTGCCACAAGGTGCTTGGTTCCAAGCAGGTGGATATGAAACTGCCGGTGAAGGAATTGTGATTGGCTTTGTTGATACTGGCATTGATCCAACTCACCCCAGCTTCTCTGATGACATATCTTTGCACTCATATCCAGTCCCTAGCCATTTTTCAGGCATTTGTGAGGTTACTCGAGATTTCCCTTCTGGTTCCTGCAATAGGAAGCTCATTGGGGCACGCCATTTTGCAGCATCTGCTATAACCAGGGGAATTTTCAATTCAAGTCAGGACTATGCCTCTCCATTTGATGGTGATGGTCATGGAACGTAAGTGCGCGTGCATTTCATTGTTGATAGTACCTACACTTGCGGTTCCTTGACATGCATTATTGCAAAGATCTTGATCCAATTCCACGTTCTTGTGTTTCCATGATATGTAATACAGCAAACATGTTCGTCTAATTCTTCAAAACTCAGTTAGTGAATCTTATCTTTATTTTCAGGCACACTGCCTCTATTGCTGCAGGAAACCATGGGATTCCAGTGATAGTTGCCGGACATTGTTTTGGGAATGCCAGTGGGATGGCTCCTCGTGCACAGTAATTGCTATTTATTATTTCCATTTATTTTCAAGCAATACGCTTCTCTAATATATAACAAAAATTTCTTGGCAGAATTAAAGGTATAAAATTGGTCACAAATTAACAGTTCACTAGGTAACATGATCATGTAGGCTCTGTTGTTATCAAAAGGTGCAATTGATGTTTTCCTGCCTAAAAGCATATAATGAAACTCACTTTTGTAAAGCTTTTACTTGCAGTAGTTCTTTTGTATTAACTGCATGTTCATTATTCCAGTGTTTCTGTTTACAAGGCATTGTATAAGAGTTTTGGAGGCTTTGCTGCTGATGTTGTTGCTGCTATAGATCAGGTACATATATTTAATCTTGTCTGTTTCTGCAAATGATTTTTTTTTTTTTTGGATATCTCTGTATGGAGAACGGGGGAACCCCACTACCCTGAAAGCGCACTTTGTGGGTCTAGGGAGTGAGTAAAACCTCCGGCTATCCCAGGCTCTTACGAAGGGGCTTTGCAGAGCAGAGGCTCGAACCTGGGGCTGCGCTGGCAGACCCCAAGCGCCAGCCACTGCGCCACCCCATCGGGGATTCTGCAAATGATTTTGTTACTGTGTTACACAACTTTTCAAAAGATGAAAGAACTTTCAACGCAGAAACTGCCTGGGACATTTGATTGATTTATCCACTGCTGATTATCAATATGTCTTGTTTGTTTATGGACTGTGACTGAACTTGGCCTTCATCTAGACAATTTTGAGCTCATCCATTGGTTGTTGCCCCATCTGTTAGGGCCATCCAATTTGTTGTTTGCCTCATTCTGGCCAGATTTAATAAGTTCTAATTGCTTGGGAAACTGCTCTATCTTTCCAAGCAGAGCAATTTTGCTAAATGATAAAGCAAGAGAAAGTTCCTTTCCAACTAGTTGGGATTGTTGGAGTAGCTTGACTCTGCAAACAGATAGAAGAAAGAGAAAATTTCTGGAGATTGCATTGCTCTAGAATATTAATTCATATGGTCATCATAATTAAATATTTATCACCTATTTTGTATTTGCAGGCAGCTCAGGATGGGGTTGACATTGTAAGTTTATCAATCACTCCCAACAGGCGTCCTCCTGGTATTGCAACATTCTTTAATCCCATAGACATGGCGTTGCTCTCAGCTGCGAAGGCTGGCATTTTTACTGTGCAAGCTGCTGGCAATACTGGGCCATCACCGAAGAGCATGTCTTCCTTCAGTCCATGGATCTTCACTGTTGGTGCTGCTTCTCATGACAGAGTTTACAGTAACTCTATAATACTCGGCAACAATGTAACCATTCATGGAGTTGGACTTGCATGTAAGTTTATCATCATCACTCCATTTCTTAGTTTCTCTATACAGATAGTCTTTTGAAATGAACTTGCAAACAAAGAAACTCAGAGTAAACTGCATAGTAGCAATTGATGTTATTATTTTCCTGGTAATTAATGGTTTTCTACATATTTCCATTGAGACAAGAGTCTAATATACTTGCTTCGTTTTCCTTCCTTCAGCAGGAACACATGAAGACACCTTGTTGACCCTTGTTTCTGCACTTCATGCTTTGAACAATGAGACAACAGTGACTACTGACATGTATGTGGGTGAATGTCAAGACTCCAGTAGCTTCAATCAGGATTTTATCGAAGGAAACCTCTTGATCTGTAGTTATTCAATTCGATTTGTGCTTGGGCTTTCCACAGTCGAACAAGCTGTAGAAACAGCCAGAAACCTCAGTGCAGCTGGGCTGGTGTTCTACATGGATCCTTTTGTAATTGGTTTTCAGCTTAATCCAATCCCAATGAGTGTGCCTGGGATCATAATTCCATCCCCTGATGATTCCAAGGTGAAGGCTTCTGTGCATTCGCGTTTGCTGGCAAAAAAACTATTCTCTTATTTTAGTGTTTAGCTTGCATGGTCTTTCAATGATAGTTTTTTCCTTTCAAAAGAAATTGTCACTTGTGTGAAATCATAGTCTTGAATGATCCTCGTGGCAGGTCTTGCTCCAATACTACAATTCTTCTTTGGAGAGGAACGAAACTACGAAGCAAATTACTAAATTTGGTGCTGTTGCAAGCATTTTAGGTGGACTTGAAGCTAACTACTCCAATTCTGCTCCCAAAGTTATGTTCTACTCCGCACGAGGACCGGATCCAGAAGATAGTTTTCTCAATGATGCTGACATTTTGAAACCCAACCTTGTAGCTCCTGGAAACTCAATATGGGCTGCATGGAGTTCACTTGGC
This sequence comes from Salix arbutifolia, assembly GCA_025169955.1. Lineage (NCBI taxonomy): Eukaryota > Viridiplantae > Streptophyta > Magnoliopsida > Malpighiales > Salicaceae > Salix > Salix arbutifolia. Next base: position 17,849,357 of record CM045912.1, on the reverse strand, counting down.
ACAGACTCAGTTGAATTTCAAGGTAGGAATATTGATACTGGAGTATTCCAATTGAGATTCCATGTTAGTTATAAGGTTTAGACAAGTAGTAAAATGTAACTTATTCTGTCAACTGAATCCACTAGGTGAGAACTTTGCAATGATGTCTGGGACAAGTATGGCTGCTCCTCATATTGCTGGGCTTGCTGCACTGATCAAGCAAAAATTTCCCAGTTTCAGTCCTTCAGCAATTGCGTCTGCGCTTTCCACAACTGCTTCTTTATATGACAACAATGGTGGGCCAATAATGGCTCAGCGTGCTTATTCCAACCCTGATCTAAATCAGTCTCCAGCCACGCCATTTGACATGGGAAGTGGTTTTGTGAATGCAACTGCTGCTCTTGATCCGGGTTTGATTTTTGATTCCAGTAAGTTCTGCATTTATCATGTAAACCTGTTTGCTAGTTATCAAGTAATTTTTGCACATTCATTTATTGATTTAGGATTTTGGTGTTATCCTATTACACAGAATCTGGTAATGCAATTTTTATCTTGTCATTGTAGAAAATATTTCATCCACCTGTATTATCCTTGCCTCCTTGGATATATTAATCACGTGTCTTTTCTCCTTTGAAGATGTCTTAAAAGGATCCATATAGCCCAAACCATCTACTCTATGCTTGAAGCTTTTTTGTTGTTGTTTAAAGATGTCTTAATTATTTTTTTAATAAAAGTGAACTTTTGATTGAAGGATTTTCATCGATGCTCAAACTCTTTTAGTCTAAAACATAAATTCTTTACGTTCTTGACCTTTATCTAGAGCCATATTTTGCTAGTGGAAGAGGCACCTTAGCTAGTCTCGATCAGTTTTGCCACTTTAGAAGGGTCTGGCAAGTGTCAAGGGGGTGTTGTAGAACAAATCGCACAACATTAAACGGTCGGCTTTATATAAGAAGCCAGCAATCCACATGGCCGGGGACCTTGTCCTGGCTAATAACATTGCCAGGATGGGTGATCAAAATAATCACTGCGAGTAACTTGCCCTAATCCAGGTATCATATTATCTTTCTAGAAATGGAAAAAACATTGCTCCTAAGCAGTTAACTTCTTGCAATGCAAATGACGGGCCCTGTAATGCAAATACTGTGTATATTATCACTAGAATAAAATATGGATTGTAATCGTGAATTTGCTGTCTGTGATCCATTGATTTACTTGTGAACTTCATGCATCTCGTTCTAACTTAATAATAATCTGTGCCTTTGCAGGTTACGATGACTATATGTCATTTCTTTGTGGCATTAACGGATCTAGTCCTGTGGTCCTGAACTACACAGGTCAAAATTGTTTGTCTTATAACTCAACAATCAACGGCACTGATCTGAATCTTCCCTCCATCACAATCGCTAAACTAAATCAGTCTAGAACAGTCCAAAGATCCATAACTAACATTGCCGGGAATGAAACATATAAAGTTGGTTGGAGTTCTCCTTATGGAGTGAGTGTAAAGGTGGCTCCGACCTGCTTCTCTATTGCCGGCGGGGAAAGGCAAGTCTTGAATGTGTTCTTTGACGCAACAATGAATAGTTCTACCACTAGCTATGGAAGGATAGGACTGTTTGGAGATAAGGGTCATATTCTGAACATTCCATTGTCTGTCATTGTCAAAGTCACATATAATAATACCACGACAAATGGCTGAGGACTGAGAGACTGGTGAGATGTCTTCTGTAATATGATTTTGTAGCTTTTTGTATCGTTCCCATTTGCTTGTGAGATGTCTTTAACCAATTAGTTTGATTCATTCTTTATCATGTAAATGTCAAAGCATTTGCTATATGTAGTTAACAATTGATTAATAATTGTAACTGAATGTCTTGTCATAAATCTAGATAAGTTCATTAGCAATCTGTTCTAGTAATCCCACTGAAGTGAGGCTCTGAGAAAGAGAATTTAGAGAGATCCTTTCCTTGTAACATTTTGCAGAAAATGGCCTTTTCTGAGGCAATTTTGATGACACATGTTTGTCTGAGGCTCTATGCGATGCGCCTAGTTCGGAGCAAATAGGTTTTTTTAAATCACTTCCACCCCTGGAGCATCTAAGGGGAGTAATTTGGGCTGTTTTTTGGGTATCTGTCATTACTCTGTTTATATAGTGGAATTGTTGAAAGGCAACCGAGAAAACATAGCTAACTCAGGAAACGAAAGAATTCAGAACATCTCAAAACAGACCATGTGTACTAGAGAGAAGAATCTTTAGAGAATAATATAAATTATATTTTGGGATTTTATTTAAAAATTTAAATTTTTAGATGAGATGGTTTTTTAATATGATATTAGAGCCTTGTTGACCCAACGATCACGAGTTCAAATCTCACCATTTCCATTCTATTTAATAAAAAATAAACATAAGATAATGTGAGCCTGTGCAAGTTCAAGTTTAAAGAGCTTTTACTCGAAGGAGTGTATTAAAGAATAACATAAATTATATTATAGGATTTCACCTAAAAGATTAAACTTTTAGGTGAGAGGTGAGATAATTTATTGATATGCGGCAAGTGCTTCTTTCTCTTAAGAGGGTTTTCTTCTTCTTCTTTACCTCTTACGGAGATGAAAATGCGTAAACGAAGGCCTAGAATTTGACACGAAGGAATTATGGTTTTACAAACCCTAATCCCAGAGATAATTGATATATTAGGGTTTGAGAAAACTTTGTTTTTTTCTTATCGTTATACGCTATGTAGGGTTTTGTACTGTCGAAAACTTCAAGACTGTCTGGTGATTTCTTGCCTGCAATATTGCTTGCAATGTGTGCCCATTTAGCTGGATACAATTGCAGGCTACTGCTTATATATAGTCACACGCAATGGTTTCATGCAGGTGTATCTACTTTTTATGCACACGCATTTCCAAGAAAGTTTTGATTCAAGTTTATTAGTATAATAAGTGCATGTATGTATGGAGTTTCACCAGAAAGATCAATGAATTTATGTTTCTTGGCACTCTTTCCAATTCTCTTTTTAGCAGCATTTAATTTCTGTAGTAATCTTGCCTCTTTCTCTCCTCTCTATGACTACCTCAGAGTACCTCTTGTTGGCACAATCATCAAGAGGTTTTGAATTTCAACAAGTTTTTACACAGAAAAGGAGAGATTGAGAAGGCTGGCTCATAAATATGACCTGCAAAACTCTGTATATATATGAACGCTCAAGGGTGGGAACTAGACATCAAAAACTTTGCCTGGTCATGGCTACCAAAACTTCCTCAAAAGTGGTCTTGAGGCCTGTATTCTTGTTAGGCTTGTTTCTGTTGATCACTTGTCTTGCACTACAGACTGATGCTCGCCAACTTAAGGAAGACAATGGAAACCCTACGAAGTTTGACAAAATCAATGCCGAGAAGGGACTGGAAGAGATGAAGAACTTGCCACCATTTCCAAACATACCAATTCCTGGAATCCCATTTCCTCAATTTTCATTTCCACCTCCATTTGACATTCCTAATGTTCCTCCACTTCCTGACTTCCCTTTCCCCTTCTTCCCTGTCCCTCCCATCCCTTTCTCCCTATCTCCTCCAGCATGATCAATTTTTCAACTTTTTGGAGTTCCTTGTGACCTCTAAAATAGCCATGGAAAAAGAGAGGAGGAGAATAAATAAGTAAAACAACAATAAACCGTGACTTTGTGATGGTACCAGGTCATACGTAAGGGACATGTTTTGCTTCCCTCTCTCCTGCTGTGTTTTCTTTTCTTATTTCTATCTTTTTATCTAGCTAGTAGCACTGTGTAATGTTTCCCTTGATCTTCCTATCATAATCTTTTTGTAACTGCTGATGGAATTAGTCTGATGAATGCTCATGGAGCAGTACGTTCATGGCAATTTGCAACGTTAACATCAACCATGTTATTATAGATTTTCATTAATTACTACATCAACAATGGCATAATCCCATATTACTTGTATGAAAAAGGAAACTAGCTACAGGATGAGCATGACGCATAACATTTGCTGCCAAACCTACTCAAACCACCTGATGATATACTTAGTTTGCAAACTGACTAGTTCTAGCTGGAAAAGGCAATCATAACTTCACGGGCTACCTTCATTTCCAATTCCTGGTGAAGAAAAGCCTGAATCAACGAACTGTGGAGGGAAAGGAACTGTGGGGAGTGCAGGGATTGTTGGCATGGTAGGAATAAATGGAAAAGGGGGGAATTTGGGTAGAGGAGGCAAGTGAGGAAATGGGAAAGCTGGAGTCAAAATGTCCCCATCTTGGCCTGCCGGAAAAGGAGGAGGAGGTGTTATTGGCTGTTGAAGTGGCATTGGAAGCATAGGCAGGGTGGAACTTGGAGGTCTTTGTGTCTCTTCATCTACTGGTAATGGAAAAGTGGGCTTCAGAAGGTAAGGCGGGTCAGGTCCAAATTCTGTGGCTGCTTCTGCCATTTTTGGATCTAGTGGCCTGCCAGAAGCTGAGCAGTAATGGTAGCTGCAGAGAAGCGAGAAAGCAGAGGAAATTAGCAAGAGACCAAGCTTGGAAGAAGCCATGGTGAAGATCGATCAGCACAAGAAAACTAAGTGGTGAGGAAGAGGAAATCACAATGGTGTTTTATGGGAGAAATGAGAGTGTTGGTGTTCATGGGTTGTGCTGAAGTTCTACACCAAACCTAATTACTTGGCCAAGTTTTGCGTGTGCAAGTCCTACATATAATTCGATTTGATGAGTATTCATGAGAAAATTTTGTTGGTGGTAGTTTGCAAGGGAATAAAGAAGGAAAAATAGTATTATTCACTTGGAATTAGATTTGTCAGATTAATTTTAATTAATTTTATTTTATTTATTTATTAGTTTTTATAATTAAATTTAACAAATATAATCGGTTGGAATAAAACTGAATATTGAACAATTATATTGTTTTTAAAAAATGATTGTTCATTGAATGAACAATGAACAGTCATATTCATGAGTTTTTTTTTTTAATCACATTGAGTCAACATACTTTTAATTTTTGTAAATTGAACTAAATTATAAATTAAAGATGTTTGAAAATATGACAATGGTTATTTTTCAAAGTGTTTTTTTTAAGAAATACATAGAATTATATATTTTTAAAAAGTTAATTTTGATATTATACATCAAAACAATAAAAAATAAATAATTTAAATATTTTTTTTTAAAAAAAAACAAAGTCTCAATCACAAATTGAAGACTTTGATTTTCTTATAAGAACAGTAAATCCTACAATTAGATTGGTGAAAAAAAATGAATTCTGTTTCGAATATTTATTATGTTGTAGATTTTTTTAAAATATAATAAAATAATAAAAATATGTATAAAAGTAACTATATTATAGGATGATTAAATAATTTTCCAAGTATAAAGATAAAATATCAATTTTTGTTATTTTAATTTAAACTTGTTTTTTCCGAAGCATTGTATCCCAATATCTTATTTAATATATGTATAAAAACAAATTTATGTGGTCAATTGTTTTTAATTAAAAAAAAAGTAAATATATTTTGGAAAGTAAAATGCAAAGGATATATTTGGGTATAGTATAAAAGAAGGCAAAATCCAGCAAGACTGCTTGGTTGCTTAGCTTTGCTTCGCCAGTTTGAAAAAAGAAAAACCATTCCTCGATTGCCATCATCATGCCCGTTTCCGATCCCGAAAAGCTTATTGCCAAGGCTGATAAACTGTAAGCCACCTTCTCCCTTTTTCTCTCTACGAGAAAGGACTCGTTCTGATTTTGTTTTAATGGTTTTAAATGATTATGTATGGATGTTGTTACTTGATTATGTTTTTGGGGTTAGATATGACCTTTAAAGACTGAGTTTTTGAAGTTATAGATACTGAGAAATGTGAAAAGAATTGACTTTCTTTATTGGGACAGCTTAAGCTCAAATAAGTTTATTGTTAACGTGAATTTTAATCTGCCCATTTGAAAATATTTGATGATTTGCATTTCTGCTAGGAGAAAAGTGTTGGTTTATGAAAACTTGAAGGTGACCCATTTCTTGGATTGAAATATTTTTCATTTTGTCAGGACTAAACTCAGTCTTACAAGATGGAGTGCTGATTGGAGAAATGCCACTCTTTTGTATGAAGAAGCTGGTTAGTGACTGAGTTTGTGTGTGAATTGTTGTTTGATGCAAATTGTAATGGATTGTGGTGGTTTTTTTTATATTATTATTAGTGATTGTTTTGTTGTAGCTAATTTGTTCAGGGTTGCAAAGAAAAATGAAAAAGCAAAAGAAGCATTTGAGAAGGCTTCCAAAGGACAAGAGATGCTTTCTTCGTATCCTTGATTTTGTTGACTCTAGTTTAGGAGTGATTCATAAAGTATTAATCTTTTTTGGTTTTGATATGTGTAAATCTGCATTTAGTTATATACTTAATAAGAAAATCAGACCCTGGGATGCTGCTAAAGATATGGAGTCCGCTGCTGCTCTAGCAAAGGAGCTAGGCAACTGGAATGAAGTTTCTGACTTTCATAGAAGAGCGTCTGAGTTGTACATGGAATGTGGGAGACCACAGCCGGCATCAGATGCCCTAGTTAAGGCTGCTCGGTAAGGACTTGGTTTTCCTATAGTTTTCAGAACTCCAATGCTTTGTATTTGAAATAAATCATTTCCATGTAGCTATTTGCAGTTTAGCACCTGAGAACTCATGAGATACTTAAGGTTTGGAAAAAACTTGAGGATTTATGGAAATTGCCATTAAAGTTTCTAATGGTTCACCAGGCTCAGACATCATTTTCTATTCAGAATCCATACCCTGTCAAGATTCTAATAACTGTATAGTATAGTCGCATTTCTTCCATGACTCAATCTTCATATCAGTTTAACTTCAGAATGATTTGTAAACAAATAACTTCATACGAATCTAGGGGATGTGCAGCATATATGCTACATCATGTTGTTTGTTCATGATTACAAAATGATCTGTGCCCCCCTGCCCTGCTTTTGAAGCATGTCTGTATCGTATAATAATTTACCTTTAATCTCTTCCTTTTTTCTTTTTATCCTTTCTCAATCCATAACTTATCCTTCAAAACTACGACAAATTTGCACTTGAGTTTTTTTTGCTCACTCCAGTTGACATGCATGCATTCTCCTGTGATAAAATATTCATTGTAATTTGCCTGCTAAACCAGGCTGTCTTTGAAAAGTACTTTCTTTCCCCTTTCATAGTGCACTGGAAGATACTATACCTGATGCTGCTGTTCAGCTGTACAATGAAGCTTCTGCTATTCTCGAAGAAGACGGCAAAGAACAGATGACCTTTGATTTATACTGTGCTGCCTCTAGTGTGTATGTAAAGCTTGAGAAGTAAGGGTTTATCATGTATTAGTAAGTATTCATTGACTGCCTAATGTTTAATCTTAGGCTGCTATTGTACAATTCTAACTTCTAAGTGTTATTGTGGTGTTCTTACATGCAGGTATAGTGCTGCCGCAACTTCTTTGTTACAATTGGGTTTAGCAGCAGATAAATGCAATGCCACCAATAGCCAATGCAAGGTGTGATTTTAAGTGTTGTTTTTTTCCTTCCTTGCAGCACAATGTATTTCTTGTGTTTTCTACTTTTCACTTTCCATAGTGTGTTTTTCCTTTTCTTTTTGTTGCTTTCCTTAATTCAAAATTGTATTTAAACCTATATTAACTAAGATACGTCCCCAGGGGTTTAGTCGAGCGGCAAAGGCCTTGGCTGTTTCGCTTAAAAAGCGGAAGGTCAGGGTTCGAGCTTCGAAGGCTAACCGTAAGGTCTCCTGTAAGAGCCTGGGACAGCCGGAGGTTTACGCATGCCCTGGGCCCACAAAGTGCGCTTTCCGGGTCATGTGGTTCCCCCGTTCCAATATGGATATCCAAAAAAACTAAGATACCTGCTGATCATGGTCTGAGGCAACTCAATCTTTTTCCCTTTATGCTTTTAGGACATCTAGCCTCTCTTCACACTCTGCAGCATGATATAGTTTTTTTCTTTTTCCTTTTTCTTTTCTGTCTAAGAATCTCTGTTAATCTTACTTTATTTATTTCAGTCATATCTTGGTGCAATTATCGTGTACCTTTACGCTCATGACTTCAAGCAAGCGGAAAAGTGCTACAATGATTGCTCACAGTAAGTTATATTTTTTTGTCAGCATCCGTTGGCTAACAGCAATTTATTGAAATTTTTTGCATCATGTTCTATCTATATGATGATGTTGTTGTGCCAAGTAGCTTCCTTTGACTTTGGCTGGTACCAGAAAGATTTAACTGGTTATATACAAGATCTTTTTTTTTTTAAATCCAACTAATTAATGTTATGTTGAATGAATAGATTGAACTTGTAACATTGTGAAATCACCTTCATCTTTGTATCTTCAATATTCAGCATTCCTAAAAATATTGAAGAAGTAATCTAACATCCTGTCATTGCTTGCTGGAAGTAGTTTACAATGATTTTTTTTTTTTTTTGCAGGGTTGATGCTTTTTTGAGAAGTGACCAGAACCGCTGTGCTAGTAAACTGCTTTCAGCTTACACAGAAGGTGATGTTGAAGAAATCAAACGTCTGGCTCAGTCCAGCACTGTTTCAAACCTTGACCATGTGGTAAATCTTATTTTAATATTCTCTCACCCTTCCAGTTGAATATGTATCAGCTGGTCTCACATTGATTATTGGTCTTGGATTTACTCACATAACTACAAGAAACTTATCCCATCAGACATTTTTTAGATGCATAATTATTTGGTAACCCTTCCATTCAATGATTATCGCCGAGCTTGTAAGACAGATTAATGAACTCTGAAATTTCATTTGATTTGATGCCATCACCACCTTTAGGGCTTTAGCTATTTAATCTGAGAACATAATTAACCAGTACGCTAGTACCTCAACCTGTAAACCACTTTGCCTGCCAATTGCACTTGTTTGACATGACTTGAAAAACTTGGTTTCAGGTAATCAAGCTAGCAAGAAAGCTACCCACTGGTGATGTTAGTGCTTTGAAGACCGATGCTGCCAAAGAGGAGGAAGAACCATTGGATGAGAATGACCTCACATAGTTTTCTCGTTCAGAAGATGGATTTAACATTTGTTTCAAAATGGCTGGATTTTGGTGTAATATACAGCATGTATAAAGCACACAACAGTATAATTAGATATCCAGAGCTTGTTATTATTGCCTTTTGTATTTGAAAATGTGTTGATATGTAAAATCTTCCGAGTCTTCAATGGCAATCGTGTCCCTCAACGCCTCTCTATTGCTGATCTCCAGCAATGTAAGGCCTTCTATCGCCTACCAACTCTCATTCTTGACAAGTCCATACTCATCACCAACTATTCTGTATCAAATTTCACTCTTGATGGTTCTCGCCTTACGCATCCCGATATCTACACTAATGCTGCCATTGCTATTCATGGCATAGATAAACTTCTTGAGTACTCAGTTTTTGGTGCTGAACCTGGCAAGAACTATCCAGAGCCAACTTTGATTGCGTCGCCAGGGACTCCTGTTTCTCCTCCCCCTCCAAGAGTATTTGTTCCAAACATAGCTGTCAATTTCGTTTCGGTAGACGTTTTATTTTTTCTATTGGGATGGAATGTTTTAGTTTTGGAGTGTTTTGGCATGCTGTTTTGATGTTATATTTCATATATAATTAATTAATTATATATATAAAAAAATTAAAAATAAATAAAAATAAAAATAATTTTTAATTTTTATAAAATCAAAGTTGACGCAACAATTTAATATATATATATATATATATATATATATAAAAGAACCAAAATCAAAACTATAATAAAAATAAATTAACAATGACATAATCTTATTTAAAGACATGCGGTGATGACAACATCAAATAATTTATCCAGGTAAGCAAGAAAGTTAAGTGAGGGAGGAGATGATTTTTTTTTAGCCGAAACGACACAGACAAAGTAATACCGACACGTTTCGACTGGTATTTGGTTAAAAAATTTAGAACTGACGGAATTTAAATCAAAATAAAAACAACGTTATTTTATCTTGTTTTTTTAACTAATACAAAATATTTCGACCATTTCGATTGAAACGAAATTGATAATTATGATTCAAGTGCTGCAGACGATGAGGAGTTGACTGTTCCCAATGGAGAGTCAGACGCGGCTTGCCTGTGCACTGAGGATTGGACTGTCCTCTTGATTTTTTGTATGATTTTGGCTTCGAAGATTCAAAGAATGAGTCTGATTGGCCATTGATGAGTAGTTGGATCTTCTGCAGCTACAAAAGGTTGTACTTCAGGAGACAGGGTAGGATTGTTCTTGAAAAAGGGGTTTTAGCAGAGTTGTTAACTGAATAGAAGCAAGGATCATTGGTCTGCGTAATGATCTTTCATGGGGTTTGAAATACAAAAATAAATGGACTTTTAATATGAGATATCATTATAGTTATAGATATCCAAGAAGAAGAAGAAAAACAAGAGAAATCAAGATATACTGAAATAAAATATGAATGAGAGTGATTATTTTTATTTATTTATTGTAAATTATTTAGAAAAAGATAAAATTGAAACTTTCAAGAAATTATAAGGGTAACATTGGGAAATTCTACACTACGGGTAGAAGTGAACATTTTTTAAAAGAGGAAAGATTGTCAAAGAGAACTTTCCATAGGAACATAGCTAGGAGTATAAACCATGAGGAGCATGTATTCATTCAGTCACCTCAACTTTCAAGAAACTTAAATGGATTGTAGACAAATCTCTGAGTTCCCTCTTCTTGTCAGCCCTAATTAGAAAGTTGAACATGTTGGTAAAATTTCCTTATGGTCAGAAGGCAGCGGAAATCAAAATGCTGCTGTATCTACGTTATGAGCAGGCACGCTGCACAACATCTCTGCGCGATTCGTGCCGGGGAACTCTTTCCCTTTTATGAACTTTTGAAAGAATGGGGCCTAGATTATGAGATAGATGTGGTTAAGCTACCCTCATTGAGAAAGAATGATGGAACCTAAGCATGTTCTTTTTACTTATCTATTTGTTTTCTGAATCTCTTCCATCAGTGCTGTGAATGCTACTTTTCGTTCGGCACTTTGCGTGTCGCTGCAGAGTATTCTGTGCATTATTTTTAACTCTTCTGGACTTGCTCTCTTGAATAATCCTCGCAGCACATTCTGCACGTCTTCATCGACCGAATGGTGACCTCCTCCGAATGAGCTACCAGGGTCCCGTGTCGAAAGGTTAATGTCAACCTTTGTCTCTGCAAGACAGCAACTGGATCCAAAGGGGGGCTGCTTGACTTCACTCACATTCCTCAAGTTCACAAGCCTGTGATTCCAGTATTCCACGCACCGATGATCAGGGTCAAGAGCCTCGATAGCCTGAAAGTAATTTAATCAGAGTCGACATATGAATTCAGATGGTATAATCTAAGGTGGGCAGCACATCATATCTACGTGGCATATATGTGCTGCAACCTCAAATATATGATAACGTTCCAATTAAGAAAATATTCGGAAAGTCCTACCAACTAAATGCCTCGGTAACAGAAGCCTCAATTAAATATGACATGTGGAGGTTGCTTTACCTGAACAATTGGCGGGGAGAGGAATCCAAACATTTCTAGCCCATTAATGCTCTGCAAAGGCTCCAAAAGGGGAAGGTCTCTTTCTCCAAGGCTGTTTCGTCTTAGAATTTCTTTGTTTAGTCTTTGCAGAACCATCTCCCAGCACTTCTCAATTGAAACATCGGCAAATATCTCACCAGGACATTCTTCTAAAGATACCTGAAATTTCAGGGAGTCATTTTTAAAGCTATATATCCATGACAAATTCAACTCTAAAACTCTAAATCCACATTTTCATCTGTCCTAAACTCAAGCAGACTTGTAGGGGAAAAATAAAAAACACACCTTGAAAAGAGGGCCTATAGGACCAGCATCCTGTACTTCTGAAATATAGGTGCAAATGTTTTTTGGATCACGAACACTATAGAAGTTCACCTGGCTTCTAAATCCTGCAAAAAATAAACAATAAATGAAACAATATGTCAATGAATCCTGCAATATGTAAAAGGAATTACAAAAACAGAATATAATTAAGAAAACCAAGCAAACATCATAAAACAGTGTACCTTTAGGGAATATGGCCTGCTTACAGCACCAAAGCTTTCCGAAAATGACAGATCCTACATTTATTGGTTCCACACAAGGATTCAATTTCTTCACTGGATTGCTTTGGTTTGTTACACATCTTACATTTGATCCCTCAACCATTTCAGTTTTGAATCTCTTTGCTGACATCACTGAATGTGAAGGTGGAAACAAAAGATCAACCCCAAACAGCTTCTTACGAGATGCGCCAAACATTGGATATGAAGGCTGATTCTTATTTGAAAATTCATGCAACTCAGATTTACAGTCTCCAACAGCGTTCTCCCTGTCTTGTTCTTTTGCAGCATCTGAACTGAAACAGGTGTCTTGCATGCATGGTGAACCATGCGTCTCCTTCACAGTTTTACCACAGCTATCAGATACAAGGAGATGCTTACTTTCCCGGTCAATAGACATAACATCAATGTTCAAATCAATGCATCCCTCTTGCTTCATCTTAGCTTTGTTTTTCAATACTGAAGCTTCTTTGTTAAAGTTGCTGTGATGACTCCCTGACTGGATTACTTCTGAATAAGTATTGCTATTAAAACTGCAAGAACCTTTGGTGCTCAAGTTCTCTTCTGCTTTTGAAGAACAAGGTGGACTTTCCTTTATCTTAGAATAGCTGGTTTGAAATTCCTTGCCATCAAGTTCCAGCTCAGGCACATGAGTGCCATTATCACCAACAGAAACCAATATGTGTTCTTCAGATGCCCATTCTTTCAGAGCATACGATTCTCCCTCCAATCCATCAACCATAATGTTCAATTCATCCATAGTGTAGCGAAGGAGGACATATCTATGTTCTATTTCACAGGAACAAAATTGGCTTGCATGTTTAAGGCAAGCAAATTGTTTGGGGGAGCACTTACAGCTCGCCGCAGATAAATGCAAGTCATAGAAGCACGAGAAACATTCTCTCTCATCTTGCAAATCAAAGTCCTTTTCCATCTTTTGTACTCTTAAATTAGTTGGAAGACACTTTATTCTTTCCCGCTCCATCTTCACCCTTGTCTGTTGAAAGTATAATCTTGAAAAAATTACTCGTTTTGTTGATACTAAAGTAAATATTCAATAATGTTAAGTGCATGAACATACAAGCATGTATGCATCTTAACATGAAAGATGAAAGAGTACCTTAATTGCCAAGGTAAGCCCTCCATCCTTCCCACAGACACTCCTCCACCTTAAATTTTCAGGAGTTTCCTTTCCAAGAAGTAACAGTTCCTTAAGGGCACAGATTGCTTCCTGAGCTGCTCGCATCAGGAGCTTGTCATGAGATATAGATGTCTTGCGCCGCTGCTCACTGTAAAGTTCAACTGCATGCTGTCCATGTGCCAACCAATCAACAGGGGCTACATTGACTGCCTCCGCACAGTTGAAGCCACAATTAAAGCCAGAGTGGTATGCTCTAGGAAAGGTAAGAACAAACTCCCCAGAGTGTTGGACCACCCGATATACCGGTACACCCTCAGCTTTTAAAACCGTAGGGGATAGTTGAGTTACCTGTACCCAAAAAAGGAATTACCATGTTAGATAAATTCTCACAAAAATTAGAAGCAAAGTGGGGTCAAAACAAAGGGCCAAAAGCCTTTAGTCCTTGTGGATTCCTAACATAATGAGAGTGACTTGCACAATGAATCAGCTTAATCATTGAGGTAAGCAACGCTTGTAAAACAGAGTCCAGTAAAATGATTTTGGAGCAAGGAAAACAGGTTGGAAGTCATGGTAGAACTGATCATCTTCAAGGTTCATATATAGAACAGCTATCTAATGCCCTTCTCTTCTCATTTCACTTGTCCTCTTTCCTCTTCATTATTCAGACATCTTTGGAACTTGTCCAGCATTTATCAGCAAGTAACCTCTTAAACAACTCAATTATATCTAAATATTAAAAATACTAAATAGTCATCTTCTTACCAGACAATGAAGTAAATCAGGTTGTTCTTCAAACAAATCAGGTAAATGTTTTCTCATTGCATCCTCCAAATTGGAAGCATTGCTTTCAGGTACACCATACCATATCTTTGGATCGCCCCAATGTAAATAGTTTAGCGAATACAAGTGGTGGTCCTCAACATGCTGTTTTGAAAACCAATTGAAAATGGTGAAAGGGGAAGAACAAATCAGTAAACAAATGAAAAGGAAAGGACAATCCAACAGCATAGGAACTAGATGCAGTACAAGCAATTCATGTTAGCTTGAATCTAAAGAATAATCTTGATCAAATTATAGTACTAGGCTGATAATGCTAGAGATACATTAACCTTAAAGAATCAATAACTAAAACAGCAGACCAAGAAAACTTGATGTATGCCTCTGCAATGTTGAAATTGGTTAGACTAAACCTAGCAGAGCCTATTGTATTGATCATTCTATTCTCAAATATCTTTAAAAATAGTAGTCTGGTGACTCACCCAACAAAATGATGAGAAACACATTCCAATATACAGCCATGGAACTAAAACTCCTGAGATATCACATCCTTCAAAACACAGCACAGAACCTGGCAGGCGTGGTAAGTTGTTTAGATTCCAACCAGATACCACATACTGATCTGAATCACCTTTGGTCATCAAGGCTGAAGACTTAGGAAACCCACTTCCAAATGTTGCCGTTTCCAAATCTGCCCCATAGAGTACCTGTGATATGATAGAAGAGAAATGTCATAGAAGTTAAACATGGATATAAATATTAAGACACAGGAGAAACAATCATATCAAGAACCCTATTTTCATACCTTAACCTCATCTGTTGGTTTCTCAACAATCCGCCAGTATTCACCTTCAATATCCTCAACAGAAGGCTCCAATTTCTGGTTTTCAGTCGCACCATCCATGAGATCCTTCATTCCAAAGTAGCACTCTTTGAAATAAGCAGCTTCTTTCTCAAATTCTTCAAGAGTGAAATCAGAACCAGAGTGGAACCCAAATGTCTCATCAGTCTCAGATGCAACATTACTTTCTGAACAGGAATTGGTGCGTCTCCTCTTGGTTCTTCTTGTGATTCCCATCCTAAATTGTCTCTTCCTTTTCCGTTTCCGACTTTTAGATTTCTTTCTCATTGGTTCCCTATTTTGAAGCAATTCAACAAACTGAATTCGTGTAGAAAACTTATTATGTTTCCATGTATCTTTCTCTTTGAGGCAGCAAGGTGGACTCCAACAAGCTGGAGGGACAATCCGACAAATACCATATGGCTCTGCTTTTGCCCGTATCTTTGATATATAATCAAGTGTATGCTCAAATTCCTGAATAAAGGAGCATGATACTTGTTATAAAAAGAAATATAAGATAGTACTATCATCAAATGTATCAGATAACTACCTCAGCAGTTGGATAAAACACAGGAGCATCCTTAATGATAGGCCTACAAGCTTCATCTGGATCCCATCGGGCCTTTGCCTGTACCACATGAATCATATCATAATTGAACAAGCATCAGAAATTAAATGGTTCAAAAAACAACTAAGCAGTTGCATTCTATACCATAAGAATTCCAAGCATTTGGATTTTGAAAAAATCATACGGTCTATTTGTTGATCCAAATAATAAAATAATATGTGGGCAATGTATGTTTCCACATAAATATTTTCCAGTTGTTCATGGTGTGAAAATCAAAGTTCAAGAACAGAAGTTATTACATTAGGTTCTCCAAATACCATTGATGACAAATTTTACATTTGAATTTGATTACGCATCTGAGAACACTGTAGGACAGTAGTAAAAGAAGAGTAGACACACCACACAGCCACAATTGAAAACCAAATCAACGGTCTGTACCTTTTGATTTTGATGACTTCCTGGCCCCTCAGAAGACTTGTCACTTTTTGGGGATTGCTTAAGAGAATGATTCTGAAAAACATTGTTTATTAAATTAAATTAAAATACTAGCCCTATTAAAATTCAAATTCATATTCCTCATCCAGGCACTCAAAACACCAGATCCTAGTATGCAACCCAAGTTAGAGTAATGTATGCAACCCGGAATAGCACAGCGCATCTACTGAAACTAATGAAACATAATCTTGCCAAAACAATCTAAAACAACAATCAAGGCAAGGTAAAAGAACTGTTTATCATAATTGACAATCATAATCCAATTTAGCAAGAAACCAAAAAAAATAAAATAGCAACAATCACATTTAAGATCATATAACAAACTCCATGATCCTTCCATAATCAAATCCCTCAACTCACTGAAACTAAATAATCAATACACATTGCATTCTCAATGATTTGTAACAGAAACATGAATGATCATCAAAAGATCAAAACTTTATGACTAACATTCTGATCAAAGGACAAATACCCAATCTTTTCAACAACCCAGATTAGTACAATGCAGATGATAATTACAATATCCAAAACCAAATTACACTTATCTTACGTAAAAACAATTCAATCAATGAGAAACAGAACACATAAAGATCAAAACATTAAAGCAGATAAATCATGGGGCAGAATCAAACTTACCTCTTCGAGATGAGATTCTGCAGGAGATTTGAGCTGTTCCATTGACTGTTCAAACAAAGAAAAAATCTTGACTCAAAAAGTTAAAATCTTTACCCTGCAATACCAGCAATTTTTTAAACTAACCTAACCAAAATTCAAAACCCAGAAAGAAAAAGTCTATTTCCCTAACAAAAAGAAACCAAACCCTCAATTCCCTTCTGTCTCAATTGTCTAAAAAAGTTTCTTTTCTCATAAAAGTTGCATGAACACAAACAAAAAATAATAATAAACCAAATTCTATACTAAGATTTTATTAAAAGAAACAAATAATGACTCGGTTTTTTTATTTGATTTGATTGGTAGAGAGATAGGTATAATAAATAATAATAATTATAATAATAATGACAAAGCAGGTGAAATCAACATAAAAAATATTTATTGCCTTATTAATAAAAATAAGAACGGCTAAGATCGAAAGAAGTTTAAATGCAGCAAGAAATCAGACTCCTCCCAACCTTACTTTGGCAATCTAATTAATGCAGTTGATACATTTTATTTATTGTAATTAATTAATAAAACAAATTGGGGTTTAATTTTCTTTAAACAAATAATAATAATAATAATAAATAATAGCGAGGTTAGAGTAAGACTAGATGAAGAGAGAGAAAGACCCTAATGGCACGCAATTGGATAGCATTTTTTTATGTAGAGAGAGAAAGTCGTTAAATCATAGAGAGAGAGAGAGAGAGGATAAGTCAATTGCGATACCCGCTAAAACGCACGCGGTTTTAACGACACCAACTAACTCCTTTATACGAGGACTTTGTATATGCTTCCTCTGCACGCATGCAACTTCCTTTTTTTATTTTTTTATTTTTGTGACTGAATGAATAAAATTCTGATTGTTATAATTTTTTTATAAGAGATGCATGTCTTGACTCGAACTTTAGACCTATTCAGATCACAAATTATCTGTCATCACATCACTCTCCTTGAAGACTTATTGGTTTAGTTCGATTTAATTAAAAAACAATTATTATCTCTGGGTGTTTCTTAAAAGAAAATAAATTAATGTAGACTGGTCATTCTATATATAACCTATGATCAGCATCTTGGATTAAAATCTAATCAGGATTCAGTATCTATAATTGATAAATAATTTGTATCATTACGAGACTTGTGCTATTGCTATTTTTCATGCATCGAGCTCATTTTAAAGGGAACTTAATTAAAAATATTAATTTGCATATGTATTTAATACAATGGTTTCATTTTTTTATTAAATTGGTTGTTCGACTGTGTTAAGGAACCATCTCACCTAAAAGTTCAAGCTTGTAAAGTGAGGTCCCAGAATATGATTTATATTATTCTCTAACGCACACCCTCAAGTGAAAGCCATTTGGGTTTGAAACTTGTACAGGCCCACATCACCGGCCCACATCACCTTGTGCTTGGTTTTATTATCAAATAGAATGGGGGTGATGAGATTCGAACTTGTGACCGCTGGGTTAACAAGGCTCTGATACCATGTTAAAGAACCATTTCACCTAAAAACTCAAGCTTGTAAAGTGAGGCCCCAGAATATGATTTATTTTATTCTCTAACAGACTGGTTTACTCGTCCCTCAATTAATCTCACGGTCCTGCATGTAAGTCTCGAATGATTATTATATTTGCAACCACAATACTCTAACCTCTAACCTGAGAACATAAATATAATTTGTCTGCTGTTCATCTTTCTTTTTTTCCTGCTTGCTGGCGTGGCTTCCAGCTTGGATCATTTCCTTACCTTGCTGGTCTGCTGCCATGGCTGCCACAACTGTTGCTGGTTCATGGTCTTAGCATCGTCCAATCATGTTTAAGTGGTTGGAGCTACGGCTTGACTGGATAAATCAGTTGAGAGTAGTTGCTGTGTTAAGGAACAAGCTAGGTCAGTGGCCTAACCATGTGATCCATGACTTGGATGGGGCAACGTTGTTGGGTGAATTATGATTGATTTTTAATCTCTACACGACATGGGGTTTGGATCTCTGTGCTGCGAGCTTCTTATTTTTTATTCTTATTTTTTTAATATTTTATGATTTTATTAAATTGATTTTTCTTTTTAGTTTTCTTTTGTCTTTGAAAAATATTTGTTGTTGTCCCTCTAATTTATTTTGTATTTCAATTTTCATCATCATTCTTTTAATTTATATTTTTTTATTATGGGTTCTTTGTATAATTGATTTTTTTTTAATTTTATTCTTCAATATTTGATTAATTAAGAATTGGACTTCGTGATTCTTTTCCACCAAATATGGTGTTAAATAAGTTAATGTAGTTTAATACCATTTTTTTTACTTATTTTCTTTTTTGATCTCATTCATAATTCAACATTGTTTTTTTTCTAAAAAAATAAACTTTGTGATTTTCTTTGTTTTCTTTTCTATTAAGTTGACTCGATTCTTTTCACGGGGTCTCTTAAAAAAATATTTTTTTAATCTTATCCTTCAAAATTTGATTCGTTTTAAAATTAACCTTTATCATTTTATTTTATTTTCGGCTTTTTTTGGGTTATTTTATTATCATGATCTGGATCATAAGGTTTTAGTTTTGATTCTTTTAAATCCTTTTTGTTTGTTGATTTTTTTTAGTTTTATCATTCTATAATAATCACAAAACCTAATTCATGTCGGTTTTTTATCTTTGTTTTGTTGATTTCATCCTTCTCTATGGATTGAAATACATTTTCTCTTCTGAAAAATAAAAACTTCATATTATTATGAACACTTTTTTTTCATTTGATTAATTTGTTATCATTGCTTATTTTTAGGGTCTGTTTGGGACAGCTATTACTGTAGCTTTTCAAAGTGCTTTTCGTGCCGAAATATATCAAAATGATAATTTTTAAAAATTATTTTTGACATTAACACATCAAAATAATCTAAAAATACCAAAATATATTCATTTAAATTGAAAAAAACAAAAAAAAAATTAAATTTTTTAAAAACAGCGTTTCAAAAGCTGTCTCAAACAGCTTCTTAATCTAGTTAGATCAATGATACTACTACCAATGTTTTTTTAAGCATGTCTGCACCTTAACATTATTTTTTGAGGAAAAATAAAATTACATATCCGACCCTGCCCGTAGCCCGGGTCCACGGATCTTTCCTAGCCTTGGAATCAAGCCATCTTCATGTTCTAAAACTCTCATCTGCTTTGCATAGTTGTTGAAACTTGAAAGCAACTGATAGCATTTCTCAAGGCCATGGCAACGGTTAACTAATCATTTTATCTAAAACTTTAACCATTTAGTTGAGGTCCTATATTAAAAAAAAAAAAAATAGGTTTGAAACTTGCACTGGATGCTTGATTTTTATCGAATAGAATGAAATGGTGAAATTCGAACTCGTGATCACTGGGTCAACAAAGCTCTGATACAATATTAAAAAATCATCTCACTTAAAAATTTAAGCGGTTAGTTGAGGTTCCAGAATATAATTTATATTATTCTGTAACAGTAACAAAAGACGGCTCAAATGCAACTTTCATAATATAATTTATATTATTTTATGACACACTATCTCAAATGAAAGCTCTTTAGGTTTGAAACTTGTACAGTGTGCTTGATTTTTATCAAATAAAATGGGGTAGCGAGATTAGAACTCGTGATCACTGAGTCAACAAAACTCTAATATCATATTAAAGAATCATCTCACTTAAGTTTAAGCGGTTAGTTGAGGTCCCAGAATATAATTTATATTATTCTGTAACAGTAACAAAAGACGGCTCGAAGGCAACTTTCATAATATAATTTATATTATTTTCTGACACACTCTCTTAAGTGAAAACTCTTTAAGTTTGAAACTTGTACAGTGTGCTTGATTTTTATCAAATAAAATGGGGTAGCGAGATTCGAACTCGTGATCGCCGAGTCAATAAAGTTCTGATATCATATTAAAAAATCATCTCATCTAAAAATTTAAACCGTTAGATGAGTTCTAATAATATAATTTATATTAATAAAACGGAACGGATCGAAGGCAACTTTCTTGATTATTTGCGAGAGTAATACAGACAACAGAAATGGTGCAGAGTGAATGGATTCACTCAGTCCTTACTTTATGGGACTACAGTGCTAGCTGCTGACAGATTTTGATTTATTCAGAAGCTTGAAGATAGACATGGCGCTAATAATCAACATGAGAAGAAGGCCAGCAGAGGAAGCAATGATTGCAACACCACCACGATCACAAAAAGTTTCAAATTTGTCGCAAATCTTGTTCCACCTTGCATGAGAATTTCCGTTCTTGCCTACCTCAGCCATGAAAGTTGCAGCACTAGCCCCTCCTGATATCAGAGCCACTGTCGTCTGCAAACATTTGAGCAAAATAAATTCTGGTTAACAAGAGTTTTTTTCATCCATGGTAAGGAATAAAGTTACGAAGCACTTGAGGTCTTCGCCTAGCGGGGGGAGGGACTCGTTCCCTTCCTCTGCACCCGGGTTCGAGTCTCTCTATATATGTCTGTCACCCCACGGTACCTTACTTATTTACTGAGCTTGCAGGGTATTCAATGGATCTAGGAATAAATTATGCTGCATATAAACTGACCCAAACACCCCGTTATTAAAAAAGGGAGTTATGAAAGCGTTACCATATCCAAAATGGCAATCATGGCAAGGCGCAGTCCTTTGTAATCAAGCTTCTGTCCAAAAAGCTCCACCATAATCATCATCAGGTTATGGAAACTAGCCATTCCATTAGCAATAACAAAGAACCTGCACACCACATCTCACACATATAACTAGAAATATCGAAACATTTCCATCCTAAACTCGTAATTCCTATGTTTATGTGCTTACAAAAGTGATTAAAGTTAAGTTAAAGGAAGGAAATGAGATCATTATTAGGCTTACACGAACGCTGGGGTGTGTTGAAACTTTGCAGTGAGGGTGACTTTTATTGGGGTGCTCCCAACAGTGGCAACAACAAGAGTTTTGGTTTCTTTGTTGAGTGCCATCACAAGTGTTGCAGTAGCTGTGGCCAGAAATGCAACCACCCTCACCGTCAAAAGAACCCATTTCTTGGACCTTGGCTGCGAGCTAGAGAATCCAAGCTCGAGTTTTTCTTCATTTTGCAAACCCATGATGAGAAAAGAAAAGAGAAGAGAGAGGCTGGGATACAAAGATGGGTGGTGTAGTGATGATGGCAGGCCAGCACAAGACAGGCACTATATATAGGTTAAGAGAGGAAAATGGATGGCCAAATTCATTTGTTGAGCCTAGTAAGCTACTTTCTTTCTTTCTTTGGTCGTCTAACCATCAAATTTAATGTTCAGATTTTTGGTTTTGGTTTTGGTGGTTGGGAAATTTCAGGTCCCTAGCCCCTTGCAGTGAATACCAGATTCACGTAGGGTAAGACTTCATGATCTTGCTATGCCAATTGCTTGTTTGTGTTGGGATTATAGAGAATTCCTACTCCCGTCAGTCTGTGTTGTTGATCTTGTTTTGTTTCGGTCGAAACAGTCAAAATATTCCGTACTAATTAAAAAAATAAGATAAAATAGCAGAGCTTTTATCTCGTTTAAAATTTCAGTCCATTCTGTTTCGACCAAATAATATTTTTTAAAATAATAAAAATTTTACAACATCAATCATATCTCTTAATTCAACCGTTAGATTGAGATGAAATTTTACATCAATCATAATTATATATATCATATTAAAAATTCAAAGCAATTAGAAAATATAATGACCTTGCAAGATTAATGATGGTATTCTCGTAATACTATACATGTTTATAATTTTGTGCAGAAAAATCATTTTATTGTGTATTTTTTTAGATTAAATTGCATAATTCTAAATAATTTTATTTTTGGATTTGAACTAAAAAAGATGAATTAATATATTTAATTATGTATATATATAAGCAGTACAACCCCGAAACGGAACGTCAAAACACTTCAAAACCAAAACATTTTGTTCCAATTAAAAAAATAAAACACCAATCAAAACAGAATTGACATCCTTGCCTCCCAACAAATCTCATTGACATGAGAGAAAACCAGAGAAACAAAAATGGCTTTAACTGCTAAAAAAGTGGAGAGCTTGGTTGGTTTCAAGACTCAGAAGAAATTTATAATTGAAGAGAAGAGAATGGTATTATTTGATATATGTTTTACATTCGACTTATATAAAACTTTCACAACAAAACACTTTTAAAAAATAGAAAAAAATAAATTAGAAAAAATATTTGATCCTCTTTTGATTAGATTATTAAAATAATTAGAAAATTATCAAGAAAATTTAAAAATCAAACCAATAAAATCATAAGTTAATCCATCAAATCATCTCAATCAATTTAGATTTCATCTAAATTTATCCGATCAACTTTTAAAATGAAAAAAAAAAAAAAAAAACCTGAACCAAATAAAGCTACTAAGAATGAAGAGGTCACCAAGTGAACCCTACAAGGCAGGTTTGGGGCTATATGTCATGTAGAATCTCCAACTTGGATTTATACTGTCATGTGGCAAGAAAAGCAATCCCTACAGGCCAGGCTTATTTCTTTTCTCCTCCCCTTTCTTTTAGCATAAGCTGTCAAAAAATGCCATGGCATCATTTCATCATATGCACCTCCCATTTCGTTTTTGAAAGGAAATACAGCCCTTCTCTATATAAATGACTAAATTCCCAAAAATGAAGCCATTTCCTTGGAGAAAAACAAACCATAATGCAGATACAACTTATTTGAAAAGATCAAAACATGATTTGTATGATAGAACACTCGGTTGTAAAGAGTTTATCTTCAAGAATCTAGGGTTCCGGAAGTACCATAGAAGCACATTCCCTGCATGAAGTATATGATAGTTCACTTTGAAAGATACAGGTACATTCACTCAACCAGATATTAATACAAACCTAGCGATGTTTTGGTTCGGAAATCAGAGAGACAGAAACAATGCTCTCTGAGCTTCATATCCTCAAAATGTACACATCCACACTGCAAATTTAACCAACAGCTCGTGCATTCAAAATGGTTTTGAACAAATGTTGCTCGTAGCTATTTTAGACAAAATATACAAAACGAATTTTTCATATCCTTCTTCACAAAGATAGTATGAATCTGGGCCATTTCCTATTACAAGTATAGCAAGATCTCAAAATCTCACCGGGTTATTTTTTTTCTGTAGTGACACCAACAACAACATTGCTGACCTGCAATGGATAGAAATCTTATCAGCACATACTCTAATCCAAAGGAATGTATGGAAAACAAAGAATGGGAAAAATAAATCAGATTTAAAAAAAAAAAAAAAGTTGAAAAGTAATCAAGTTGAGTTATACCAATTTGCCGCTTTCATCAACAGACATAGGGTTTTCCACGACAACCGTTTGAGTCTAAGAATGAAGCATTGAAAACAGGTAAGAAAAGGGAAATAACAGATTTAATAAGCATTAGTTACAAAATAACAAAGATTTGCGGCATTTTCCACCAGGAAAGAAAAGTCCAGTTACTTACTGTTGAAGTAGAAGGCATTGTTCCACCTATACCACTAGGTCTATTTGATGGAAGTGGAACTCTAACATTAGCCATCTGCAAGACACATGATACAGCACAAGGGAGTGAAAAGAACAATCATTGCTCACTAAAGACCTCACAATGACCAAATGAGGAAAAGGTGCGGTGTTTGATGATGCAATAAAAGAAATCATTCAGTCACCAAAAACAGAGATGTATATCCAAAGCTATGGTGTCTGTTCATAGTGACAGGGATGCACTAGCCGTATTAGACAGCACTTCTCACTGCAAGTTAATCATCTGGTTCATGAAAATACATTCCAAGTCTATTTAACTTCACACACACAGGAGAACATTGAATTTCCTGAAAGCCAGCTGACAGATCAAAATGATTTTAAATTTGTAATAATCTTAATTTACAGATGAACTAATCCATGTCATGGAATAGAAAAACATTTGGCTCTTTTGGACTATTCCAATTGACTACAGAGGTAACTAGCAAGTACAAAGAGCTAACATCCATTCAGAAGAAAAGGTCAATTTTGTTAAACAACAAGCACATTTACTAAAAAAAATGTCAAGATTATCTCTGCAACGCATTACAAAGCGAACCACAGCAGCAAATACTTAGAACTATCAAAGATCAAGGAAGAAGTTAAAGACTATCATAGTAAATAGAACTGTCAAAAAGAGGAGCTATAAATCAATTATATTGGCATGTGGAAAGCCAATTTGCAACTTATTATGTGTCCTCAACAAAGAAACTAAAAAATTCTGAGTTCATACGCATATATACCTTCAGGCCTTAACCTTGTCATGAGAGTTGGTAATTTTGCAATAACTACCAAGAAATGAATAGCAGGATGCATATAAGGGCGGGAAGAAATTTGTAAAATCAATGATGATAAAGATGGTCCTTAAAAAGGGAGACAATAATCATGTTAGACAAGCTCCAAATGACTACAAAATATTATCCACTTTCCATCCCTTTATGCTGTTTAGGTCAACCACAGAATTCAATTATTTCAACCATACAGAACAGATCATCATATGCATCCAGAGATAGGAAGACATGAAGAACTTCATGTAATTTGTAGGCAGCAGAATATTAGATAAACTATTGTTCACAAGAAAGCATGTGCCCAGACATTAACAGGAGACAATCTTGATCCAATGCACGAATGCAAACACAGAACTCCCTTGTTTGAGTTTTCAGAAATAGGTGTGATTTTTCAAGAAAGATTACTGCTTTAAGTACTGAAGTTCATATCAGGAGATGTAAATTAATTTAAATAATAGAAGCTCAAAACTTGAAGCAAAACTGATGATAATTTCAATCTTTGGCAGCCACAGCAAATTTTACAAGGTAAATACTGGTGCCTCAATAATGTTATAGTACTTACATTAACGTTAGTAACATAGTGACAGACTGCACACTTGACAGATGGAGCTCCATTCGGATACATAAGTGTAGTCTGACAGTTTCCACAATTGACATGAGCAACCTGGTTAGGTCCTTCTCACACAGCCACAAAAACATAGAGAAAGCAAATCAGTACACCACCAGACAAAAGAGAAAGATAGAGGAAACTTGGCACAATTGATAAATGCCATTTAGAATGAAATGATATACAGTAAACAGATGAAACCAATAAAAGCAATGTTCCCTGAGCCCATTTTAATAAAACTTTAGGGAACAACTTCCAGTTTCATTGACAGTAGGTAAATTGGTGGAAACTGGGTATCAAAATAAATACATTTCACCACTCTCAGAAACCATAAGTGCACCAGCTACTAATCCTTTCAAACTTTAAAAATTCAATAGCAATTACCTGATAAAAAAAGAACCTAGAAAATAGTGCAAAAAACTACTAAAAGAAAGCAGGTGCTAAAAATACCTACTGCATACATAATAAGCAATAAAATGAGATAGAAGTTCTAGAAACGAATTCTCATCTCAATAAGAAGATAACACTCTCCCCTCCCCGCTACAATCTATAATTAATTAGAATCATTGGTGCCCTGCTGATAGTTCTATATACTTCAGTGCCCCCCCCCCCCCCCCCCCCCCCCCCCTTGAGTATCTGAAATGTTTTGATAAGGCACAGAAAGTCCATGGAAGAAAAGAGTAATCTAATCTTCTTGGGAGGCAAATTATCAACCTAATCCTTTATACTATAAAAAGAAAAACAGCACAAGACTTTTTCTGTTGTTATGGTGCGAATTAGATGAGTTAAGCTTGCAAATCCAAATTTATCAAATGGTATGAGATAATATTACAACACTTATATTATACCTGGTGCAAAGTTCACTATGTGGCAGCAGGAGCATCTCACAGTTGTTGCCCCGCGTGCATACATTAGCAATGTCCTGCAACCTCGACATATGAGTTGAGCAAAGTCCATCCCTGCAAGTTGGACCCAAATATCCTATTACCATATATTTTAATCATATCCAAGCTAAATCGAAGTTCCTGCCACATATTGAATTCTTTTTCTTTACTTTTTTCTAATGAAGTCAAAAGAGAACGAAACGGAACTGGGCATTTTTATATCCTCATAAGAAAGAGTGGAGGTTCCACAGCCATTTCAACTTCAACATCTGGAATGTGGACATTTTGAGGGATTGGTTGTTTTTCATAACTAACACTACAAATATAGGTAGGAAGGCTGTCTATTCATATCAAGAACCAGGGAAGAAGGCTATAATGATTTAATTGCCAAAGCTTTTTGAACTGCAATCTAACGTATATGTCAGATACAAATGCATATTCTCATTAGAAGTCTAAAAATAAGCTAGTCCCTTCATTTTCAGAAAAGCTCAGAATTGGCACTCGGTATAAGCAATGGAAGCCAGAGAACGAGCATGAGACTTCAACACTCTTTGGGTAACAGCAGGACTATGAACTATGCTAGAAGCCATTCCTGTTTTCAAATCCATGGCTAATCTTAGATGACAATGACATCCAGTATAATACAAAAAGTAACTCTCTTTTAACAGTAAAAACACAAGTTCTAATAGCATTTTTCATCCACTTCTAAACTTCAATTCCACAATACAGAAAATTTCGACTTTATCCACAAAATTGAAGTAAGCTCTATACAAAGCAACATCGTCGATGAAATTCTAACCTCCAAAGCTAATCATCTGGATTCATCTAAAACAACCCAAGTCAACTAATTCATCTAAAACCCACAGCCTCCATTTTTCCCACCAACAATTCTTCGAGCAATTATCTCCTAGAACACACTAAAACAAAAGGCAGAAGAAAATGGCAATTTTTTTAACTTGGCAGTACCAATTAGAAAGAAGAACAAAAACCTAAATCTTCTAAGCTACCAACATCCATCGCGCCTATCATGAACATTAAAAAAAGCGAAAGCCATTCACATAAAAACATAAACATTAAAGGATTCAACAACAAAACAAAGAGAGAGGGAACTGAATTATATACCAGGAGTGGGAGTAGAGGTAACGGTACTACATAAAGCACAACAAACATTAGAAGCTCCACTTGGATATAACAATAAACTTCTACACCCTCTACACACCACCTGGCTCTGCATCTCTCTCCCTCTCCCTCTTTCTCTCTGCAGAAAAACTTCAAAAATCCAGGTCAGAAACATTAAAAAGAACCAAACTTTAACATCGAAACATGATAATTAACAGCAAAAAATTCAAGGGCATACATGAATTTAACGTCAAAACAAGAATATCGATCAAAACTGGCAGGAAAAAAAACCTGAATTGCTTTAAAAAAAGATAGGTTCGATTACTAAGGGGGATAAAAAGATGGGTTTTTGATATTGATGAAATCGAGGGCTTAGAGCGATAAAATTGAATGTATTATGATTTCATTTTCTGATTCGGGTTAGAAAAAGGAAGGAAACGGAGGCCCTTTTCGTAATTTCCTTGAGAAATGAGGTGGAAGATTTTGGGGTGTCCAAGTTTATAAAAATAGAACCTGTCAACGGTACGAGTAGAAGCTTCCTTTAATTTCTTGTCTTAAAGTTTTTTAAGCTTAGAAATTTATTATTTTTTTATGCTTTTTTTAAGCCGGACACAATTTGATCCATGTTACATAATAAATTTTATTTTTATAATTTAAAATCCAAAATAATAACAATAAATTTCAAATGCCATATAGGTTTTGCGAATTTATGAAATTATTAGATGAGATGTTATATTTATATATATAAAAAAAATGATTGAGATTAATATCTTGTATTAAATTGGTAAAATGGTGAAAGTGTTTATATTTAAAAAAAAAATCTATGTAGAAAAATTATTTTAAAAAAATACTGAAAGTATAGTGTGTGGCGAACGGTTCCTTAAGAATTTATATCAGACTATAGGATATGATTTATTGCGGGTAATATCAATTTTAATATAAAAATAATATTCTAGCACTATTAATGTTTTTTAGTAGAAAAAATCTAAAATTATCCAAAAATAAACTTGAAAATTGATAAAAATATAATTTGACTGAAAAAATTATAACAACATATTGAATTGATTCAAGTCAACCCAAGTTAACTTATCAAATTTGTATCATGTGTCATGAGATCATGATAACTCTATAGAAAGTATATCATATCAAGTCATTAATTTATAATCAATCTAATATTAAAGGATGAAATTGAAAAAAAAATCAATTAAAAAAATATGAGTTAACTCGAGTTAACCAACCAAACTTGTAAACCGAGTCATTAGATCATGATAAACTCATACAAAAAAACTAAAATAATTTATGATGTATAATTCTTAATAAACTCAATATTGAATAATAAAATCAAAAAATATATAATTAAAAAAAAGACCTATATCAACCGGATTAGTTCATCAAATCTGCAATTCAAGTTATGGAATCAAAATAACTTCATAAAAAATAAATTAAAATAAATAATAAAATATAATCTTCAGTCAATTAAATATTAAAAGATAAAACTAGAAAAAAAATTAATTAAAAAAACTCAAGTTAATTAAATTAATTCATCAAATTCATGATTTAAATTATAATACTAGAATAATATAATAAAAAATTATGAAATTCAATATTCAATAATTCTCATATTAAAAAAAAAAACTAATATAAACTAAGAAAAAAATGAATTCCCCTCCGGTTACAACAGCAATACGCGGGCTTAGATAACAAAGCTGGCAATTGTTGACAAAGATTCGTAGTGGTAAGCTTGGATAAGTGTATATAGAATATATTAAATTATTCTATATAATTATGTATAGATTAAAAGGATATAATCAAATTAATTTGACAATAATTGTATGCCCAGTTAAAATATAATTTGACTCAAAATAAATATTTTCAAAAATATTTATTATAAATATTGAGATAATAACATATTAAATTGATTTGGATTAACTTGTCAATTCACATGGCAAGTCATGAGATTGTGATAGCCCTATAAAAAAACAAATAAAAACAAATTATAAAGCTTAATTTCTAAAAAAGCAAATCCAATAGAAAACAAACTAGATCAAATTGAGTTAACTCCTAAAGCTCATGATTGAGTCATGAGAATGAGATAAAAACATAAAAAAAAATTAAAAAAAATATGAAATTCAATCTCTAATAAATCTTATGTTAAATATTAAAATTGAAATTCTAAAGAAAAATATTATTCTAATTAAATAATTATTTGTTTTACTATGGTAAAAAACTTGAGATCCATCAACAAGCAATCATATACTTGTATTGTATGTGAGTTAAGATACACAATTTTGACCCAATTCTAGTATATAAAATGATTTAATTTCTTACTATCATTTTTTTTAAAAGAATTTATCAGAAGCCTTTAAAATTAAGAGAGAGAGATGAAAGACTTTCAAGTTAAGAAAATGAACATAGTATTTTATATTCCATGAGTCTAAATCAAAGAATTTACAAAAGTCCAACTTATTACCTTCTAGAATTCTACCCAAATGAAGATCCAAGTTGAGCTGATCATGATTCAAAGCAAAGAATTTTCGACAGTTTGAGGTCTACAAAAATCTCCTGATCCCACTATTCTTGCAATACATATAATTTCGGTGGAGTTTGGCACTGCGTTTCAAAAATATTTTTGAAAAAAATGAGTTTTTTTATTTTTGTTTTTTACTTTAAATTAATTTCTTCGATGTTTTTAGATTATTTCCATGTGCTGATCTCAAAAATAATTTTAAAAAAAATAAAATAAAAATCATTTTGATATGTTTCTGAACGAAAAACACCTTAAAAAACAACTTCAATCACTCTCTAACGGCCTCAACATCATGATAAGAACAGAGGTAGACCTCGGCATCAAAACAAGTTGCTTGGAGAATGGACCATTTGGAGTTATATTCTATGCAAAAATCAAGAATGGATTCTTGGTTCATGGATCAATCAAGAATTGAGATTAGATTCTCGTTAGAATATACCTAAACCAAGTTGCAATTCCTAGGCCAATTGTATTCCATTCCACGACATGAATTTGCTTTGCGCATGAAGTTACTACGGCTTCCAGCTTGCAATTTACTCATAAAATATGCTGATGAAAAGAGCACTATCAATGCCCATCCACCCTGTGTTTATCATACTGCATGCTTGCCTTGAAAAAGATGTGTACACCTTTTTGTTTTTGTATTTAATAAAAACCTGATTTTTTTTAATTTCAAAATAGTTTTTTTAATATATTTTTAGATTATTTTAATATCACAAATAAATTAAAAAACATTTTAATTTGTCTACTATCACAGTATCAAACAAACTCATACTAGATGGCTAATGTTAACGAGGATTGCAACATAAAAAGGTGCTACTGCAGTGCCTGTGTCTAGAAAGAGTTCTGACTTTAGAAATTACAAACATACTAGGAAAATCAAATCTTATTTGAAAATCTTTGCTGCCCCCTCAAGCTTTTTCATATAGATCTAGGAAATTCTCTAAACAATCTATTATCACAAGACTTCTCTGAACTTCGATTAACCTGAAACTTTACTCCCGTATAGAAATACCTAGAAAATTTTACATCAAAATTCAAATTTGACTTGCAATTATCATATTTGCTTAGGAACAAGGTTGCTTTTCATTTGGGAACGCAAGCTGCCCTACGGGCCTGTTTAGGAGTGTGATTGCGGTAGCTTTTCAAAATACTTATCATGCCGAAATACATCAAAATAATGTTTTTTTATTTTTTAAAAATTATTTTTGAAATCAGCACATCAAAATGATCTAAAAACACCAAAACATATTCATTTAAAATAAAAATAAAAAAATTTCAAATTTCAGCCAAAAACCGGTGGAATCGCAATGTCAAACGGGCACATAAACTCGTTCCCTAATAGAGCCTAGGTAGCTTTGATGATCATTCCATGTTGCACCGATGCTCAAAATCTTGTTCTTCCCTTCTATGTAGCCTCCTGTCTTTAGGGCAAGCTGAAAGATGATCAAAAGGGTTTTTTTTTGCCTCCAGAACAGGAGGCTACGGAGGCAAGTTTAGGTGTTTTGAACATTTTAGACCTCCCATAACCCAAATGAAAAGACATCCTAGCCCCAAAAGGGTAGAGTAAAGGAAAGAGAACAAATGGAAAATCAGAATATCTTTCAATATACACTACCTTTTCTCCTTTTCATATAATAAGCCTAGTATGCTGGTATTTCTCATAAGTAGAATATGTATAACATAGACAATGCTGCTAATAATATAATTGGCATTTGACTGTTTTTGTAAGAATTTACACCATTAAGATTCTGCTCCATGCAAGTGTTACCGCCTCAAGTTTTCCGGATCAAATGCGTCGAAGAGAGGCCAATCTTTTCTCAAGATCCTCGACATTGGTAGAATCACGACTGCAAACAAATTCAAATAATAGAGTTTTTTAGTACAAGTAAAGACTTCGTGTCACAGAAAAAACTTAAGCTTTGCAGAATTTGCGCTCAGATGCTGACTCAAAGTATTGTCTGTAGAGTATTGTTCCAAAGTAAACTCTCTGGGCTCTTGTTATTTTGATGGGAAATATTAATGGAGAATTTTCTTATCATCACAGTTCTCTCACACACTCGTTCAGAACCCCATTTGAATAAAGTTCAATACAACAAATTTCTGGATTCAGTGTAGACAAATCCTGATATATTCCTCTATCTCAGATACTTGCCCTATTAAATAGTGGTAATGTTCCATGATAAAATCTAAACTGGTCCCACATCCCCAACAAATTGCGCCTATGATTCACACTCCACCATCACCACCAACACTACTACCATCCCAGTACGCCATGATCTAAATCCCAGTGGCACTTCCATACCTGCTGCACTTTGCAGGTATATATTATATATTATATCCAAGTCTAGCAAAATAGCAAAACTAGCTCTTTTTATCTTGTTTGCAGAATACCGAGAGGTGTGGTCCTAGTCTTGTAGCAAACATGAAAAGATTTTTCTTCCCCTTTGTTCACATGTTCAGTCTCTTTTAACTAAACAGAAAAAAAAGTTGAGCATAGATTTTGTACTTGGGGATAGATTTTGTGAGCCAAGGGATATCACCAACTTGAAAGTTTCACTCTCGAAGCAATGCCATAAATTAAATTTGCTCGAGCCATTTTTTCATTCAACATAGATTAAATAATGGACATTACTTCAAGTGCTACGTCATACCTTGTAACAGCATTAGGAGGAGCATTCTTTGATGCAATCCGACCTTTTGGAGCTGAAGATAACTGTTAAAAACAAGGATTAGAATCATACATATGATTAGACATCCCAGAAATTAGGAAAGCATGACAACCAAAGATTACATGAGAACTAATCTCAACAAAACAAACCTGAGATGCAATGTCCACACCAATCTCATCAAGCACCTGCAAATTATGTATTTAAATTAGAGATGGACCAGGCCTTTAAAACAAAACTAAAACAAAATAAATTGATGATGTTGATGTTTCACCTGGTTAGTGAGCTCCTCTGTTTCCTCTTCAGCCTCGTCTTTGTCTAAAGTCTCATCTATAGCCTCTGACATCATCTCAATCTGCAAAATGTTTAATAAGATATTAGATACTCCCAGTACCACTCTATACAACAAAATGAGTCATAGAGAAAAGTTCAATCTATCAAATGATTCAAATCCATTTGACAGATGATAGGGGGCATCTGGCACATTGTCACTCTGATTAGTAAAAACAAAACGGTTTTATCTAAGAATAATCATTTGATTGCTAGAAGAAATATGGGAACTCCACTTATACACAGGAATTTATAGGAAAAAAATGAAATGTTGTAGTAAGAAAACATAGGATCACCGTCATATCCATTTGAGCTGACTGCTTCTGGAACTCTTTGATCACTTTAGCTTGTTTTGCTGGAGCCATTTGCTGTCAAAAAAAACAAGGCATTAATAAACTTCAGTCGACTGTAAAGAATACTTAAACATATTTCAGGAGATTAGCCTCCAAAATGAGCACTACAAGCTCAATGGATTATGTGAGAGCTTCAATGAACACGCTGTAATCTAAGCTACCAGCTCTGATGTGCACCTTTCAACTGCAAAGCAGCACCAGGACACAACATTAGGTAATCCAATACTCTCATCTTTTATTTTATGCTATTTTTGACAACTCTTTCTGTCAACACTGTACAAGCCAATTGACATGTGCACCATTGAAAATGTTACAGTATTATCCACTACAATAGAGTTTAAATGGCCTGTGCTTATAACGCCTCTCTGTCAATGAAGTAGAAGAAAATAGACCATAACTTGCATCAAAATGTCTCCTATGTCATCTCTAACAAACCAAAGTCAACGCTTAAGTGCATTGAAGGGTGTGTCATTGCTGAACATGATACTATATCAAGCACTACATAGAGTATGAATGACTTCCAGTTTGAAGCGTCTCTGCCAATAAGACATAGGTTTATGGAATTATGGTTTTCTATGAATATCTCTCTCGTAAATGGGTTTAGTAATAAAAAAATTATAATATGGTTGCATCAGTATTAATACCTTGTTCATAGCCACCATTGCCTTAGTTGCACCTTTCATTCCAGTGGAAATTGAAGTGCTTGCATACAGCGCCTGTGAACATAAAATAAAGAGCAAGGCATCAACATCAGACAACAAGGACAACCTGCAGATCCTTCAACTAACTAGATTTTGCAGACACAAAGTTACCTGTGTATGAGTAGCAACACCTCTGATTTGGGCACGACTCCCCTGCAAATTTGTTATTTGTTGCCGAAGTCGAACAAGTTGCCGGGCTAAGATTTTAGTAGCAGCCTAAGTATTGAGCAAGGACTTGCATTATCAAGAAGCTATTCAAGTAGAGATCATCAACAACTCCAAGCTATGACTTCGAACAAACCAAATTACCTTTGCATGGATTGCATGCACACACTTATGCAGCGACTACAGATTACTCAAATTTCTTGAACAATTTTCACTGAACGGTCTGGTCTAGGCACAAACCATCTCATTCCCTAAACTCTAAAATAATTTTATCTCATTTCATCTCAATGGTGCATCTGCAACTTCTTAAAGTGGGCAATTTTTCCATGATGTCAAATAACGCTTCATAACAAATCGTAAAGGCACAAGATTGATAACAACTAATCATAATAGGTCATCTTTATATTTATTTATTTATTGAAATAAATCATCTTTATATTTGTTCCCATCCATGACCCATTTAACCACTGCACCGAAGAATAGACTTGCCTCATTTCCAGTTTTTGCTGTTTGCTTTATCTCTGCCACCAATTTCTTCTCCTGAAAATGCATTGCAAAGTTCAATTTAGAAAAAAATAATAATAGAAAAAAAACCTAGCAGTAAATTCCATCCAAAACCATTGCAAAAAAAAGCAAAATCAACTTACCTCCAGTTGAAGTGATGCAATTTCACGTTCAATACCTAGAAATCAAAGATAAACAAAAACCCATAATAGGTTTGCCACTATTTAACACAGAAAGTTTCCAACTATACTGTTAAACCAATTGAACCAGGTAACAATTGATCAAAATTTTGATCCTTCAAGGACAAATACCTCTAGTAGCAACCACCATTTCTCTCTTGCTAGTCCTGAGAGCCTCTGTTGAATTCAAACAATCCTTCATTAATTTCACGCAAACTAAGCTTTAAAACTAGCAAATCAAAATGATCAAACCCTGATCCTCCACTCCAAAACTCAAACCAAACAACAGAATCGTTAACATTTTCATAGCAACACAATCCCAGATAAGCAAAAAAAACCCTCTACTCCACCAAAACTGAAAAGGTTCAAAAATTTACAGCACAATCGTCAATTTTAAACAAAACCCACTTTAAATATATTCTTTACAAAAAAAAATAATACCTTTAGGAGAAGTTTTTTTCTTGAAGATGTTCATTGTTGCAAACAGTGAACCTTGAACACTTTGGGAAAAAAAACCCTGTTCTCTTCTAAGGAGAAGACGAGAAACCCTAGTGCGGTTCTAGATTTCTTCTATTTAAGGAAAATGTGTGTTACTGTAAGCAAGAAAGTGGAAAATGTGATTAAAGGAGAGGCGGCTGCTGCTTTGGGGAGCGTGCTGTTTTTTTTGTTTTTTTTTCAGATCTTCATCCAAAGGTACTGGTCTGTCTAACTAGCCGTTGCAGCTCTCTTCACTTCCTATAATGCCCTTTGTGTGTTTTTCATTTAACTTATATATATTTGATTTCCTTTTTATAGCACTTCATTTATTTAAAATAGATTTTTGCATGAGATTTATAGTTATTTAACTTGGTTTAAATCATTTAGCTAATTTGAAAACCTTGTGAATTTAGAATTTGATTTATCGAATAAGATATTAATATAGTAAAATACGATTGACACAATTATTTTTTAATGATAAAATTTTATTCTTTTTATACCGGTGTGTCCGGGCCAGCTTACGTGCACCACAACTGATTACAGGGCTCACTGAACATCCTGCAAGTTCAATGAGCATGTAAGGCACCGCAAGGATGACAAACGTGTCTGACAAGACGAATCTAGGATGATAGGAAGGGAGAAACCCTTATTGACCACCAGGCCAAGACCATGCTGGCATTTTTTAATGATATAATTGATATAGTTAAATTTGATTGTTTTAATAAAATAATTAATCTGAGTTCACCTTTGGTGATTCAATTTATGTACAATTAAAAATAAAATAAAACTCACTTAATTATCATAAATATGATATTAATACTTTCTATAGAAAAAATAAAATAAATAAATAAATAAATTATTTGAGTTTATAGTCAAGATAGACTTATACAGCTAGCTTGAAAGTATTCGATGGGCCAATTATTCAAGCTTGCCCTTGAAAGATCATGGCATTGTCAAGGCCAATGATGTCAACTTCCTTAAAGAAATCTCAGATTACTTTGGTGTTATTGTGGTAATTATGGTACTTATTTTTTTAAAATAATTTTTATTTAAAAATATATTAAATAATTTTTTTATTATTTTTTAAAAATTATTTTTGTATTAAAATAACCTAAAAATATCAAAAATTAAATTAAAATATAAAAAAATATTCTTAAGACAGACTCATAATCGATATTTTTAATTTTTAATTTTTAATTTCAGAAAACCATTAAGTAATAATTCGTTTTACATATTTTAATCAAAACCAAATTGTTTCGTAATTTGCTGGGCGCTTAGAGGTCCTAATGAATGCTTAGGGGTCTTCAAGTGGTTGTGAGACCATGATTTTTTTAAAAAAAATATTTTTTCTATTTAAAATATATATTAAAATATTTTTTATTTTTTAAAATTTTATTTTTAATATCAACATATCAAAATAATTTAAAAATACTAAAAAATATTAATTTGAAGAAAAAAAATATATTAAAAAAAATAATTTTAAAACATAAAACAAACAAACTGTTCATAACTTCATAACTTCGAATTTATATATCCTAACTAAGTGTTAATTCAATATGGGTAACATGGCAATAGTGTATAGATGTTAGAATAAATCATCAATCAAAAGTGAAATGTTTTACAAAAAAAAAAATTGAAATTAAAAAATTATAATTATAATTGGATTACAATATCAAATATCATCAAAGAATCATTAAAAGTCCCAATTAACTTATAATTTTTTAAAGGTTTTTTCTCAATGTTTTGCGATTCCTGAAAAGAATTTAATGAGTGTTTCTTATTTTTCAAAGAAATATAATTTAATAAAAACATTTAGATAAACACTTAATTGGTGCTGAAAAGACAAGTGGTAATTTTTTTTTGTCATGAGAACCTATAAATAAAACAAATCATAGCAACTCATCATAATCCATAATTGGGTTTTTCATATATTTTGTTTATAATAATAAATTATTCATTAAATTCAAGAATTTGATCTAGCTGGTGAAGAGATATGTTACATTGTCTCTAAAAAACATGATATAATGATAAATAGTTTAAAATTTGTATAGCAGATCTCGAGTTTGAGTTAGAGCATGTATTTTTTATAAGAGTTTGAGACATCCAGATTTTACTCAGTCATCTAGACCTATAAAATATATTTTTTAAATAATAAAATTTCCTCAAATAAAAAAAAAATGTTCCATTTCTTAGTTTTCTACCTTCAAACTATGGACCCGACGTTAATAAACTTTTATAATCGTTTAGAAAAACAAAATTACTCTGTAAATTAATATAAAAACACTGAAAACAACAAGAACAAGTAATCCAAGTATTGATTTTATTAAATTTGATTTAAGAACACTTCACTTCGTAGATTCGTAGACAGATGGGAACAGGTTAAGGTTTATTGTCTCTTCTATCACTGTGGTTTTCAAGGGTCTCGATCAACCTATTTACGCAATAAACCCACGCATGAAAATTCCTTGTCGTGAAAAATATTAAATATCCAAGCTGGGGAGATGCGTGGCTTCGAGGGAACCGTTGGCTTTGTTGTAGAGGCATCTGAGACAGGGAATATGCTGTGACTATTTTCGATTTGATTTTTATCCATAAAAATAATTAAATAAAAAAAACTAAAATCAATTTAAACCAATCGGTTTTAGTTTGTTTTCTTAAAAGAAAAAACCAAAAAATAGTTTTGGTTTTTTTATTTATTTTTACTTTGACCAAGTTTTTTTTATTTCATCAAAATGGAGTAGAATAAAAAAATATGAACCGAACCAGAAAAATAAAAAAATTACAGTATACTTTTTTTAATTTGAACTGGTTCGGTTCGGTTTTAACCTTAAAAAACCAGAACTAAACAAGACTAAAAATTTTATTAAAAAAATTAATTATTTTTTTAATAATTTAGTTTTTTCAATTAATTTTTTTTTTTAATTTGAACTAGTTCGATTTGGTTTTGATTTATTGGTTTTAACCTTAAAAGACCAAAACTAAACCAGACTGAAAGTTTTCTTAAAAAATCTAATTGTTTTTTTTAATAATTTAGTTTTTTCAATTAATTTTTTTAATTAATACTAGTTTAGTTCGGTTTTGATTTATCGGTTTTAATCTTAAAAAATCAAAATTAAGCCAGATTGAGAGTTTTTTTTTTAAAATCTAACTGGTATTTTTTAATAATTTAGTTTTTTCAAAAAAAATCTCAATTTAATTATATTTTTGATTTTTTTACTCATCTTAGTCAAATCATTTGGGCCCAGATTGAAGTTTGCCCTTACAAGTTCATGGCATTGTCAAAGGTGAGTGATGTGAAGTTCCCAGAAGAAGTCTGCAATTATTTTTGCTGTCATCATGGCGATGACGCCATGAAGCTTGAGAATTGATGCTCTGCCGTATCAGCAAATGCTCACTTGCAATGTCAGCAAGACCAATCATGGTGTGGATCAAATTTGTCAATTTTGTTATGTTCTGACCGGAACGTTTCGTGCTGTTAAAAAATTCGAGATGAAACGGTATTGTTTTTGTCTCGGTTTTCATTCTGGCCTGTTCTGAAAATTCCGGCTAGAACGTCTCGGTACCGTTTCGGCCTTAAAATCCTCTTTATTTTGATTAACTTGTGATTTTTTTTTAATTTTGAGATTATGTTTGTTTGACTGTGTTTATATTGTATAATTTAAAGTTAATTTATCTTGAATTTTAATTATGCTTATTAAATTAATATTTTAATTTATATATATATATATAATTAATTATATATGAATAGTACAACCCCGAAATGGCACGCCGAAACGCTCCGAAACCGAAACGTTCCGTTCCAATAGAAAAACCAGAACGGCAACCAGAACGGTATTGACAACCTTGATTTGGATAATTATGGGATCAGGTTACTATGCTCCAGGGCTTTTTTTTTTTAAAAAAGTTTTTTTTTTAAATATGTGTAAGTCATATGTTATGTCAACCTCACATGTAAAAAAATATCATGTTTATTTATATTTCATCGGTTTTAATTTGAATTATTTTTTAAAATGATTTTTATTTAAAAATATATTAAATTTTTTTTAAAAAAAAATTATTTTTGATATCAATACATGAAAATAATATAAAAACATTAAAAAAAAATTAGTTTAAAATAAAAACTAAAAAGATATTTTTTTAATTTTTTAAAAGTATTTTTTAAATACTTTATCAAACAAAGTATTAAAATGAAAGATGAGCATACACTTTATATAGTTTATACATGTAATTTTTTATTGATATTTAAAATTAAATTCATGAAAAATACGATTTTAAAGTTATAATATCTTGAATTTAAGTAGGGTTCTTATTTATTTGAATCTAGACATCACGATGGTTAAATGTCTCTTTTCATAATATTTATTTTATATATTTTTTTATTTATTCAAAGTCATTTCCTTACATCTTTATGCTTATAATAACCTCGCAAAGATCATGATTTTTTCAACAAGTGAAATTAAGATAATTCTCTCAATTAAATTCTCACTATTTCTATATATATATATATATAAAAAATGAAGTTCCTGGCAGAAATTACTCGTTCCCCTTCACTCCTAGACGAATGAGACTTGACTTGGTTCAACCTTTTGTCATTATTTATTTTATTAAATAGTTCTCCAATTTGAAAACAATAATAAAAATAAATCTGAATAAAACTTTACGTGTCTGGTACGGGAATGAAATTTATTATACCTATAAAACAACTTGACTTTATATTAGGTTTAGTGATTACTTGCGAGTTCGATTGATGTTGTTTTTAAAAATGTATTTCGTTTAAAAATGTATTAAAATTTTATTTTTATTTTTAAAAAATTATTTTTAATATTAACACATGAAAATAATCTAAAAATGTCAAAAAAAAAATAAATTTGAAATAAAAAATAAAAAAATAATTTTTTTTAAAATACTTTTAAAACATAATATGAAACAAAGATTTAGACTTTAGAGTAAATTCCAAGAAAACATTTTCCAAAGACATGATTCACCATTTAAAGAAATTCACGAGGGAAAAAGAAAGGCCGACAAGTTCTTACTAATCAAAAATATTATTTTTTATTTAAGTTTCAAACAAAATATACACATCCAAACAATTTTTTATATTATCACTCTATGAATAAACAGTCAGTCGTTCATTGAAAAACAAATATAGTCGTGTTCATTGTTAGAACAATAAATTAATGGCTCATCAAAGAACTTTACTTCTTTTAACAAAAAGACATCAAGGGGATTCTTTTTTTCTTTTTAGCAAAGTTTAATGTTCTATTAATTTAAATTTTATTATTTTTAATAAAATATAAAAATAATTTATAATTACCCGTTAAGATTTATCTAAACCAACTTATTATGTATTTATTACATATGTGATTCCAACTATCAAACAATTTATTATAAATATTAGACAACTAATAAGGTGTTAAAATCTATTTAATGCATGTTCATGGTGCCTATCAAGCATTCATCTTTTATTATTATTATTATTATTATTATTATTATTATTATTATTACTAATAAGTAATAACTCTAATCAATTAATTATATCTAAAGTTGATTTATTGGGCAGATATATGTAATTAAATGTAGCATTTTTACCGGATATTCGCCTCACTCAAGTTAAAAGATTCCCAAATCCAATGTGCCAACACAAGGGATTCTGGTTCCTCGTGCTCATCTCAAGATCCGAGTCCTTCTCATCCATCCAAATTTCTACCCCATTTACATTTTTTTATGTCCACATACCAGGCTGCGGCTATTATTTGCAGTTATGTTTGTGTTTTAAAAGTATTTTTGAAAATAATAATTATTTAAATAAAAAAATTTGGTATTTTTATATTATTTTTATATGCTGATATCAAAAATATTTTTTAAAAAATAAAAAAATATTATTTTGATATATTTCTGAACAAAAAACACTTAAAAAACCCCTCAACCACAGTCTTAAAAGTTATGTAATGGAACAGAGCAATTTACAATATTTTTAATTCGCTTTTTTGTAAGTCAATTTAATAAAAATAAATAGATATTTTTTATAGTTATGGTATTTCTAAAATTTAAATTCATAATAAATGTAATTATTCCTCGCTGCATCACCATCTTATAAACATTTTTAACAAAACCCCTCGTCTCTAGTTATAATCTACATCGCTGTGTTATGACATTAAAATACATATATCAAGAAACACATTTTCACAATAATATCAATATTTAAAAAATTATTTGCTTCAAATTAATTTATTATTTTAAATCATTTTAATGTATTAATATCAAAAATATATTTTTGAAATAATTTAAAATAAAAAAATATTCTAAAAAACAATCAATATAAATACTCTTAAAAACACTCAAGAGGATATTAGGATCGGAAATATTTTAAAAAATATGGTGTTTTTTTAGTAATAAAAATTACTTTTAAAAATATTTTTTATTTTTTAAATCAATATATCAATATAAAAAAAACAATTCTAAAAAAATTCCAAAAATTCTAATAAACATAGCTGGACCGCGCTCTGTGACAAAAAAAACTTTTCTTTCTTGGAGACTCCGTTAAGAATTAAGATAAGCGCGTGAGAGGGACCCATCCACTAAATAGACACGTGATGGCGGCTGTCACACTGCTATAGCCTGGCCAATCAAACGACGACAACATATGATGTACGATATGATATCTCATAATAATTTATTGCAATGTATTGAATTCCCAACATCTCCGTAAATGGGTATTTTAAAAGGTTGACTTGACGAGAAATGGACCGACCACATTTTTTAAAATATTTTAGGTTTAATAACATTAGATTTGTCGAAGTGTTTTTCAATTTTTTTTAGATTGTAATCCAAGTAAAAATATTTTTTAGGAATTTATTCAACTTGCCAATATGTTATTGTTTGTGGTTAATTAAATTTGCGAAGGATTTTAATAGGATTCAATAAAATAAAATAATAAAATTTTGTATTTTAGTTTATCATTCTAGATCTAGAGCTTGTATGAGAAATTATGGCTTTTTTTAGAAGTTTGTGGGAATAATGAATTTATTAAAATTTTAAAATTTAGTTTAATGATAAAATAAAATAAAATTTTATTAAATATATTTTAACGTAATATAATATTATTAAATATTTTTTTTAAAGACAACAACGTCCATAACTATAATTACTATAACTAATAATCATATCTAAGACAAAAGTCATGGTTATATTAAATGGACGCTTTATATTTTTTATTTACTCATTTACAATAAATTTGTCAATTAACCATTTATAGATTTGAATTTTAAAGTATATCAATTATCCACATGTACTTTTAATTTGTCAATTAATTGTTATGAAACCATAAATGTATATGTGGATATCTCTCATTTAATTTATAGTTTGCTCGATAACATCAAATTTGTACCATGAATGATATGGTTGAAAATAAGCGGGAGTTAGACCAGACTTTTTGGTTTGTTTAATTTTAATAAGGTCTAAGTTTTTTTATTAAATTTTAAATTCAACTACAGTTTTAACCAAACACTTCAATTTCAGTTTTAAACCACAACTAAAAATATTTTTCATGAAACTATTTTTTCTAAACTTCAACCACAACAGCAACAGTTGTGCCAAACAGGCTCAAACATTTTTACCAAGACAATGGTATCTAGAATTATAACAATCACAACCAACAACTATTCTTAAAAAACAAAATTAATTTTGAAATCTTATATATCACCTTAGATTATATATATATATATTTAATTTTTAATATTAGTATATCAAAATTATAAAAATGTCAATTTAATATTTGTTTATATAATAAATATATTTTTAAAATGCACATATATCTTTCATACAAAGCTAACACTTAAAAATACCACATTGACAGCAAATTCTCGTGTTTCTCAAACTTAGGAACACTGTCTCATCATCTCGTGTCCAATATCTCAATCAAAAGGAAAATCAGACAAAGAAACAACAACAAGAAGAACACAAGTGAAGCAGAAGGAACACACAACAGTGTCTTCCGGCTCTCTATCTCTCTGTTCATTTATCTTCAGCTGCTGCTTCTTCTTCCCTGTACACCACCAAAAGCAACAGAAAAACCCCAGCTCGCAAGTTCAAGAAAGAAAAGAGGAGGAGGAGGGGAAAAAAGGTCTAGGAAATGGGAATTTTGTATGATGATGTAGTGATAATTAGACACCCAGAGAAAGAAGGAGACCCTGTTGTTATCACTGTGAATTGTCCTGACAAGACTGGTCTTGGTTGTGATTTATGTCGTATCATTCTCTTCTTTGGTCTTAGCATTGTTAGAGGAGGTAAGGACCCCAAAGAGAGAGAAGTTTCCATTTTTAGAGCTTGTCTTAGAGAGTTTTCAGCTCAATATCTTGTTTTCCACACTTCTAGTTTGTGGAAAACAAGTGTGCGCATGCTTTTTTAATTCTTTTTTTAGTAGTTTTGTGAAAGAAAATGGGGATTTTTGTGCTGATTTTGGGTGCTTTTGGATTTGTTTTTGATTTGGTGAAGATGTTTCTACGGATGGGAAATGGTGTTACTTAGTGTTTTGGGTGGTTGGCAAATCAACAACAAGGTGGGGTTTATTGAAGAAGAGATTAGTAGGAGCATGCCCTTCTTGTTTTTCAGCATCTGGGATTTCTTATTACAGTGCAGAATCGCATCCTCCAAGACCACCTGATGTTTTCCTC
The DNA here is from genome assembly GCA_025169955.1 of Salix arbutifolia. NCBI lineage: Eukaryota > Viridiplantae > Streptophyta > Magnoliopsida > Malpighiales > Salicaceae > Salix > Salix arbutifolia. The sequence goes on along the minus strand of CM045912.1, from coordinate 17,805,286 downwards.
TTGAAGTTAGTTTGTCATGACAGAAAAGGGCTTTTACATGGTACTGATGTTTTCCTGGGTTTATTTATTCAGTTTTTCTCTATTTGATCCTCGTTCAATGTTTTGATTGTGTAGTGTTCTGCTCATACATGTGATTTTTGTTGATAAAGTGATCACCAAGGTTGTTCTGATTCATAGTTACCTTTTTATTGCTTCTTGTTCTTCAAAAAACCTTAGCTTGTCATAAGCTCCCAAGATTGAAATTCCTAATCTTTACATTCAGCAATCACATGTAGCTTGAAGGAATCATGTTCCCTTTAAAACCTTCTTATACCTCGCAATCGGCATAAAGTTGCCAGACCCCCTTGTGATTTTGATGTTTCAGTGGAGAATTCAGAAATTGAAATGTTTCAGGCTGAATCCTGGAGGGTTTGCTTTTGCAGATGTGACCGGGGTGCTTTATGAGCTTGAACTCACTATAAAAAAAGTGAAGGTTTCCACAACACCGGATGGGAGAGTAATGGACCTATTCTTCGTTACAGATACAAGGTTTTGAATTTTCGACATCTCTCTCAAAACTTTATCATATATTTTCAAGCTCATGCTCCTTGTTGTACAATAATTGTGCGTTCAGAAGATTTAAGAGGGTCAGCAATAGAAATTTTCATTGGAGGTGTATTTTCTCATAATGACCATGTTTGCTTACCTCCTTGTAGGTCATTTATTGTATTAGTTAATAGAAAGATGCGAGCAATCAAGATGAACATTTCTATGAATCCTGTTTGCATAGCTATGCAACTTCTTGAACTTTTGATTATGTTCTTATCAAAAGAAAATTTTCTTAATGTCTTTCTTTATCAGAGAGCTCCTGCATACAAATAAGAGAAAGGAGGATACATATGATCACTTAAGAGCTGTCATGGGAAATTCAATGATAAGCTGTGACATAGAAATGGTTGGCCTTGAAATTACTGCTTGCTCAGCAGAATCTTCATTTCTTCCAACTGCAATCACAGAAAACATTCTCCCTTTGCAAATGCCAGATCAAGCCCCGAGTTCACTAACTTCCACTAATGTTTCTGTTATAATGGACAACATGCTGAGTCCGGCTCACACCCTCGTTCAAATTGTGTGCCAAGATCACAAGGGTCTTCTTTATGACATAATGAGGACTTTAAAGGATTACAATATACAGGTAGATTAATTGTATGAGATTCTGAAAATACATCGATGGACATCTCTGTCATGTTTGCCACTCATGCAAGTCAAATGCCTCGTTTTCCAAGTCAGAAGCACTTTTTGCATCATTGTTCTAATGTTTTCACTGAATCATTCGGGGAGATAAACTAATTACTCTGCTTGTTTGACCAGATTTCTTATGGACGCTTTTACATAAAACACAGAAGGACCTGTGAGATTGACTTGTTTATCATGCAAGCTGATGGGATGAAAATAGTTGATCCTAACAAGCAGAAAGCACTTTCTTCCCGTTTGGAGATGGAACTAGTGCGCCCTCTCCGAGTAGCTGTTGTCAGCCGTGGTCCTGATACAGAGCTGATGGTGGCGAATCCTGTGGAGTTATCTGGCAAGGGTCGACCTCTTGTTTTCCATGACATCACTCTTGCTCTCACGATGCTTAACAGTTGCATTTTCTCGGTACTGAACTACTTGCTGGCTTGGCAATTCCTGCTTGACATCACTTTGGCATTTCCCTCTCAACTTACAGGCATCTTTTCTTTATTCGTATGAGATGATATTTGCCTGATATTTGAACCTGAATGGCTGAAACTGTGGGATTGCTTGCAATCATTACTTCATTCTGAGATATTTAAACTCTGTGAATTAAGTGATTATAGCTATATTTTTCACAGTAAATTTCATATAACCTGTTTGTCTTTCCAGGCTGAGATTAGGAGGCGCATGATTGGAGATCGGGAATTCGAAGTGTACAGAGTACTACTTGATGAAGGAGAAGGCTTGGCTGTTCCACGAAGAAAAATTGAGGAACAAGTTTGGAAGATGTTAATGGGTTGGGAGCAATGAACAATTTCAAATATCCTTCCGAACATAGCAATGGTCTATTGTGAAGTATACCTATCCTTCTAATGACTAGTATGCAACATAAATCCTGGGCTATATATCACTGAAAGTTTGAGCTGTTCCGCATCAACACTTGCAGCACCCGCAACGCAAACTTCATATCGTAACAACGAGAACTTGGTGGCCGGAGATAAGAAGAGTGAAGCAGACACGGTAATTTTACACTTGAAATCATTGCTGACAGACATGTGTAGCCATGCCATGAACATTTTGGCATGCAGGATTCGTTTCTGGTGGTGGATGTGGAGGCACAGTTCAAAACCATCAGTATCTTGTAGACTGTAGAGCTCCTTTCTGTACATAAAACCTGTATGTAGAACTAGCAGTTTGGCAGTTTGTTGTGCCAGTAGAAGGAGCTGTAAAAAACCTAGCAAATTCTTGTATATTAATCTCCCATGCTTGCCCCCACATTCAAGAGCTCTCTTTTAGCAAAATATTTTTACTTTTCGGTTTCTACCTGGCCCAGCAACGTGATTTTCTTCTTTGAATCCTTCCCTGCAACTCACTGTCAGCCATGAAAGACTCGTTGCCTGATAAGAAAATGGAGATTGCTGTAAGGTCATCTCTCTCGTTTTCTGTGGATACTATTTTCCAAGCTTTACTGATTTGTTTTTGTTTGTCTGTTTCCCCTCAGTGCAGAGCTGACAAAACAATCGAAATAAAGTTTATCAAATAAAGTTTATATTAAACAGAAAATATCATTGTCACATCAAAGCTGTCCACGGCTCCACGCTTTGTTTGGATATCTAGCATATAAAAATCTATATTCTAAATATCTTAACATCCTAACTAAAGCACGCTGTCATTTCCTCGGATGTGAGAGATGTTAACACATCAGATAATTAACGTGCGTGCCTTCAGTTAGATGTTTTGTTAAGTAATTATATTATTTAAAAATTTAAATAGTTAATTATTAGATTATGATTTATATTATTTTTTAATACAATTTCTCAAATGATTTTTTTTATATTTGATAATTGCATAAATCTATACTGATTTTTATCAAATAAAATAAAAAAAATAAAATTCAAACTTGTAACCGTCAAATCAACAAAATTATGATATACTGTGAAGTAACTATCTTATCTTATCTTACAATTTAATCTATTAAATAAAATCAAAGTCACTTCCTAAGTTTTCTATCAACAGTTGCTGCTGTGGCCATGGAAGCAGAAGGAAGCAGAAGCCTTACAGGCTAAGAATTGAAAAACACAGCAGAACAATAAATAAAAAATAAAAAGTAAATATAACAAGTAGTCATCCTCTGGCAATTTTTGTTTCTGGGAAGAAAGATGACTGATAGCTTGGAGAGCACCAGCTAACAGTCTAGAACCCTACCATTCTGTCCGTACAGATACTGGTGTTATGGTTCTTGGCCTGTATCCTAATTTCTCCATTAAGTCCTTGATATATATCAATTCAACAATTGCTTTCATAAGGACAGATTTTGTCAATCGAGTCCCTGCATTTACGAGGGAATTAATTTATTTCAAGTTGAGCATCCAAAAGTTTTACTACTATACGATACACTTTGAGCCATGTCTTTCCTTCTAGTTTGATGAACATGCGAAGATGTTTGACATTGTATTTTAAAAATATTTTTGGATTTTTTTTATAGTAAATTATAAATTTTTTGTATTTTTAGATCATTTTCATGAGCTGATATAAAAAATAATCCTTAAAAAATAATTGAAACATCATTTGTGGGACAAGGTCACCAGGCATGTGGAGGAAAAAAATGTCCCATTTTGTACCAGTATGGACCTTGGAGATGAGATGAAGGTCAGTAGGAAAGGCTCTATTTTTCTCACAGCACAAACACAAATGACAGCACCAGATAATAGAAATATTATAGCCACGTGGCATCATTTTATTATGTATTTCTTCCTTGCATCTTGCTTGGCTCCACTATCTGCATCAAATGTAGAGGTAGAATCACAGCCCGTTGGCTATGGTCACAGAGTTGTGTCAGCCAGAGTCGATCCCTCTGTAAATGATTTGACCGCTGATCTTCAACTCACCAAGAATTCCTCTTTTTTTGGCCCTGACATTCAGAACCTCAAATTTATTGCCAGGTAACTTGGTTCAATAACTGTCACTAAAAAAATGCCAGAGCTAGTGGATTTAAGTACAGTTAATACACCAGGATTCGTCAAGTCAACCTGTGGGTCAATAGACTTTGTATAAGGTTTCTTTTTAAACCACATTGTTTTGGACAATTTATCCCTTAAAATCCAGGTTTTACCGAGTCAATTGTGTTGTAAGCTGATCAACTTGATCACTCAAGTTTAACCCCATCAAATTTCAAACCAGTTTAAAAGCAAACATAGCTTGAGCTAGGTTCTGGGTCAATTCCAAACCGAACCAGGTTTGATAAGTATGGATATATGTCAGCTGAAAAGGGAGTTTGATTTTTGTGTCTGGTGAATAAAATGACAGTTGCTAATGTTTTAGGAAATTGCATTAACCTGATAATAAACTGTCCTTCAATTGCTATTTGAGATCTCAACTTATCTAGAATTGATAAAAAAGAATGCCTTTCCTACAGCTTTGGCACGAAAGATCGTTTGAGAATTCGGATAACAGATGCCAACAAGCAAAGATGGGAAATCCCTTAAGACATGATTCCACGCCCAGAACACAACCTCAGCTTTGGACAAAACCATGCCCAGTCCTCGTCGGGAAACTACATTCTTTCAGACCCCAACTCCGACCTCATCTTCACCCTTCACAACACCACACCATTTGGCTTCTCCGTGTCCCGGCTTTCCTCCGGCGATGTCCTTTTCGATGCGTCACCGGACACATCAGATTCTGAAACGTTTTTCGTTTTCAAGGACCAATATATCCAGCTCTCCCTTTCACTTCCAAAAGATAGGTCTTCTCTGTATGGCATTGGAGAGCATACAAAGAAGTCCTTTAAGTTGGAACCTGACAAGAAACCACTCACTCTGTGGAACACTGACATTGCTAGTGCCGTTCCTGATGTTAACCTTTACAGATCACATCCCTTTTACGTTGACGTGAGATCAGCATCTCTTGATGGTAAAGTTCTAGCAGGGACTACTCATGGTGTTTTGCTGCTTATTAGTAATGGGATGGGCATAATTTATGAAGGAGATAGGATCACTTATAAGGTAATCGGTGGAGTCATTGATTTGTACATTTTTGCCGGGCCGTCGCCTGAGCTGGTAGTACAGCAGTATACTGAACTCATTGGCCGGCCTGCTCCTATGCCATATTGGTCCTTTGGTAAGCACATGCTTACAACCACTATTTTCTTGCTTCACATCATTACATTTTCTTTTCTTGCTTGCCCCATATGATTGATTTTTCTGCGTGAAGGAATTCATCAGTGTCGATGGGGTTACAAAAATGTTTCTGATGTTGAAGGAGTGGTTGCTGGCTATGCAAAAGCTGGTATCCCTCTTGAAGTTATGTGGACAGACATTGATTACATGATCAACAATGCTGCCGTTCAACGACCTATTAATAACATAACCATTCCTGCAACTTCTAGACACAATGGAGACATTGTGGAGTATAATGCGCATAATCTTTATGGCCTATCAGAATCCAAAGCCACAAATGCAGCTCTAATCAATGTGACTGGTAAAAGGCCTTTCATACTTTCAAGATCAACTTTTGTTGGCTCTGGTAAGTACACAGCACATTGGACTGGAGACAATGCTGCAACATGGGATGATTTTGTTGGACCTTTGATTTGAACAATAACTATTTAAAACAGTTATTGTTGAGATTAAAAATATAGAAAAACAAGAAATCCTGAAGAACCCGAAAATCATAAATATTGAAATGAATCACACTCAATTCATTCAATTGAAACTTGTCTATTTATAGGCTTACAAGAACTAGAAATTGAAATAAACTAGAACTCTCAATAGACTAGGAGAGTGATGGTATCACCTGTGTTAAATTCAGGAGCTGTTTCAGTTGACGCATACTTCCCAGCAGGAAAGTGGTTTGACCTTTTCAACCACGCCAATTCAGTCACTGCAGAGTCAGGAAAGTTCATCAAACTTGATGCCCCAGCAGATCATATAAACGTTCATGTTCGCGAAGGAAACATCTTGACCTTGCAAGGTGAAGCCATGACAGCTAAAGAAGCTCGAAAAACAGCGTTCCATCTACTGGTGGTTCTTAGCAGCCATGAAAACAGCTCAGGAGAGGTTTTCTTAGATGACAGGGAGAGTGTGGAGATGGGAGGGGAGGGAAAGAACTGGAGCTTGGTGAGATTTTACGGTGGAATAGCTGGAGATATGGCGATGGTTAGATCAATCATCATAAATGGAGAATTTGCTCTGAGCCAGAAATGGATTGTAACTAAAGTAACATTCATAGGATTGGAAGAGACTAAGGGGCTCGAGTGGTATGAGCTGCAGACTCCCAAGTACACAAAGAGCGGGAATTCAGGAATAGTAGCAACCTTCAACAGCAATGGAGAATTTGATATTCTAGAGATGGCAGGTTTTTCTGTGCCACTTGGAGAGGAGTTCAAGTTGGAGGTGAAACTAAGCATGGAAGCATTGTCAAGTCAAACCTGTGGGTCAATAGTCACATCCCATCCAGGTTTGACTTAGTCAACTGTGTTGTAACTTGATCAAATTGATCACACAGGTTTAGGCATATATATAAGATTTATGAAACAGTATTTAACACTGCATTTTAAAAATGATTTTTTTTTTAGTTTTTCACTTTAAATTATTTTTTAATGTTTTTAGATCATTTTCACGTGCTGATATCAAAAATATTTTTTAAAAAATATAATAATATTATTTTTATATATTTCTGAACAAAAATCACTTTAAAATATAACAGCAACAACACTCCAAAGTGAGCATGTAAGCATTGCCATATCATTCTTGCCGATCAGTTCATAATATCCTCGAAATTCATGTGGTAAGTGATAGGATGATGCCGCTACAAAAATTCAACAACCAAATCTCTTGTCAATAATTGATTAAAAAACAAAAATAACAATGTTCTTATTTTTTTTTTATAGAAAAACAAACAAAGAATAAATTAAAACGACCTTGTATCTAACCGAATAAATCATCAACTCGCACCTTCCTAATTCTTTTATTAGAAAAATTCAAGTACATGTTTTTTTTTTTTGGATCATTCCTTACGAGGGAAACCCCACCCCCCGGAAAACGCATTTTATAGGCCCAGGTGAGCGGTTAAAACCCCCGACTGTCCTAGGCTCTTACGAGGGGGAGTGTGCAAGGCAGAGGCTCGAACCTGGGTGAAACATTTTGCACCCAGGCACTTACCGCTGCACCCCACCCTCGGGGACGTTTTTTTTTAAAGTAAAAATCATAAATCGAGAAGCTCACGTGCAATGCTTTTTTTTTTTTTTAATATGTTATCTAATATGTTTTAATTTTAGTATTTAAAAAAGTTTTGTTGTCGAGTATGCATCAAATCTTAGACTTCCTATCATCTAAATATATTTTTTAGTTAGGAAAAAATGATCAAACCCGCGGTGTAGGTGAATTTCGTTTTCCCCCATAAACTTTAAGAAAATGTTAAGAGCATATATGAAGATGGTGATATATAGGATAATATATTTAAAAAAGCAGAGTAACTAATTTAATTTAGTTTAAAATCAAACTCCCTTAAAAAACATGAATTTAATAAAAATCTTGAATTTAAAAATTTGGGATATTTTAATCTGATTTATTTTGAACATTACTAAAAAACAATGGAGCATATCCTCTAAAAAATAAAGGATAAAAGAAGAAGAAGAAGGTGAATCTTCAAAACCTTGGTTAATCGCTGCATCATGAGTGTGTAAAAGTTATCATGAATGCAAGGACATTTCATATGATGCTAATCTTTTAAAGAACTCATAGAAAATTTGAGGCTAAAGTGACCGTTTGAGAGTGCAGTTGATGTTGTTTTTGAAAGTGTTTTTTATTCAGAAACATATCAAAATGATATTTTTTTTATTTTTTTAAAAATATTTTTGACATCGGCATATCAAAATGATCTAAGAACACCAAAAAATTTAATTTAAGATAAAAAATAAAAATAATTTTTTTTTCAATTTTTTCTAAAAATGCTTTTCAAACACATTCCCAAAAGCCTACAAGTCATCAAGCCTTGTGGGTTCAATAATTACAATTTACAAGTAATTTAGATCGAATTTAAAATTTAAAGAATGAAAAAAAACCCTCAAGCGAACTTGGCATCCAACCTAAGTCAACAAAACAACTTCGCATCTCATGCAAAGAACATTAAGCCCTCAAAACAAGTTCATTTGACTTTTCAGTCAGCCAAGAAAAAAGAGTAATTCAACTATTATAATTCACATGAATTCAAGTGATATCTACCATAGTTTTTTCCACAGATTTTAAATTCTTTTAATAACCTAAAAAAATGAATAATCTATGCTGATAAAAACATCATAACCATTTGATTTTTTTGAAGTTACGCGGTTGAATATATATATATATATATATATATGTATATGTATATGTATATGTATATAAAGATTTATGAAGGTTACGCTGACTGATTCAGCACGACCTTCACAGAAATATTTGGACATCCATTTCTAAGAAAATTAATAATAATAATATAAATATAAAAAATGTATTTTGTCCAATTGGTCATTGATTTGGAGAAATGGTCGTCTCCGTGTTCAACAATTTTGAGAGGAAGTTTCAGTCGTTGAAAGCAAGGCTGTAACCCTAGTACGCGTTGATACCCTAGTATACGTTGATAATTAATGCATTGTTTAAATTATGTTTTAATTTTTTTATTTTAAATTAATTTTTTTATTTATTTTTCGATCATGAGATGATATAAAAATAACTTTTAAAGCGACTTCGTTAACTAGACCTAGTATACAAATAGTACTTATATTATTATGTAATTTTATTATTTTAATCCACAATATCATTGAGTCTAGATGAACAATACAAAATATTATTTATTATTATTTAAAATGCCGATCTCTTTTAGTTTATAAGATAAAATTGATTTTTAATTATTACAGTGAATTTATAGGTAATCTACTAAATTATATATCAACTATTATTTGGTGAAAATTAAATCTAAAATGTATAAGTGTGATTTATTAAATTTTTTATTTTTATTTTTAAGATTATGATGTTAAAATTATAATTAAAAAATTATTTGTTTAAATAAGTATATATATATTTTTTTCAATTTACGTAAAAATTATCTCGATACCAAAACCGTAATTTATTTTGCGGGACCATGATGACTTGACGTACAGCTTTTTTTCTTGATAATTTAAACACCATCAAGACGCTCGTACGCTCACAAAAATGGAGAAGAAGAGATGCAAGAAGAGTAACGAGACAATGGCAATACCTCGTCCTCCTCATTCACTTCTTTTCTTATGTAGCATCTTTCTTTCCTCCTACTGGCTTGCCCTATCAAGTGGAGAAGAAGTGGCTGGCTATGGCTACTCCATTGAGTCTGTCTCTGTCAATCTACCTGGCAAATGGTTGTCTGCTAATCTCAGCCTTATCAAGAATTCCACGGTTTATGGAGCTGATATTCCACACCTCAACCTTTTTGCCAGGTGATTGGCTTAATCTATCTCATTATGAAGTTTTTTATGATTTTTGTTACATAAAGCTAGCCTTTCTATTGCTTGCTTAGATTTCTTGAAAAAATTATGATAGGGTAGGATCTTAAATGTTGTTTTGAGGATGGGTATTTTGGTTCTGACAGAATTGGTCAGCTCTTGCCTATTTCCTAACCTCTTCCACCTCAGGTTTTTGTTGGATTCTATACACAGATTACCAGGCTGCTAAGCAATGTTAAACTTTATTGATTAAATTAGTCGGGAACAATTTCTTAACTCATCGCCTAAAACAAGGAGAAATTTTTTGATTCTGGGAATGTGGACCATTCGGTGGATGGAACAGTCCAGAGTTAATCGTGAGGCTATGAATCTGACAACTGTGGCTGTCGCATTTAAGTCGAAGTTAATTGAGTTTATCTAGTCAACCCCCACTTACCCAAGCAAGGTTCTAGGTTGATGTAAGCTGGCTGACCTGCCTGGCCGGGCCGGGATTAAATTATACTGGTTTAAGCTTTCATGAATTGTACGCATGGTGGTAGTTTTCTTCAACTAATTCCTGGCTGCTCTCTGCATTTGTGCAGCTTTGAAACAGAGGATAGTCTAAGAATCCGAATAACGGATCATGAAAACCAAAGATGGGAGATTCCACAAGACATCATTCCTCGACAAAAAAACTCCCCAGAAAAGAATTTTCAACACCAAGCCATACAGGAAAACCTGCTCCTCTCCCACCACAACTCTGACCTCCTTTTCACCCTCCATGACACCACTCCTTTCAGCTTCTCAGTCACTCGCAAATCATCAGGGGACATCCTTTTTGACACCTCCCCTGACGCGACTGATGCTGGCACTTTCTTAGTCTTCAAGGACCAGTATGTCCAGCTCTCCTCCACGCTCCCTGAACACAGGTCCTCTCTTTATGGTCTCGGAGAGCACACCAAGAGCTCTTTCAAGCTGACACCTAACCAGACACTGACTTTGTGGAATGCTGACATCGCCAGTGCTAATCCTGATCTCAATCTTTACGGGTCCCACCCTTTCTATATCGATGTCAGATCGCCGTCCGATGATGGCAAGGTATCAGCAGGGACTACTCATGGTGTCTTGCTGCTTAATAGCAATGGCATGGACATTTTTTATGGAGGTGATAGGATAACTTATAAGGTTATTGGTGGTGTTATCGATCTGTATGTTTTTGCTGGACCATCACCGGATATGGTTATGGAGCAGTACACAGAGCTTATTGGTCGGCCTGCCCCTATGCCATATTGGTCATTTGGTAAGTAGCATCATTTTATTGTGATGTACTTGTTTCACTCCGTTGTTTTTATTGCTGTAATCTCTCTTGCTCTGAAAAATTGCTGTGATGAAACTAAAAACATGACCAAAAAAATAAATAAAAACATTACCTTCCACAGATTAAGAAATTGCAGGCAAAGAAACATTCAATTTGAGACGTTCCGGAGTTCAATTTATATCAGTATTTATGTGCAGAATCATTTCTACTCAATATGCTGGATTCCCTTCTTATATCTTGTGGACCTTGTCTCTGAGCACTCCTTATTTATTTATTCTTTATTTTTTTCTGCATGAAGGATTTCATCAGTGTCGATGGGGTTACAAAAATGTTTCTGATGTTGAAGGAGTGGTTGCTGGCTATGCAAAAGCTGGTATCCCTCTTGAAGTTATGTGGACAGACATTGATTACATGGATGGATTTAAGGATTTCACTCTTGATCCTGTGAACTTCCCATTGGAAAAGATGAAGAAATTCGTCGACACCCTTCACCGAAATGGTCAGAAATATGTGCTCATCTTGGATCCTGGTAAGTGGTAACTTGAGGAAACACCAACTCTTTTAACCTGAAAGTATCATTTTTAGAGTTCTGCTGAATGGTATTATCTTTTGAAGAACTGCTTTTTAGGACTTCTTAAAGAGAAATAAGCTGCCACTGATTCTTCACAGGTATTGCTGTGAACACAACATATGAAACTTACATAAGAGGAATGCAAGCTGATATATTTGTTAAACGCGATGGCAACCCTTACATGGGTGTAGTTTGGCCTGGATCGGTCTATTTCCCTGATTTTCTAAATCCAGCTGGCAGAGATTTTTGGAGTAATGAGATCAAAATATTCCAAGCTCTTCTCCCCTTTGATGGTCTCTGGATTGACATGAATGAGGTATCAAATTTCATAACTTCCCCTCCCACCCCGTTATCTACCCTTGATGATCCTCCCTACAGGATTAACAACGCCGGCAGTCAACGACCTATCAACAATAAGACCATCCCTGCAACATCTCTATATTTTGGTAACATTACCGAGTACAATTTTCATAACCTTTATGGCTTTTTGGAATCCGAAGCCACAAATGCTGGTCTGAAAAATGCAACTGGGAAAAGGCCTTTTGTACTTTCTAGATCAACTTTCGTTGGCTCTGGAAAGTACACTGCTCATTGGACTGGAGATAATGCTGCAACATGGGATGATCTAGCATACACCATTCCATCAATTTTGAATTTTGGACTGTTTGGAATTCCAATGGTTGGTGCTGACATATGCGGTTTCATTGGAGACACAACAGAAGAGCTTTGTCGTCGCTGGGTCCAGGTAAATCATTGGTTATTGCTCATCTAAAGATGTTATGAAGTCCTAATAATTCAGACTGATGTGCATTGGATAACATTAACATTCATGCATATGTAGTTACATTTTTGTCTCGCTTCTCTAGATTGTTGTGAGTTTTCTGCTGTGTAATTGATGCTGAAGTTATGCTAAAATGCAGCTAGGTGCCTTTTACCCTTTCTCAAGAGATCACTCAGCTATAGGCACCGCACGGCAAGAGCTTTATCTCTGGGATTCCGTTGCTGCAACAGCAAAGAAGGTTCTTGGCCTTCGCTACCAGCTACTTCCCTACTTCTACACTTTAATGTACGAGGCACACATTAAAGGGATCCCAATAGCACGACCTCTTTTCTTTTCATTCCCTCAAGACCTCAAAACTTATGACATCAACTCACAATTTCTGGTTGGCAAAGGTGTAATGGTATCCCCTGTATTGGAGCCAGGAGCTACTTCAGTTGACGCGTACTTCCCTGCAGGAAAATGGTTTGACCTCTTCAATTACTCTAATTCAGTTATTGTAGATACAGGAAAGTACATAGAACTAAGTGCGCCTGCAGATCATATAAACGTTCATGTTAATGAAGGAAACATCTTGGCCTTGCAAGGTGAAGCCATGACGACAAAAGAAGCTCGAAAAACAGCATTCCATCTACTGGTAGTTCTTGGAAGCAGTGGAAACAGCACAGGGGAAGTATTCTTGGATGATGGGGAGAATGTGGAGATGGGAGGGGAGGGAAAGAACTGGAGCTTTGTGAAATTTTACAGTGAGATAGTAGGAGACATGGCAATGGTTAGATCAAACATCATAAATGGAGAATTTGCTTTGAGCCAGAAATGGATTGTAACGAAAGTAACATTCATAGGATTAGAAAAGACTAAGGGCTTCGAGTGGTATGAGCTGCAGTCTTCTAAGGAAACAAAGAGTGGAAATTCAGACATCAAGACAAGCTTTAATAGAAATGGAGAGTTACATATGCTTGAGATGTCAGACTTTCGTTTGTTCCTTGGAGAAGAGTTCAAGTTAGAGGTGAAATTTAGCATGTACGGATTGCCAACAAATATTTTCTACCATAATGTTGGCAAGAATAAAATCCAATAAAAAGATTACATTTTTTGACCATCTTCTTTTTCATTGTTAGCAGTAAATATATTCTTAAGTAAGCTTTTGCATGCAGAAAATATATTCCACCCACATCCAGGTTTTTTAGGAGATTTTTTTCCTTTTTATTGGATTAAAAATCTAAAAGCCGTTCAATTTGATTCTGCTTCTAGCTATTAAAAGCACCTACAAGATTAGTACACGATGTAATTAATGATCACACAAGATACCAACAAGCGCATAATGGGTTTATCCTATGGCTCGGCCAGGTGGGTTAACCGAGGACCTGCCCGAGAAAGGTCTGTATTGAATCAAATTGAAAGTTAACTCGATTAATACCAAACTAATACAACATATTTGTTTTTTTTTTTATCCAAAACAACTTTTTTTTAAGTTTTTCTTGTTAAAAATACTAGGTTGATCTGGGCCAGTCAACCCGACCCGAGACTTGCCTTGTACAGAGTTGATCCACAGGTTGGGTCTTAATATAAATTGATCTGTCCAAAAATATAGGATAAAGGGGCTAAATATGACTAGCCTTTAGAATTTAGAGGACTATGTGAATAATTTACCCTCTTCAAAGAATCATGCATGTTCCACTCTGAAACAAGCAAGCGACATGTCCTACACTGTAATGATTGACATGTCTTCCAACCTGCATATTTCCTGCTCTGTGCATCGACATGCTTTGCCTCCTACATTCAGATTTGAAACCAAGAACCGTTTGAGAGTCAGAATAACAGGATTCCAAAAACCAAAGATGGGAGATTCCGCAACACATCGGTCCCCGACAAAACCACTCTCCGAAGAACTACCTGCATCACTCTCCATTAAAGCATCAACTCCTGCGAAATAACAGCCTCCTCTCTGGCCCTAACTCAGACCTGCTTTTCACCCTCCACAATACCATCCCTTTTGGCTTCTCTGTCACCAGGAAATCCTCCGGCGATGTCCTCTTCGACACTTCCCAGAATATGTCCAAAATAAATCTCCTTATGAACTCTTGTTCAAATCTTCTCCCCTATATTCTCATCTAAGAGTATTTGGATGTCTATGTTATGCCAATACTCTTCTTTGAAATAGACACAAATTTGATCCTAGAGCTAAACCTTGCATTTTCTTTGGTTATCCCTATGACATGAAAGGTTATAAACTCTATGATTTAAATCTTCATAATGTCTTTGTCTCAAGAAATGTGGTATTTCATGAAAACATATTTCCTTTTGCACTCAAAAATCCAGTTTCTGCTGCAGAATCTGTTTTGCCTTTACTAGTTTCAATGCCTGAGTCCACACTTCCTTTATTTGATCCCTTGCTCTTTTCCTTTCAGTTCTACCAACACTTCATCTTCTAGTTCAAGTGACTCAAATTTCACTTCACCACCTAATACATCATCTGATTTGGCAACACTTCCTTTAAACTCACTTTCCACTTCACAGCCTAGTTCAACATCTGATTTGGCAACACTGTCTTCAAACTTTTCTTAGCCGAGTAGAAAATCTTCTAGGATAAAACATACACCTGGATACTTGCATGATTATCATTGTCACCTTGCAGCCTCCTCTGCTTCCAATCCCACACCTTCGTCTACAGCTTCAGGTATTCCCTATTCACTTTCTTCAGTACTTTCCTATGATCACCTTTCTCCTTCTCACAAATCCTTTGGTCTTTCTGTCTCTGCACTTGTTGAGCCAACTTCTTATGCTCAAGCTGTCAACCATAAAGAATGGCGCTAGGCTATGGATAATGAGATCACAACCCTTAAACTCAATGACACATGGATTGTTGTTGATCTCCCTGCATCAAAACATGTTATTAGACGCAAATGGGTTTACAAAGTTAAGTTGAAGTCTGATGGGATTTTAGAGAGATATAAAGTTCGGTTAGTTGCTAAGGATATAATCAATGTGAGGGTTTGGATTATTATGAGACATTCTCTCCAGTGGCCAAACTAACAACTGTAGACACTCTTTTAGCTGTGGCAGTAGTCAAGCAATGGCATCTTCATCAGTTAGATGTGAATAATGCATTCCTTTATGGCCAACTTGATGAAGAAGTTTATATGTCATTACCTCCTGGATTCACTAATCAGGGGATCCAAAGTATGTAAGCTCAACAAGTCCATTTATGGCCTTAAACAAGCTTCCAAGCAGTGATTTGCCAAATTCTCTATTACTCTTCTTGAATTTGGATTCGTGCAGTCCAAAGCTGATTATACTTTATTTACACGAA
The DNA here is from genome assembly GCA_025169955.1 of Salix arbutifolia. Classification (NCBI taxonomy): domain Eukaryota; kingdom Viridiplantae; phylum Streptophyta; class Magnoliopsida; order Malpighiales; family Salicaceae; genus Salix; species Salix arbutifolia. The sequence goes on along the minus strand of CM045912.1, from coordinate 17,789,663 downwards.
CTTTGAAGGGCTCATTCATTGCATTATTGGTTTATGTTGATGATGTAGTGGTTGCTAGCAATAATTCAGCTGAGGTTTCAACTTTTATTCATATGCTTAATGATCGATTTAAGCTAAAGGACCTTGGCCAGTTGAAATATTTTCTTGGTTTGGAAATAGCTCTTAGGGAGCTTGGGATATCTGTTTGTCAATGCCAATATGCTTTGGAAGTTCTTGAAGATTCTAGCATGTTGGCTTCCAAACCATTGAACTTTCCCATGGAACCAAATATGAAACTTTCAAAGGATTCAGGGGAGCTCTTAGCAGATCCTATTGCTTACAGAAGACTCGTTGGCCGTTTGCTTTATCTCACCATCACCAGACCTGACATCTCTTTTGCTGTCCAAATGTTAAGTCAATTTATGGATAAACCTCGAGTCCCTCACTTAGCTGCAGCAACTAGAGTGCTTCGTTACATTAAAGCCTCTACAGCACAAGGATTGCTTTTTCCAGTCCTCTGCAGTTTCCAGTTAAAGGCCTTCTGTGATTCTGACTGGGCGAGCTGTGTGGATTCCAGACGATTAGTAATTGGTTTTTGTATTTTTCTTGACAATTCTTTGTGGGGAAAAAAAATTTATAAGTGGGGAAAAAACCAGGGAAAAAAAGTGGGTCCGAAGATTAGTCATGGTGCGTGTAAGCTGACCTGGACATTCCAGTTAAAAAAAAGAAAAACAAAGAAGACAACTCGAATATATTAAAAAAAACAGTGAAAGGGAGAGTACCGTAGCAATCCACAGTGAAATGTGTGGGGAGCTACAATGCTTTCCCCCACACGGTTTAGCTTATTGTTAGTATCTACATGGGAGATATCAGGCATGTTCACTATTTGGACATCTACATTCTCGAGTAAATTTTATTGGACAAAAATAGCTTGATTATTTTATTCAATTATTAAGGTTTTAAAATATATGGATGTGTGTTTGAAAAAAAAAGGGTAAAGGTTAGGTGCTACCGAACCTAACTTATTTTATTAGGATACAGATAATTGAATTAGGGTTATAAATTTATATGTGATCTAAAAAAATTAGAAAGATTATTCTAAAAACTGAAACTATCCCAAAACTAAGAATATCATTTTAAAAACCGAGATCAAATCTATTTTTCTATGAACTTTAAAGGTAAAAAATAATTAATATAAACTCTCATCATCAAATAGAACCATTTAACACAAATATTGACCGTTTTGATAGTCTAAATTGATGCTAACGATATTTTTTCTCTCTCTACACTACAAGAATCCAATGACATCTCCCTCTCGTCTCTCAACCAACAAAAAAAACAACAAAAATAAACTAGAGTATTAAAACTAGATTTGAAAAAAATTGAGGCACCAAAATCATAGAATTTGTGTTATTTTTTAAATTAGAGGACCAAAGTGTCTTTCCTGAAACTTCTGGCACGCCACTAATATTTAATGTCTTTTTAGTGTTGGTCCATATTCTTTCAACTCCTCTCCGCGTAAAAAATCCAAATTAATTAGCTTTCAATCATATCAAATCATAAAAAAAAACAGAACTTTAAGAATTAAATAATAAACAAGATATCTATAACATTTTATTTAAAAAATAAATAGCATCGGCTGCGTAGCATACACCTAGAACATTGTAGTTCTTAAGTAATAAAAAAATAATACTAATCATTGGAATGAAGAAGTGTAGCCATAATATTACACAGACAAGCCAATGAGGAGTACCTTATGTGACATTAGAGTCCCCCCTCTTCAATACGCCTAAAGCTTACATATTTCTACAATGATTATTTATTTATTTATTTATTTTTATTCAAAGGACCAAACACCTCTCGATGAGGGAAGAAACTTTGCACTTGCTTGACTTGACTTACGACCAAAGTTATTAGCAAGGATTTTCTTTGGTTTACTCTCTCATTTGAAGACTTTTCTATCAATTGTACCAAGTTCAATGTACAAAAATGGGATTGTTAGTGCAATGATTGATTTGTTACTATCTTTCAAAAGTATTTTTTTAAAAAAATAAATTGAAAATTGAAAGGTTGATCGATGGGGTAAGGAATGACTTCAAAATTGAAAGGATCAAAACGCTGCAGCTTCATCTCTGTTGCTGCATCATCCAAGAAGGTTTTCAGCCTGCGAATCAGCTCCCACCATACTTCTACTCCTTAATGTACGAGGCTCGCACTATCAGGATCCCCATAGCGTGGCCTCTTTTCTTTTCATTCCCTTGAGGCATCCAAACATACAAAATCGATTCACGGTTTCTAATCGGTAAAGGTTTGATGATGGTGTCACCTGTCCTGACATCAGGAGCAGATTCAGTTGAAGCCTACTTTCCAACAGGAAACTGGTTTGATCTTTTCAATTATACCAATTGAGTTCCCTACGAGCTTGAACTTTACGATCATATCAAAATTATCAATTCTATTTTAGTTGGTGTTTTGTTTTTTTAATTAGTACAAAATATTTTGATTTTGGAATTTTTTGGCACATCATTTTAGGTTGTACTATCCATATATAATTAATCAATTATATTTATAAAAAATTAAAATATTAATTTAATAAATAAAAAATATTATTTTAATATATTTTTAAAATAAAAAATAATTACCATTACACTGAAAAAACAGCTGTTAATATCCGCCGAACGGTGAACTAAATTTTTTTAAAAAAGAAAAAAAAAATATTTAAAACAACGATGCAACTATCACCCACAAGCGTACACATTCGAACTCCTTTTATATTTCGAGTCTCTCTCTTCTAGAAGAAGATTGAAGAAAACTGTCATCTTCTTGGCAATGAAAGAAAGAAAATGCTTCAAAGTATTTGGATGGAATCTCTTCTGCGACTTCCATGATGTGGCCTCTAAAGTTTTGATCTTTCACCTACTCAGTCAAAATCTGCTCTCAATTATCTCTTACATTTGTCTTCTTCTCTTTTCCTTTAATTTGTTCGAGTATTAGGAGCTTTGAAAAAGAGACTTACTCATCCGAAAAGATTATTGAGGAGAGGTGAGGATTCCTGACCTGATGACTGATGAGTCTGAGCCTCTGAGATGAGGATTGAGGAAGAGAAGTGTTAAGGATTTGAGATTTTGAGTGAAATCGATTTGGGGAATGGAATGGAGGGGGTGCCGAGGCGTTTAATTAATTAATTAATTTTTTATTTTTTTATTTTTTTTAAATATTTATTATGGCCGAAACGGCATATGCAATATGCTTCGACTGAAATTTAACTGAAAAATCCAGAATGGATTAAAATTCAACTTGAGATAAAAACAATTCCGGTTTATCTTGTTTTTTTAACTAGTATGAGATATTTTGACAAAAAGGAAACAAGATTGACATTCATGAATCATATAAATGTTCATGTTCGCAAAAGAAACAAACTAGCCTTGCTAGGAGTAGCAGTGACAACGAAAGTAGCAAGAAACACAACCTTTTCATCTCAGTGGAAACAATACAGGGAAAGTTTGCCTAGATGATGGGGGAAAGTATGGTATATGTTTAATTGAAATGGTACCTAGATATGTTTAATTATAATAATAAGTTGAAACACGCTTTAGGCAACTATAATTGTAAGAATTCGAATTTGAATATTTTTTTTATTCAATTGTATTGTTACTGTTACAGTGGATGTTTATATAGAAATAATTACAAACAATTACAATCTAATTCTAGCTAAGATACAATGCTACTTTCAACTGAATACTGAAACTCTTTCTCTGTTAGAGTAGAAGACAAATTCTGTTATGATAAAACTAGCAAGTCCAGCTGTGTCCAGCTATGTATTTTAACACTCCCCTTCAAGTTGAAGTATAGATATTTATCATGTCCAACTTGTTAATTGTGTCATAAAACATTTTTCCTGAGACTACCTTTGTGAGGATATCAACGAGTTGATCTTCAGACCGAACAAATAGAAATTGTATTATTTTCTGATTAAGATTTTTTTTAATGAAGTGTCGGTTGACTTCAACGTGTTTGGTGCGATCATGTTGTACTAGATTGTGTGCATTTTCAATAGCTGCCTTGTTATCGTAGGATAGACCCATGGATGTCCCATAATTAATTTTCAAATCCTGTAACACCTTTTTAATCCATAATAATTCACACACCCCATGAGCCATCCCTCGGTATTCTGCTTCTGCACTTGACCTGACGACCATTTTCTGCTTCTTACTTCTCCATATGATGAGGTTACTTTCTACAAAAGTAAAATAACTTGATGTTGATCTTCTATCAAAGTCTGGCTTCCTATCCAATCCGCATCTGTATATCCTTTGATCTCATGGACATTATTTTTTGAAAATAGTAGTCCTCTTCCTGGTGCACTCTTCAAGTATCTTAAGATTCGAAATACCACTTCCATATATTCTTCTCCTGTTGAGTGCATGAACTGGTTCACCACACTCACTGCATAGACTATGTCTGGCCTAGTATGAGATAAATATATTAGTTTCCCCACTAACCGCTGATAACGTTGTCGCACGTCGCCGTGCGGCGTCCCGGGAGGGATCCTGGCTCTCGCAATGGATTTGAGAAGGAGTCGCCACCTTGCTGTTGAGGGTCGCTAGGAACACCCGATTTGTACTGGTCTGCTCAGAGATTCGAGGGTAAGGGACTGGTTGCGTAAAGGGAAGGTATTAGCACCCCTTGTACGCCTTACCTGAGGTAAGCTGCATCGTCTACTTTGATGTGATTTTGCATATTTCAACGAGTCATATTTATGTGTAAAAAATGTTCCGATTTGAAAAGAAAATCGGTCACCGCTCAAAGTAATCCTGTGAATTGTATTGATTACTTCTAGATATGCAAATGCTAGCCTACTTGTAGTTTCTTCATTCACCACCTGAAATTAACCATTAATCCTCATGAATTAATTTCACGGTTGACCGATCCATAAAAGAAATCGACCACCGCTCAGAATAATCCTGACAATTTTGGTGGTTATTCCCGAATATGTAAATGTTAGCCTACACGTAAATCCGGCAATTACTACCTAAAATTAACCGTTAATCCCCATGAATTAATTTCACGATTTTTAATATTAGGCCAATTTCTTAGAATTTAATAAACTTGTTATTAAATCTAGAGTGAATTTCCGAAAAATACTTTGGCCGTTTGCAAAGAAAACACATTTTTTATTTCATTTTATATTCTTTTTCTTAACAAAACAACATAACATTAAATAAATAAAACACAACACCCACACCCACACAATCTCTTTTTCATTCCTTTTTCATCACATTTTTAAAAAATAAAATACAACTCACACACACATTGTCTTTTTCATTTCCTTTTCATTACATTTCATAAATAACAATTAAAATACAATAAATTCAAATAAAACACATAAACACAAAGAAAATTACAAAAAGAACTCGGGAACAGTTCTGGACAAAGGTGCAGCAGCAGGATGACTGGTGGCGCGTCTGCCCACACGCCACCGCCGGTGAACAGTGACGACGGGGAGGAGCAGATCGGCTTCTTCCCTTCCTTCTCTCGCCGGTGGTGGCGTTCATGGAGACCTGCAAAATGAAGCAAAATACACACAGCAACGAGCACAAAAACCACTTTCGTTCCTCCTTCAGATCGGAGATGTGTTTCTTCTCAGCCCGTTCCTCTTCTTCTCCTTCTCGCCGGAGAAAGTGTCTTCAACGGTGACCTACAAGATCAAACAAAACACAAGACAAACGCAAACACAAAATCAGTTCATTCTCTTCTGCAAATCTCGGATCTGTCCTTCTTGGGTTTGTTCCTCTCCGATCGTTCTCCTTCTGTTTCTTCTTCTTTAAGGGGGCAGCTGGGTTTACCCAATGTGGGGACTGCTAACGATTGGGCTTCCTTCGCTTGGTGGCCGTTGAGCTTGAGGCTGTCGTTGGTCAACTGGTGACTGGCAGCTGCTGTGGAGAGTGAAAAGGGAGGTCTTGGTCGGAGGTGCAGAGGAGAGACAGAGACGATGGGGAAGGCTGGTGTTGTGGTCTGACAAGGAGGCTGAGGAGAGGAGAGCGATGGGGCTATTGGCCGAAGACGAGGTGCTGAAGGCAAAGGGAACGGTGGCTGGTTGAGTCGAGTGGGGGCTGGTGGCTGACGCAGGAAACAAAGGGGAGGCTTGGTCGAAGAAAGAAAATGGAGGGGGAGAGCAAGGGGAAGAGAAATGAAGGGGGGAGGGCTGCAGCAGCACAAAAGAGCTGGCGGCTGCAGCCCCCCAACGGGAGAGAAGAATATGGGTTTAGGGTTTCTTGGGTTTTAGGGTTTTTTTTTTTGAATGAAAGTAATTTTGTTTTTGTCCCCATTTCTTGTGGCCATGCACTCTATTTATAGAGTTTTCAAAGGCAAGATTCCAAACACAACCCTCAGCTTGCGTGCTTGTTTCAATTTGATCCTTCATTTTCAATTCGTGCGATTTGACCCTGCATTGACTGTTAAATTCTCAATTTATTCAATTTTGCCCCTGCAACAAGATATTTTTGGATTTTTGTCTTTTTTTTCTTTTTCTTCTGAAACATAAAAATAAGTAGGTCAAAATTTGGGTAGCAACAGATGCCCCCTCTTTACAATGCTTACGACTAAAGTCTTGCAAAAGACTTTAAATAGTAAGCGTTGTAAAGAAAAATAAAATGGTGGGATGTTCTCATTATGATGGGTGACCTACCCAGATGAAAGAATAGTTTGGAGGGTCTCAATGGTGACGGGTGACCTACCCGGGTCTGATTATGACGGGTGACCTGCCCAGGTTAGTAGAGTCTCGATAGTGACGGATGACTTACCCGGGTCTGATTATGACGGGTGACCTGCCCGGGTTAGAAGAGTCTCGATAGTGACAGATGACTTACCCGGGTCTGATTATGACGGGTGACCTGCCCGGGTTAGTGGAGTCTCGATAGTGACGGATGACTTACCCGGGTCTCATTATGACGGGTGACCTGCCCGGGTTAGTGGAGTCTCGATAGTGACGGATGACTTACCCGGGTCTCATTATGACGGGTGACCTGCCCGGGTTAGTGGAGTCTCGATAGTGACGGATGACTTACCCGGGTCTGATTATGACGGGTGACCTACCCGTATTAGATGGGGTCTCAATGGTGACGGGTGACTTACCCAGGTCTGATTATGACGGGTGACCTGCCCGAGTTAGTGGAGTCTCGATAGTGACGGATGACTTACCCGGGTCTGATTATGACGGGTGACCTACCCGGATTAGTGGAGTCTCGATAGTGACGGATGACTTACCCGGGTCTGATTATGACGGGTGACCTGCCCGAGTTAGTGGAGTCTCGATAGTGATGGATGACTTACCCGGGTCTGATTATGACGGGTGACCTACCCGGATTAGTGGAGTCTCGATAGTGACGGATGACTTACCCGGGTCTGATTATGACGGGTGACCTGCCCGAGTTAGTGGAGTCTCGATAGTGACGGATGACTTACCCGGGTCTGATTATGACGGGTGACCTGCCCGAGTTAGTGGAGTCTCGATAGTGACGGATGACTTACCCGGGTCTGATTATGACGGGTGACCTACCCGGGTTAGTGGAGTCTCGATAGTGACGGATGACTTACCCGGGTCTGATTATGACGGGTAACCTGCCCGGATTAGTGGAAGATGGTAAAGATGGGGGTCTCAATGGTGACGGGTGACCTACCCAGGTCTCATTATGACGGGTGACCTACCCGGATGGAAGATAGGGGTCTCAATGGTGACGGGTGACCTACCCGGGTCTCATTATGACGGGTGACCTACCCGGATGGAAGATGGAGGTGAAGGTCTCATTATAACGGGTGACCTACCCGATGGAAGATGAAGGAAGAGGGTCTCATTATACTGGGTGACCTACCCGGATGAAAAATGGAGGTGAGAGTCTCATTATAACGGGTGACCTACCCGGTGGAAGATGAAGGAACAGGGTCTCATTATACTGGGTGACCTACCCGGATGAAAAATGGAGGTGAGGGTCTCATTATAACGGGTGACCTACCCGGTCGAAGATGAAGGAAGAGGGTCTCATTATACAGGGTGACCTACCCGGATGAAAAATGATGAAGATGGGGATGCAATGCATGATGATGCATGTATACTTACCTGAGAAATATAGGTCCCCTTTCTTTGATGCTTCACTGTCATAAGATGTCTTTGTCTAATCTCCAAAGCTTTGTTGTCATTCATCCACCGATCTTAAGCACATTGCTTATTCTGGGCTATCTGCGATGATCTCTGCTCTCATTGTTTATCAAGTCTGACCTTGCCCCCAAGTGTAGTGTTGCTTGATTCATCGTGAAATAGTGTAACAAGTCATTATCTTTCTTGGGTTTTCTCAACAACAACTCTTTGGTTTGCGGGTGTTCTGCTCACAATCATTGCAAGGCTTGTTAATGCTGACCTCATCTTCGGTTGCCAATCCGTCATGGAGTTTTCATCAATCAAATTGTATTTATTCCAACATATGTCATCATCAATCTCATGAAATTGTCAACTCATCCAGAAATGGATCCAGAACTCATTGGTGCATGCTCCGTGCTATCATCAATAAATTTCTCTCAGCTCGTGAGAAGAGATGTAATGATATCACCACCCACATTCATGCGATGAATTGCGCCTTGAACTGATGCAACTGTTCAGCCATGCAATCTGAAACTCTTCGTCGTAGACTCAATTTCTTCTGAACAAATTCTTCTTGGTCCATGCAAAGAATTACAATCTTGTCATTAACGAGGTTCTTTCTGTCTCTCATATTCATGCGGTGAACTGAACCTTGAGTCGATGGACTTCAAGTAGTGAAGTGAAACTTGAATCGACGGACTTTAAAATAGATTATCCCACAATCAACCTTTATGGTGTGCATCCTCTTCAACATTTATCAAAATGCACTTATGCAACAATATCTTTTTGGAGACAACCAAATCTGCAAGTAAGCCAATATTTCAAAATCTAAAGATGCTCTTCAAATGCAATCTTATTCTCAATCATTGTTGGAGCTTATCAAACCATCACTGTCTATTGAGCAATGTTGCCCTGAGTTGAATCTGTTGGTGCTCATTGATGAATTTCACTAAATCATTATTTGCTTGTGCTTCCTTGCCCCCAAGCTGATGTGAAATTATTTGCATTCCTATCAAGATCCATATTCTGGCTTGACTGCTGAACTTTCTAATCAAGAACTGCCAATATCAAGGATTCTGCAAAATCCAGTCGCTGTATTCTTTGTTTGTAAATCTTTTTGTTCTGAAATTACATCACCAATTTAAAAAATCATTTGCATCCAAAGTCTAATCCTTGTAATAAAATCGAAGAGAGGTCATTTGTTGAAAATCAAATTCATTTGGTCAAATATCCAATACATGATATTCAATGCATGCAAATATGTAATGTCTTGTATTTTGCAAACAGTAATTGACCCATTATGAGATTGAAATCGTCTTTTATGGGTTTTTTTTTTGTGTTTCAATTCTAATCTCGAATTTTGGGGTATGAAATTTGACAGTACATGATGAAGTGAAAATTTGTGGTTTTCAAACAATTAGAGCTGAGTAAAACTTGAGGTTCAGTTGAAAAAATATGTCACATTTTTCAGTACTTACTTTATCAATATGCATAACAACTGGCAACTTTTTCATGAAATTATAACCCTTATGGAAAAACTCTAGCAAATTTGGAGAGCACCACTTATCAGTTAAAATTTCTTGCTTGATCAAGAAGGACTTTTACAAGCATGTAATGAGGCTATGGTTCATGGCTATAAAAGAAAGGGATATTCATAGGCTCAAAAAGGTGTTTAAGGGTTTCAAAGACTTAGGATCACCATCATCTAGTCGTTAACTCCTTTTCTCTTGTTGTCTTTGTAGGAGAGACCACATCAAAATACGTTAATTATCTTAACGTGATTTTTTATCAATCAACCAATGCTCTAAGAATCTCTACAACCATGTCATTCCTTTCATTGACAATTTCAAACTTAAAAGGGAAATACTAAAACTCGAATCACCATTTGTCATCTAATGTCATTCCATCTTTTGTTGCACTCAATATAGTCTAACAAAACAATTCTGCAAGATCCACATTTGATGGATAAATTATCTTGAAGACTCAATAATCTGAATAACATTTCTTCCCATGTGAGGTTTGACCACAATACCAACGGACATGATATAGTTCAATATTCTTTTTTCTTTATTCTTTTTTTTTTTTGAACTTGTCCTTAGCATTGACTCTTGGTTTTTGTCACCTCCTATCTCCATTTGATAGTTCCCAATGTTGGGTTTTCATTCTTGAACATCCCCCCTTTTGTTGATTCTAATGTTGCCACTGTATCCTCAAACTACAAATCTCTTATTTGCCCCCAGTGTATTTGCCCTCAGTGTGAGGGTGTGATCCATGTCGGGTGTTTTCAAAGAAATATAATATCAGGCTCAAATTGGGATTAACAAAGGATATATATTTTAAGAATAGTGAAGAAAATAAACAAAGATGGCCTTTTGTCATTTCAAGCAAAGTTGGTATTAACTGATAAATTTTGACCTCGTCCACTGTAATGATTTGGATGTGCAAGAGTCATGATTCGCGGGTCAATAACTACCGAATCCATCACATGTCAATATGCATACTAATAAAGCTTAGTTCTATGATGTGGTTCAAAAACTCGGTGTATGGGCTCAAAAAATTGTTTGGTCACCTGGTATAGGTCATCATGTCATTTAACAAAAGTTGGGTCAATTATGCAATCAAAATACTTTTAATTTTCAAAAATGATAAACTTTAAATTTTGCATGTTGGAGTTTGATCAAAATATTTTGTCAAAAATAAGAATGTCAAACATCTCTTGATTTCAAAACAACAAAAAGACAAGGAAAACACATGATTCAATGAACTGATGATTTAACCCCAAAACAAAGTGATAGCCGATGAGATTCCATGAGAAAATTACTGACGATGTGACACTTTTATCAGACTTTCCAAACAATCATTTCTGTATTGTCACTGCTCATTGATCTCGCTTATGCTCGCGATGATTTATTGCTGACACTGCCGATGATAACATCCTCCACAAAACTTGACTTGCCTTTTGCTGGTTAACTTCCACACTTGATTACTGAAGTTCTTGCAACTATTCATCCCTCTCATCTGGATTATGTCGCAAAAAGAAGGCATTTTTTTTTTGCTCCACCGCGCTCCTCTTTGCACATAAAAAGTGAATCAAGCTTGGAAGCACTCTTGTCAAAAACACCAAAGTGCGCAAATCATAAAAAATTTCATCATACGATAAAAAGACTCTTTTTGCGGCAAATTCGCTTCTTCGAGCAATGTAATCTTGTAGTGCACATACTTTGACTTCTCAGACACCAGAACAAATTGAACAATATCATATTATGTCTTCTCACTCATGATATTTGTCTTCTCTTTAACAGACAAAATTGTGCGCAAAATAACATGGTCTTCTGTGCGTGGCGGCATAAAACTTCCTGATTTGATAGTGCCGCAATAACTCCACATGATCAGGAGAGAAATCAATTGATACTTAAACAAGCTGACAACTTCTTTGACTGATGCTTGCTTTCTGAAAATGGACTACTCGCACTCCCTCAAAAGAAAACCTAAATTTTCCACAATTCCCATTGATGATTGCATTAACACTCTGCAGATAATATCTAGGCATATGTCCCACTTGATTTCACTAGAGAGCAGAGAACTTTATTGTTGAGTTGCAGAAGAAACACGAATGATGGCTCTGTATCGGTGTGAGTTCTTCTCAGCAAAGTCAAATGTCCATGACTCTTGACCCTTCGGCGGATGACAAATTGAGGGACCCCTATTTCAAAACTATGGGTATGTTGAAATGCATATGCATGTTTTTTGGTTTTTGGTTTTTTTTTTGACAAACTTGCCCTTTAAAGAGCGACACGTGGTCGTAACGACTGCATGCTAACAAAAACTATGAGAATGCATGTTGAAATGTATATGCATGCTGTCTTTTTTACTTTTTTTTTTTACGGACTCGCCTTTCGAGGAGTGACACATGCTTGTAACAATTGTATGATAAACAAAAACTATGGGAATGCATGTTAAAATGCATATGCATGTTTTTTTTTTGACAAACTCGTTTTTCGATGAGTGACACATGCGTGTAACAATTGTATGATAAACAAAAACTATGGGAATGCATGTTAAAATGCATATGCATGCTTTTTTGTTTTTTTTTTTGACAGACTCGTCTTTCGGGGAGGTGACACATGCCTGTAACAATTGCATGATAAACAAAAATTTGATTTTTGTTTAAACTCTGCAATGCAAATTTTCTAAGTGATGGCTACTGTGTCACCCAAAATTACTGAATTCAAAATGCCTCGAGAAGAGTTTGCCTCAATGCAAAACAGAATGAATGGAGCATACACCCTAATGATTGGTTCTAATCTTTGCACAACAAATGGTGAGTTTGCTACTTTGGTCTCTAAACAGGGTCTCTTGCTGTCCCAGTGATCACCCTCGTAAAGGCAATATGGGGGCTTAGTAGATAATGGGATGGCACGTATACCAATCACTATCAGTCTAAGCTCTCAGCGAAGAGTTAGGGTTTACACAAACTTCAACCTTGACTCAAGTCATAGGTAAGCTGCTAGTCCCCCACGTAACTTAAAGTTGCAAACCACAATTATAACTCAACTAAATTAACAATGCATGAACATATGTACATATGCACGAAAATAAAAATGCGAAAAACTTGCTAAAAATAAACAAACATAAAATTCAAACAAATTGAAACAAATAAATCACATCAAAATATTCAAAGCTTAGTCCAATATTTTTCAGAAAAAATACCGTCCCCAGTGGAGTCGCCATTCTGTCGCACGTCGCCGCGCGGCGTCCCGGGAGGGATCCTGGCTCTCGCAATGGATTTGAGAAGGAGTCGC